>WOVY01009271.1:1502500-1960000 GCA_013436015.1 Rhipicephalus annulatus
CCGACATGGGTAGCGTCGACCCGACGAATGCAAACAATAATTGTCAGGGTTCCAGCTGAAATTGAGCCCAATCATTCTGCGTGTAAATGAAGCATTTCACCACAGAGCTACGCCAGGTCTCGGTACTACTTAATGTGTCCATCTGGTACTACCAAACAGCTTGTACTACCGAACAGCTACCGAAGAGCATCGGTACTACCAAACAGCTACTACAAAATTTTGACCATCTGGTACTACCAGATGGTCAAAATTTTTGAGCACTCCACTACGGCGTCTCTCATAATTATATCATCGTTTTGGGACGTAAAGGCGCAGTTGTTAATATTATTATCATCATCATCGCCATTATTATAATTATTATTATTATCATTATTATTAGTATTATTGTAATTATTTCTGCTAAGTGGATGTATTTATTGCCTGAAGAAATTCCTACCTATGCAAAAATGTTGCTCAATATAAAACATGCAAACTTGCTATCTATGTTCCATGCCCGCCATAAATAACAAAATATGTGGGGCTTTATGTTAGAGCAGTCTAGAGCACTAATTTCCTGTATAATCGACTTGTGGTGCACCATGCTTACATTTTACTGTCATGTTAGAGAGAAAACACAGGGTTTTGTCATTACTGTAAGAAAATATTATCATTTTTATATTCCAAGAAATTTTTTCTAGGTTGTCAATTTTCGAACTAGCTTCTAAATTTAAAGTCAGATATTCACATACTTTTAGTGTGTTTCCAGTCAGGTGTTATTGTTTTTTGTGTGTGTGCGTGTTTCTGGTTTTAGGGAGGAGGGAAGTAAGAGATGACTGTAACATTGTTGTGATGCCATTCATTATCTCTCATTTCGCGCGAATCATATATGAAATGCATAGACCTTACATGACATTGCCGCTATATTTTGATGGTTTGATGAAACTAGAGATTTTCTAGTTTGGTCAAACTAGAGATTCTCTAGTTTTACGAAACTAGAGAAACTAGCCATGTTTGAGGTCTGTGTACGATTCATATTGCAGCCACTACTATGACTTCTGCTCTGTATTTTTTATTAGAATTAAATCCCGCCCAAGTAGTTCAAATAAAGGCGAAGAAGCAGAACCCCCTGATAATCACATGGAGCAAGACGACAATCCTCAGCCACCCAAGAGAAAGGCTCCGACAGTTATCAGCCAAACCGAATATCAACATACCGACCTAGGGCAAAAATTAACGGAAACGTAAAGTGTACGCAAAGACCAAGCAGAAACCATTGGTAATCTTGCGTTGGCGATCTCGACCATAATGTCGAGACTTGACAAACTCAGAAACAACGTAGCGACATTATAGGTGTGAGGGTAGCCAAACTCCAGCCAGTTACTTCTGCAGGAGCCCCCACAATTGGCGTAGCATCTAATCAATTCAAAAATCGCCGCTACAAGCCCAGCGCCAGTATCGAGGGTCACTCAATTTACCTCTCCTCAGTCTACCACCCCACCACCAGGCAGAAATGGGGGACCGTAGAAAAAAAGGCGAGCTGACGATTTGGCAGTGTGATTGCAAAAGTTACACCACGAATAAACACCTGTCCTGCAAGAACACATTAAAAACATATTGAAAGCAGACGTAATAATGTTAGAAGGGACACACGAATGAGCTAACCTTCCCAGTTATAAATCGATTGGTCCCTCTACTGAGGAGAACCGCGCGCTGTGACAACATTGGTCAGGAAAGGCTTAGCGGTCGTTAGTCATGACATATATGTAGCGCAAATAGAACAGGTACTCATGAAAATTAATCCCAAAAGCAAGAAGCAATCCAGCGCGTTTGTTATTATTCTATACAACAACCCTGCGCACATACGACAGCGCTTCCTGAATGAATGATATGTGGGGTTTAACGTCCCAAAACCCCCATATGATTCTGAGAGGGGCCGTAGTGGAGGGCTCCGGACCTTTCGATCACCTTGGGTTCTTTAACGTGCACCCAAATCTGAGCACACGGGCCTACAACATTTCCGCCTCCATCGGAAATGTAGCCGCTGCAGCCAAAATTCGAACCCGCGACCTGCGGGTCAGCAGCCGAGTACCTTAGCCACTAGACCACCGCGGCGAGGCGACAGCGCTTCGAAACTCTATACAAAATGCCCACTGACCTTGCGGGATCACACCCTCTGCTGATTGGAGGAGACTTTAACGCGGCGCACAGAGCATGTGGTTATACCTAAACAAGAGCCAACGGCAGGGCTTTACGGCAAGACATACAGGAGACAGGCTTGACTGTCAACACCGACCCCAGCTCACCTTAAGAAAGGGAACCAAGCTTGCAAGAGACACAACACCCGATCTAACGTTAGTGAAGAACACGGGATAATCCATTTGGGAAAACACGTGCGAGGACCTTGCTAGAAACCACAGAACTCTCGAAATAAATTACTGGAAACTTCAGAAATCGATACCATCAAAACGTTGAAATAGACGGACTAGGATAAATTCCGTCAGAACAGAACCGCAATGAGTCACGAGCCCAGCACGGACATCAAACACTGGGCCAAAAAAGTTATGGCTGTTGTCAAAGATTTTATGAAGACAGTGACGCCAGAAGTTCCCGTCAATAAGATAGACACCCGCTTGGTGCACATGTGGGAGGCTAAATCATTATTACAGACCGGGTGGAAAATTGAAGAACATTGCCGCACTCTTCGTAAGTAGCATTAGGACAAAATCTGCAACACCATGGACGGACAGATTGACACCGGTAACCGTGGCACCTGCTCCGGCACTTGACCAAGAACAAGTCAAACCAAAGGGACACCGTGCACAGGATAATACACACACACGCCAATGAGGAACAAGAAATTCTTTTGGAGCTCTTCGACAGATACGCACCTCAAAACCCGGCTATTCCACACGGGGAATACACGGGAAAGCCCAGCCCCTCTCTGGACAGGGACTTTGACGAGGCGGAAATCTCGGCTGCTTTGCAAAAGGTCAACAAGAAATCGGCCCCGGGACTGGATGGCGTAACCAATAAGGCCCTTCGTAACTTGGACAAGGAGACCATCTCCGAATTCTCTCAACCAGCGGCGTCATAGGGGCCCTTGCGATTGCGATCAGGGCTGTAACGAATTGTGTTTTATCTAAATGAGGCATCGCCATGCGTTCACTTTCAATAGTGATGGTGCCCTTCGGGGATCAAGACTATTGCAATCAGGGCATCGAGATATGGCTATTAGGCCGTGATTTGACAGACTCGTATCGCGTCAAGTGGGATACGAGTTAGCTTGGCCAGCGTGGCAGCGCCATTTTCTCGATTGCGATCGATGCATCCAATCTTCATCAGCGTTGATCACAGTTAAAACTTACTGTGGGACAACGGTATAAGATGTTATTTTATCGCAATGTAATAAACTTGTAATTACGCGCACGGTAGTGCGGGCATGCGCAAGTAGCCAAGATACAGCCATGAAGCTGGTGCACGAAGCCGGTTTTTTGGCGTCTGCAAGCGCGCGGCGTGAGAACTGTCGCATTGCAGAATGACCCGAAACATTGTTCCCTGATGAGCGCCTGTAATTTCATATTCCCCACCTGTCCAGAATGGCGGACGTAAACAAGGCATTAGTTGTCAGCAGTAACCAGAGCAACGGGAGCACGTGCTGCTTCTCGTAAGCCGTGAGGGCAGCTACCAACACGGAGGTTAGTTTTCCTGCGGACCTTTTTTCGTATGGTAATATGTGAAGTTTAACGTCCCAAAATGACCATATGACTATGAGAAACGCCGCACTAGAAGGCTCCGAAAATTTCGACAACCATTGTTCGTCAACGTGCACCCAAATCTGAGCACACGGAAAACCTTTTTGCAGGATCCTAATTTCCTTCGTCTGAGCAATATGGCAAAATGAAACGCGGTGGTATTGGCATTTTCGTCAGCAGCCAGACGTTGGCACGTACGCTCCCTATGTCCACATTCGCAACGAACTTAGACTGTAACATGACGGCGATACAAGTAGAGACCGTTTGATGGCAGCACATTTTTCACAAGGTCTATAGCTCCTATAAAATTCGGCAGCTCCCACGCACCTTGGGAATCGACGTTATGGGAAACATGCGGAGGGAAGGTGATGATGTTTTAGTTACCGAAACGTTATGAAGTGGCGCTAAACATCTGTAGAAGATTTGTACGCACAGACATGTGTTCATGAAGTCGCATTGTTTCAAAAATTTGGTGAGCGCTTGAGCTACGCCTGCAAGAATAGAGCATGATAGCCCCCTCAACTCCATGTTCGTCACCTTCAACGCTGCTTCAAGGAAAGGTGCATTTAGGCGCATAGTATTGACCGTGTAAAGATAACCTAGAATGCATAGACAAGTGATGTCGGGAATCACCCACTGTGTCTTTATTCTTTCTTTTTCTGGTTGGTCTACCCACCAAGCAACCGTAAATTTGAGTTCCGGGATCTGGCATGGTTCAGCCGTAAGTCGAACACCTACCTACCTGGCACGTGAAAGCCATCAATTCGACTCCTATGCAGACCACAGATTTCTTTTATTAATTTATTTTTGCATCTTTATCTTGAACTCAACCAGGAGACATCTGTTCTTCTGGTTGAGTTCTCTTTACAAATGTTTGGGACTAAAGGCAAAAGACCAGGGTATTAGAAGTTTCGCAGACGGCGGTGCAAATTTACTCCGTGGAATGGAAGCCTTAATCCTTCTTAGAAATGAAGCTCGTATATATTCAGTAAGAGGCGGGACAAGTAAAGGGTAGGCTTGCGCAACGGAGCAATCTGCCAAGTATTTTTGGGGGGCGTGCCATTTGAAAGTTTCGTTCGTGTAAACATGGCATGTGCAGTCGGATAAAACAAATTTTGAAAGAACTTTCCGAAATTGTGAAGAAGCAGATTTAAGTGTGCTGCAAGACTTAATCAAACTATTGCCTATAGTGGGTATTTGGAGAAATATCGCCTCTTGAAAGACACGATTAGTGCTTTTCCTTGTGGCGTGTTTCGACCGAATGCACAAAGATCACAGAGTCTCTTAACAGTTGCCTTAAATGTCTTGCGGCTATGTTGTCATGTGGCTATATTAGCGCGAGCTCTGCATCACGCGAACGCGCATAAACTTTTAACACGAAAGCACTTCGCGAATCATTCCTTGCGAGTCGCTCGCGAAAAGCTTCGTCATGTTAATGGGGACATCTTGATGTTCGACCTACCCGTAAACGGTCATCATGGTAAACAGGTACATGCCACAGAAAAGGAATAAGCCCCACTGCTCATCATTGGGCAATTAAAAGTGAGGACGGGAAGAATAAGCCCAACGAACATCCGCGAAGCAACGACGGCGATTCGAAGACTCCGTCTACGTACAGAGAGAGAATACTAGGGAACGGAAAAGGCAACTGTTGCTGCGAACAGACCCTGAAGTGATGGAACGCATACGCCAACGACGCCGTTCCCGCAGATCTATGAGAAGTGTGAAATCTTTGTTTCTGAGAAGTGCGAAAGCACGAGTTGTTGTCTTGAGAGTATGGACACCTGTGCCGTACCTGTGACTGCCTGTGCTTTAACTCGAACCTGTTTGCACTAAGAATCGACATACAAAACTACCAATCACCACATACTTACATCCTAGCCACAACCTATAGAATCAACCTATACAACCGGTCTCACCTGGTTAAGGCCAAGACACAACCTTTAGAAGCAAAGAGATTTGTCTTCAGAGTCCTCGAATATCGCAGTTTTAAGCATCGCGCGGCTTAGCGGAAGCTTCAAAATTTTTTAATTACATTTGCGATAGGTTGGACGCTAAGAAATATGACCACGTTTACTGATGTTACGCTAACCGTATAACCTAACGGGAAGTTTAGTATATTACTGGTAAAGAAAGTACGAACAACATAGCTATATCAATCCTGCATGAGCTTGTCGTTCCCACTGCAACTCCGACGTTATATGCATAATTTCTTCTGCTGCCGTCAGTGGTCAGCGTCCACCATAAAAGAATTATTGAAGATAAGTGGGAGCCTTGTAGGTAAGATGACCAGCATATTTGAACTTGAATATCTTACGGTAAATATTGGTATGATTAGTATTGTTACTGGTTTGATGGCGTCCAAGATAGCCACAGTGGTGCCGTACCCTTTCTATTGTACTTCCATAACTTCAATGCGCCGCATTGAAAACTTGGGAGTTTTCTTTATAAATATAAATATGAAAAGTTTTTTATAAAAGAAGTTTTCTTTCGTAGCTAAAAATGTTGTGCAAGATAGTACTTGTTTCACATAAATATTTGTCTGTTTTCTCTGCCTACTAGGTGCTCTATGAAAAATACATAATTTTTCCATCAATAACCGAGTGATAACATAAAGTGAACAACGTTTTCCACAGAAGTGGCACATACTTATACATCTTACACTATTAAAATATACTAGTATGTGCTAACTCCAATTGTCATTATTAACTGATTACCAAGGTTTCATATGGCGGCTGTGAACTTGTCAACCTGTATTAAACCGCAGCTTCTTTTTTCCCAGTGCTTTCTTTTTGTACGACAGAATGAAAGTAAACTTGACTTGACAATATATGCGTAGAGTGGTGAACTTCAACACACACACACACACAAAGAATATGACGGCTTGTAGGTGACATGTAAGAGAACAGCAACTTTACAGTTATCAACAACACTACATACTGTTTCACACTTTTAATTAGCGAGTATCTATGAGCAATGAAATATAAAGTGATGTCTTGAACAGGAAGGAAAATAGAGGGAAAAGAACGGCAGGGAGGTTGACCAGCCTATACGCAGCCGGTTTGCTACCCTGCGCATGGGAGAGGGATGGGGGAGATGAAAGATAGAGAGCAGAGAGGGAAGAGAGAAACACAGCACATTCAGCAGCACACGCGCGCACGCTCATAGTCCAGTCTTGTTTTTCGCGGTGTGTGACATTGCTGTTACAGTCGCGTAGGAATTTCAACAGAGCTTTCGTCGCCTTCTGTTGCAAGGTCTTCTCTCGGGAACTCGACAGAATAGTGTCCACAGACATTTCGCTGTTGTCGATGCGCGCAAATGCGGACGCCAGTGACTGTCTCTGGATTTCATGTAATGGACAGTCACACAGGATGTGGTGTAGCGTCTCTTCGCAATGACAGGCATCGCAGAGGGCGTTGTCGGCCATTCCTATGACAAAGGAATAAGATTTTGTAAATGCCACTCCTAGCCATAGGCGATGAAGAAGGGTGGCTTCTTTTCGGTCGAGTCCAGTGGGCATGCGAAGAGCAATCAAAAAGGATCGGTGGTGTTGACGATTTGTATCGATGCTTGGTGGGCACCATAGTGAAAACGTGGTTTCACGCGCAAGTCTTCGAAGATTACTGGCAGCATCGGTCCGAGAAAGTGGTATGGCTTCTTCTCGTGTTCCTTCAAGGGCTGCCCGCGCGGCAGTATCGGCATGTTCGTTCCCTATGATGCCGCAGTGACTTGGCAGCCATTGAAGCGTCACATGATGCCCTTTCTCGTGTGAAGTGTGGAGAAGGCATCGAATTTCGAAAACAAGCGTTTCGTATGGCCCACGACGCAGTGCTGAGAGCACATATTGTAAGGCAGCCCTTCAGTCACTGAAAATCGACCATTGTTGCGGTGGTTCCCGATTGACCACACAAAGTGCAGCGCGCAAAGCAGCTAGTTCCGCTGCTGTAGATGCCGTGGAGTGGTCAGTCCTAAAGCTGATGGTAACACCTCTTGCTGGGACAACTATTGCCCCTGACGAACACTGGCGGTTCGTGGAACCATCGGTGTATACATGTAGGCTGTCTGCATATTTTTCGCGCAAAAGAAGAAGAGACAGTTGTTTCAGCACGGGCGACGAAAGCTCAGATTTCCTCCGGATCCCTGGTACACTAAGATGCACTGTAAGTCGAATAAGACACCATGGCGGTATGGATGGTTTAGGTGCAGGAGCGAAACCCGGGGGAAGTTTATCGTTGTATTTCGCTATCATTTTGGTGAACAATGCTTGGCGCCTCTCTGAAGGCAACAGTGCAAGGTGATGACAGGGAGAACGTGCGAAGTGTCTGATGTGCGTTCTTAGGACTTCTACAACAATGTGAGTTTGTATCGGATAGTCACCAGCAATTGAAATTGTTGCTTCCGTTGAGGCACATCTGGGCAGACCGAGGCACACTCTCAGCGCTTGGGCTTGTACTGCCTGTAGAACACGAACGTTGGTCTTGCAGGTATTGCTAAGCACGGGCAAGCTATACCTGAGGAAACCGAGAAACAAGGCTCTGTAGAGCTCCATCATTGCGTCTACTGACATCCCCCACGTCTTTCCTGCCAGGAACTTGAACAGTTGGGAAATAGCGGTCAGCTGCTTCTTCATATAGGTCACATGCGGACTCCAACAGAGGTCCCTATCAATAATGATGCCCAGAAACCGGTGGGTTTTGGCGTAAGAAATCGGTCGCCCGCAGATTGAGATAGCATAAGAGGTCATTGCTTTGCGAGTGAAGGCCACCAGCGCGCACTTTTCTGGTGATACGCTGAGACCTCGTTTTAACTAGTAGTTGACAATCATAGTTGCTGCTTTTTGAAGCCGGGAACGTATCTGAGCGCGTGTGACTGCTGAAGTCCAGACACAGATGTCGGCAAGTATTCAGCAAGGCCAATTAGTGCAATATTGAATAGCGTGGGGCTAAGAACTCCGCCTTGAGGAACACCCCTGGAAGTATAGCGTCGCGTAGTTGGGCCATCTTCTGTTAACACAAAGAGTGATCTTGCAGCCAGGTAACTCCAAATCCACCGAAAGACTCGACCATTAAGGCCAACCACTGCAAGAGCACCCAAAATGGCTTCATGTAGTACATTGTCATAAGTGCCTTTCACATCTAGAAACAAAGCTGCAGATAGTCGCCTACAGGATCTTTCGTGCTGAACGTACGAAACTAGATCAACGACATTGTCAATAGAAGAGCGGTCGCCTCGGAAACCAGCCATTGAATTCAGATAAATCTTGTAGTATTCAAGATACCACTCCAGGCGGCCTAGTATCATCCATTCCATTATCTTTCCTACGCAGCTGGCCAGTGCTATTGGGTGGTATGAGGTGAGTTCGAGTGGGGATTTGCCCTGCTTCAAGATGGGTAACAAGCGGCTTACTTTACAGTCATCAGGAACATTGCCATCCTGCCACGAGATGTTGTAGAGGCTCAACAGTTCTCTCCTTGCACCTTCCCCAAGGTTGCACAAGGCTCGGTACGGAATGTCATCTGGGCCCGGAGAAGTTGAACGCCTGCAGAGAGCGAGTGCCACCTCGAGCTCCTCCATTGTAAAAGGGAGATCCATGTGGTAGTCACGGGAACAGGGGACGTCACCTCTCACTGGAGAATCTGTACGTGTGGCTTGGTTGGCGATCTGCGCACAGAAATGTTCTGCGACATCGATGTCTTCCCTCCTTTGAAATAGCGCGAGCGCTTTGAATGGAAAGCGCTGTTCCGTAGGGTGACGCAGACCTTGCACCGTTTTCCAAATGTGTGAATGTGTCTTGCGAGGGTCTAGTGACTGGCAAAACGTTGTCCATCGTTCCGACGCTAATCTATCCATGCGACACCGAATCTTCTTTTGCATCCTCCTGGCTGCCCTAAGATTGTGAATTGATTTTGTACGCCGATACCGACGCTCCACCCGGCGTCGCAGTGCTTGGAGTCGCTCCAACTCTATATCAAAGTCGTTTCGTGTGGAAGATATTGTCACCGTGCGAGTGGCGTTTTGCATTGTGCTCTTAATTGTATGCTCTGTCCCAGATCGTGGGCCATCGCTGCAAGCACCTTCCATGTCAGATTTGAAGTTGCTCCATTGGACTGCTCGAATGGTCGTCCATGGACCATAACTAGACAAGCCTTTGATGTTAAGGTAGATTGGAATGTGATCACTTCCTCGTGTCTCAACATCTTAAAACCACTTGACGTATCTCGCGAGGAAGTTGGAGACAAAGGCAAGGTCGAGACAGCTGCCGTATGTCACCCCTCGAAGAAAAGTGGGGCTGCCGTCGTTCAGGAGAGTAAGGCCATAGTTGTAGGCGATGTTTGCTAACCTGCGTCCTCTTGCATTTGTCCGTGTACTTCCCAATGCGTGATTGTGCGCATTGAAATCACCTATGATGACCCATGGTGCAGGACACACTCTCAAACTATCCGCTAATCTCCTGGAATCGAGATTATTCGACGGCGATATATAAACGCCTATGAGAGTAAACCCGAGTTTGTTCTTTTTCACACTGATGCAGACATACTGATTGTCATCGTGAGGTGCAATTGGTTGCACAACATACGTCAGTTCACGACAAACAAAGACGATGATTTTGCTGCACGCACCGTTTGTTGAAGACATGGCAGCATCGTACCCCGACAGTCTTATTGGTTTCGACAAATTGGGCTCACAAGTGACGATGATTGGAAACACGTTGGTAAACACAAACTGACGAAAATCTAAAAGGCGTGATTTTAGTCCTCTGGCGTTCCATTGGATGACGGATGCAGCCTTGACTTCTTTACGAAAGGATGAGGTGTGAGTAGCCATCTTCCTAGTTGAGAGATTCAAGCACTGCGCTTAGAGCGTCAAATAGTCCAAGTGCGCTTCGAGCAGATGATGTCTTCATGTCGACTAATATCGCTCGGATGGCTTCTATGAGGGAACGCAGCACCGAGATCACTTGACGATCAGTTTTAGGCAAATCTTCCATGGTTGGAGACGGCTCTGGTGTGGCCACAACCTGCACTGGTTCCTTGGCAGAAGAGCGCGTCGGGAGCGTGGGCTATTCCTCCAGAGAAGGAGGCTTCTTTGATACTTCCATAGAAGTGGTGGGCCCTTTCGCGGCGCAAATGGATGGAACCGGTAAAGAGTGGGAAGGAGCGTCTCGGGAATGTGCCTTCTTTGAAGACTTTCGATGATGCCGACGTCGGCGCCGATTCCGGAACACTTCGGTTGCCTCCCTGTGTGTCGAGTTGTCTCGTGCCATTTGTCTGAGAACCACGCGCTCAATTTGGATTCGAGGACAGTCTTTCGACGAGGCAGCATGAGCACCGCTACAGTTGGCGCACTTCAGAGTAGTCGACCGACAGGCATCTTCAGCATGAGGTTCAGCGCAGCGGGGACACAGTCGTAGGTTGGGGCATACGCCCTTGACGTGTCCTAGCCTGAAGCACCGATGACATTGCAGTGGCTTTTCGATGAATGGTAAAACCGGATGTCAGAAATGTCAAACTTGAACGTGGGACGGTATGCAATCTCCCTAGAAAAACGCTTTTACGCAGCGCGTATTTCCAAGGTGCCGCAGTTGCGTAATGACAGTTCCCTCGTTTGCAGGCTTGATGAGGGTAGACAAGTCAGCATTAGGAATGACGATGTCGATGTCATAAATTACACCGGCAATTGATTTATCATCCATCGGGATAAAGGGGCGCATTTTAATGCCACCTAGCTCAGTCATTTGCTGCAGCTGTCCTAGCGCACTCACATCGTGGACGTCTATGGCGAGAATGTTCTTCGTTGGGTTTACTCGTACGTCCTTAATTTGATGTGGCCCCGCCCATTCGAGAGCAACGGAAAGAGCTTGCCTGTTCAGAAGCCGTATGTTGCTTGATGTATCTTCGGGCATGAAGATGATGACGTGCGGCCAGCGCGCAGGCCTTGATTGCACAGTCGCTGTGCTTGCAGGAGCTGATGCTGCTGTATTCGCCGTCCTTCTTTTCGCCCTCTTACCCCGGACAGGAATAAAGCTGCCATCGGATGTGTCGTCTTCCGACATAGAATAGAGATCGGTGTCCTCAGTGTCACTGGGAGAGCCAGCTCGCTTCCTCGTGGTTGACGGGTGTGAGGACCTGTGACCGGGCGGGCCTCTGGCATGCTCCACGGCCATCACCGCAAGACGGGGAGGTGAGGCACCTCAAAAGACCGATGATTTCACTAAAAAAATACAGAGCGCAGAAACAAGCGTTCTTCTAAAGAGACACTTCTTCTTCTTCTTCCCCGTCTTGAACAGAAATTCTTAGAACTAGTGTTTGAAAAAGTGCATCCTAAAATTCTTCCATAAAAGTGAAATTCGATATTTGCTAACTGTCTGCATTATTATACGATTTCGTTTCATGGCAGATTTCTGAAAAAGACTAGAGGCTTTATTAGAGCAGCAGAGATAGAAATTAAAAGAACTGGTGTTTCAGTTAGGGAAGACAACCGATCAGGTCTTATACGGGATCTGAGGTCTTTCTTGCGAATACTCCGTTAGCGCTATGAGAGGGAAAAAATAAGCAATTTCAGGGGTGCTGAACAAAAACTGAATGCAAAACCAAAACGGAAAAACTGAAAAACGCACGCGAGCTTGCTAGGATATATCATGTATTAATCAAATTAGTGGGCAGTGTGTGTGTATACTTACAGAATTAGTGCAACAAGTTCCATACGAAAAACAAAAAAATCAAAGCGTGAGCACAATGAATACCACTTTCAATATCGCCTTAAAAGCTACTAAAAGCCATTCTGTATCAATGATGACACGTTGGCATCAAAACGTTTCCCTGAAATGTGTAAGGAAAGGACGCTGCAAAAGAAATGTGTCCTTGTTTTTCAACCAAAAATTGCTCTTGACGAGATGCGCCCACTCGACGAACATTGTCCAAATGGCCTTGAAAACATTCTCGGCATTTTCGCGCCCAGACTCACACGCAGATATATACTGTCTAGTTTTCGTTAGGGCATTGAGAGTGGCGCAAAGAATATACAAAGCGACACGATTAGATCTGTGCAAACCTCTCATGGCCCCACATGATCAACAAACTGTGTTGCCGGCTGCTTTTGACGCATTGAAACTGAGAGCGAAACCATGAGCAGAAAGGCTGAAGGCAATATAACTATTGTGCTCTTTTGTTTATCATTCAAAGAAAATTGAAAGTGTGCTTTTTTCTCTGTTATTTTACCCACTTTATTTGGTTTGTATGGCTCATTATCTTGTAGATAATGAAGCCATACAATTATATAATTATTACAATTTGGTAGAACATCATCAAACAGAACGCATCCGCTTATCACAATATCGTTCCATTGACCCACAAACAATCTTTCTAGGTCTTGTGTTTCGCTGCATGATGTCCCATATGTTCGCAAGCCTTTTAAAACGAACCGTTCTTTCTTACTACTCAGTGAACAGGTTATCTTGCACAGCGCTAGTGCATTTGAACAAATATAATGTAAGAATTCTGGAAATTGAAAGGACACTTCAGAGTTCAGGATTTACGTTTCGCTTTTTTTAATTAAAAATGTCTTTCCTGGACTTCTTTCACAGCTTCAATTATTTTGAGAATGTGTTCTTAGCCTCTACATCACACATAGCTCATTCGATAGACCCTCTCGTAGGATAATATTGTACTGAGATTGTTCAAACAAAACTACGCTGCTTAAAACGAAGTAGATTGAAAAAATAAATAGGACGATAGAACAAGATTAAATATTGGCACGATTAAACAGACAAAGCTGTGTAATCATAGACGAAACAATGTTTTTTCCCATCTGCTAACTGGAAGTAAGTTGAAAAAAATAATGCTATAGCGATTTGAATTACCGAGTTATAAGATGAGAGGTGTTCAAAATGTAGAGTGCTATGCATGCACAACGCTATGGTAGAAACTTCACGACCACTCCCTAAGGCATGCCACTATGATCACCTCCAGGTATGAACCGGTAAACCCCACTTAATGATAGTTAAACCGGTGTCTGGGCGGGTGAGCTCATACTTTGAAGGATAAAACAGCGCTAAAAGACGGAATACAAGACATATTGCAACTGCGTGGCGTCTGTGTTTATCCGTGCGCGTTTTCATCTCTTCCGTATTCACTCGGTGTTTAATCCTTCCCAAGATAGAGAAGTGGTGTGCTCCAGGCCACAAATTTGCGCAACCGCGTTCCCTTCCTTACACCTCCACATGCGCAGCTTCAAGTGTACGAGCATGTTGGCGCGTATATATAAAAAATGGTGCGGTTAATGTGTAAGTGACTTGTGCTCAACCGTAAAAAAAAGTATATCAATATAATGAACAGCACATGCTCTCTTCGTTATGTCCCTAGTAAACTTGTGTGAACTGTTACGCTAACACCAAGTTATGTTCTGTTTCACAAAACTTATTACGTCGGTTTGCGCCTAAGGCATGCCCCACTTCCGAGTCCAGCAAGTATGAGCGTTAAAGGAAATACTCAGTTCTGTAATGCAGTTCTGGAATGAGAAAAACATGAAACACGCGAAATAACGAGATAAAGAAAGAAAAAGAGAACAAAAAGAAGAGAGCAAGAAGACTGAGGGAAAACATTATAAAGAAAGAAAACAGGGAGTGAGGCAGAAAATAAATAATTAGACAAAAAAAGAGAAAGGAAGCACTCGAAAGAAATAGAAAGACTGAGAGAGAGAAAAAAAAGGGGGGGGAAGAGATGAAAATTAAAAAGAAGTAAGAAAGGTCATCCAGCTCCGCTCTTTTATGAGGCTTGGCACCACTAGTGTGAAGCTGCCATAATGTTGTCTTTCATACCTGACTCAAACCAGAACATGCATGAAAGCATATAGCATATGACTGACGAGCACGTTGAACAGGTCATTGCATGAATAGCGCCAGATACTTGTCGCGAACGTCACGAAACACTTTCTCTATCGTGTAGCACATACCCACATACCGCGGCTCAAAGAATGCGGGTATGAACCACCCGTGATTCAGGGTTTGGCATCAAATCGAGAAAGGCATAACATACTTTCTAAACTTCAAGCGATCGCGTTACGGAGATCGTACCGCAGTGCGGAGCAGGCATTGGTAGCGTTGTTGGTGAGGGAAACATAGGAGAAACCGAAAGAGAGAAAATTACGATAAGAGCCAGAATGGAACCAGGGCATAAGCATGCGCACAGTTCCCCTTTAAGGGGGAGGGGGGGAAGGTTCATCGCAGTGGGCCACTCTGCCTACGATATCAATGTGTCGGGTTGGCTTAGCGCCCTCCTCTTGCCCCCCTTCCTATATAGTCAATCTATGATTCTGGCATTGCAACTGCCCTCTCACTCGTCTGCCCCTGTCCCTATCTCACGCTTTTGAACCCAGGCTTTCTACGTAGTAGTTCAGTACTCTACCGCAGAGCCATGTTACGGCTTCAAACTGCTTATGGAAAAAAAATCCCAACTTTGCTGCAAGCGCAACGAAATGAAAATGCAAGCGCAACGCTTTGCATTTTCTTCAACAAATTTGAAGAAAATGCAAAGAACCACAGGAAGATCAAAACGCGTAGCGCGGTGCTCAAGCTCAAAAGAGGCACGAAAAGAACCCACACAGCACGAGCACGTACTAACAACGTTTACCGCTCGATACCAAACACTCTACTCACAAAAAAAAAACGCAATGAAACATACGTACAGGTACACACAAGGCAAGCACAAACTAACAAGTGTCACAGTTGTTACTTCAATGTTTTGAACAGCGCTCTTCTTTCGCAAACGAGCCCTCTGCAGCGAGCTAGGTGACCTTTGTGCACTCTGCGAACTAAACGCAAAAATTTCGTCCGAACCATATGAGGTACAAACTGCCTCCATAAGAAGATAAACTCGCGCGAATGAGCGCGCGTACGGGCACGGGCGACTATCCCCCATGGCAACGTGCGCACTGACGCATCGCAAAAAGTGGGGTGTCGAGCCCGCACTTCGCGCCACCTCACTGGCAAGCAAGGAGCACGCTGGCAGTCCGCCGAGAGGTCGGCGTACCACCTGCGGTAAATGGTGTGTACATATAAATAGATCACCGCCCGTATACTGAAAGACGTGCGCAACTGTGGCTGCACGGTTTGCATCGCGCGCTGCGGAGTTATAGGTCACTGGTTCGATTCTTCACGTCGGAAAACAGTTTAGGGGTGAAGCTTCCTATGCAGTGGGTCGCACATCCGCGATGTATGTAGTATCAGTACTTGTATTAATAGTAGTAGTAGTGGTCATAGTAGTAGTAGGTAGCCACTTCCACGGCCGGACAAGAGGAGCAGCACGCGCGCACTCTTTTCTAGTGTGGAGGAAACCCGCGCCAGTTAATTATGTATAAAAATATAGTAGTTTCTGATAAAATACCTTACAGAGACGAGTATTGGGGACTCAATCGCCAATGAAATTTGCCTGAAATTTGATGCTTCCAAAAAAAACTGTATCAGAAGGACGCACTTGAGCACTATCTGACCAGAAAGGGTAGCCATGTTAAACTCACTGGGCCTAACCTCCTTGGTTTTAGCAAGGTTTCGCGAGGGTTGGGCCGCAGTGCCATGAATATAATGAACTAGTATATTGCCATGAACTAGCAGTGGTGAAAGGTGGGAAGTAGACATCAGGCGCAGGCCGTAAGTAACTGCGCGAGTGCCACCTCTCATTCAGCCCTTGGAGTGTCCGCTGGATGGCAGTACTTCTATATGCAGGTTATGTGATGAAAAGATGCAAGATGGTGGTACTTGGAGTGTTCACTAAATGGACGAACGGATAGACGAACGAACAGACAGACAGATGCACAGAAGGACGCACGGGTGGATGGTCTGACGCTTCAACCCACCATGATCATGCACACCAGGATATGCTGTGAATATATATATATATATATATATATATATATATATATATATATATATATATATATATGTATATATATATATATATTGTTACGTTGAAAAATGTGTTTACGCTGTGGCATAACGCTAGACTTGAAGGTGCGGTGCACCGGAGGCCTATCTCTATCTAGCCGAACGTCCTCTATCTGCCTGTTCCCCGCTACCCAGAGGCTTATACCCAAATCACATATGCAGTAACATTTCCCACCACGCAGACGAAGCCCACCGGGTCAGTTAAAGAGTCTCTCTGGGAATATAGCGCATCAAACGTGCTATATTGACAAGTTCAGTCTTTGCAAACCGTTGGCCATTTGAATGAAGACGTGCTCCCGGTAAGTTAAATCACTTATACGGTCTTGAACAGCATAAGTTCCCGAACAGTGCACCGGCAATTTTTCACACAACCCACGTTTTCTATTTGGCGCCCACAGCAGCACGAGGTCTCCACAATTATACGTCACGTGTCTACAATGACGGTCAAAACGAGTCTTCGAGTGATCTTGCGAAGCGAGGGTGTGCAGGTAATCAAGACGTCGGGCTTCTTCTGCATGGAAGACGATATCAGATATACCGGAATCGTGGTGGTCAAAAAACTGGAAGATAATATCCAGGGTATGACGAGGCGGCCGAGCATACAGAAAAAAGAACGGACTATAGCTAATAGTTTCATGCTTTGCGGTGTTAAATGCGTAAGTGATGAAAGGTAGCACGCCGTCCCAGTTCTTGTGATCTGCTACAACATACATAGATAGCATGTTCGTTAGAGTCCTGTTAGTTCGTTCCGTCAGGCCGTTTGTTTGGGGATGATATGGCGTAGAATGCCGAAAGCTTGAAGCGCGTAGACGAAGCATCTCTTCCACCACGTCTGCAGTGAATTGTCGCCCATGATCACTGATAAAGATTTTAGGAGGTCCATGTCATTGAACCACAAAACGCAGCATGAATAAACACGTGTCAGCTGCAGCTGCCGATGGCATAGCAGCTGTCTCGCAGTACCGTGTTAAGTGATCGGTACATACGACTATCCAGCGATCGCCATTAGAAGACCTCGAAAAGGGCTTTAGAAGGTCAACCCCAACTTGCTTGATCGAATGAAGTTCTAGGGCGTGGAATAGGATGTAGTCGCCCTTAAAGAGCACTGGTAGGGCGCTGGCGGCGTTGGCACTAGTTGCAACTAGAGACGTAGTGTTCCGTCTTCTGGCGCATTTTCGGCCAGTAAAACTTTTCTTGAAGCCGGCAAAGAGTTTTCGCTGTGCCTAGATGTCCGGACATTGCGTGATCATGCATAGCCTGCAAGACAGAAATGCGAAGTCTCTTCGGAACCACGAGAAGATATTGTTAGCTGGTCGTAGCATGGTTCTTTTTGTACGCAAGCCCGTCACGCATGGAGAAGCGAGTCGCCGATGATCTTCACTCGGTAGGAAGGAGCTCCCGTATGGTGCGGTCTGTTTACTGCTCAATCTCAAACACATAGGTATCAGGAAATGTCAGGTTCAATGGCGTGATGTAGGTGTCGAAGTTGCCCGCGTCACAGTCCGTCGATGGAAACGCTAGACAATCTGCGTCAGCGTGACGACGACCACTTTTATAGGAAACCGTAAAGTCGTATTCCTGCAGACGGAGTGGCCAACGCGCTAATCGACCAGATGGGTCACGCAGATTGACCAACCAGCAGAGCGATTGATGATCTGTCACGATGGTAAACAGGTAGAAACGGAAGCACTGCACTGAGAAGACTACTGAGTTCATTCTTGCTCTGTGACGGTGTAGTTACACTCGGACTTGCTTAGCGAGCGACTTGCATACGCAACGACATGTTCTTTGCTATCTAAGCGTTGAACCAACACGGCGCCAGCACCGACACCGCTAGCGTGCGTGTAAAGTTCTGTGGGAGCCAGAGGATCGAAGTGTCGAAGAATCGGATAGGATGTCAAACGGAACTTCAACTCAGAAAAAGTGGACGCACATTCTGGAGTCCAGTCAAATGGCACGCCTTTCTGAAGCAGGCACGTTAGTGGGTGCGCGATATTGGCAAATCCAGGGATGAATTGACGGAAGTATAAGCAGAGGCCCAAAAAGCTGCGTAGTTCTTTCGCTGAGTGAGGTTGCTTGAACGCCTCCACGGCAGCCGCCTTCGCGGGATCCGGCCGTATGCCTTCTTTGTTCACCAAGTGTCCAAGGGTGATTGTTTGGCGCTCTCCGAAACGACATTTCTTTGAGTTGAGTACCAAGCGTGCTTTGCTTAGGCAGTTCAGCACGAGGTTGAGGCGTGTGTTGTGCTCACAGAAAGTGCGCCCAAAAAATCCCAACATCGTCCAGATATCACATACATACTTCCCACTTGAAACCACGCAGAATGTTGTCCATGAAGCGCTCAAAAGTTGCAGGCGCATCGCATAGTCCAATTGGCATCACATTGAATTCTAAAAGTTCATCTGGTGTAACGAATTCCGTTTTCTCTTTGTCTTCCTCATGCTTTAAAATTCGCCAATACGCTGACCTCCAATCAACAGACTAAAAGTAGGAGGATGATGAAAGACAGTCTATAGCAACATCAAAACGTGGTAGTGGGCATACGGCCTTCTCATATGCAGTGTATATATATATATATATATATATATATATATATATATATATATATATATATATATATATATATATATATATATATATATATATATATATATAATGGGAGTAATATTTCAATGGACCAGTTAGTCTTCGTGAAGGTACGGGATATGGCACAACGGGAGCGTTGTCAACAAGGATAAATATATTTATTTCCCAACAGTTTCGGGAGGGGTCCTCCCTTCGTCGGGGGATGAGTTATACTGACATGAACTTCCAAACTTCGTTGCTGGTGCGTCCCTCTCGCCTTGAAAGATGTTTGCGAGAGTGAGAGGGAACTAACAAAAGGAAAAAAAAAACAAAAAAGGGGGAGAAAAAAGACGAAAAAGAAAAAGAAAGAAAAGAAAGAAAGTAAAAAAGAGGAAGAACCACTGTCAACACTGAGAACGAAACCAACTGTCCGTGTACATCCACATACGGGTCATATCACGTGCTGTTCAGTTCTTGACGTGTGTCGGTCCACCCAAGATTGTCGCCGCGGTGCCGGGAGGGTCCGTGACGGCGTGCGTAAAGAAAGGGTTTTCCCGTATTATATATATATTTATATATACGTGCGTGCGTGTGCATGTGTGTGAGTGTGTGTGTGTGTGTGTGCTTCTGTGACGTGCTGTCGCAATAAAATTCGCAATGTATAACGGCACCGTGCAGCATGGTTGCAGCGTTCGCTATCAGCTTTTGTAACTATGTAAGGAACATAACTTATTAACTCCTACACCTTACTTATATCCTCACCCGTAGGAATACACCGGATGATATGCACAGCATCGCACAGTAACATGTCATTCATTTTGATAAAGCCAACATCTGTGCTTTAAACTACGTAGCGACGCTACGTTCAGCAATAAGATGCATCTGAGCGTCACTAAAGACGGCGCTCCAGGAAGCCCACGATCACTCCCGTAGCCAAGATGGCGGAGAAAACAAGGGTGCTATGATCCCCATACACCTACAAACAGTTGCCCCCGCAAAAAGGCACATTTCTGGCCCTTCAGCAAGAGGTTATTCCTCCTCCTACAAAAAAAAATCCTTTTTGTAGTCGTGCCAACGAGATACACATAACTTCTTAAAATGCCCAAAGTAGCCGGTGGAACTGCCAACGCTATACGCTTAAAGCGATAAAAATACGCTATACCGGGAACTAGTTGCCTACTATACCTCGCATGTTATAGACTCCAAGAATTAATGGGATCTCCCGGCATTTTTATTATAAGAAGATAGGGTATTTAAAAATTAGGTAATTGTCCTGTAGTACTTCGTTCAAGCATGTAAATAGTTGCCGTTTATTGTACCACGTTCTTGTGCTCAAGTTTTGTTATCGCCCCAATACACTACGTTATTCTCAGCGCAAATCGCGCCTGCAGTCTTCGAGAAGCTTCAGGACTGTAGTAGATTATTTCGATAACATCACGCCCACTCCGCGAACTATACAGATTATTCTAGAGCCTACGTCACCGCTAGCGATAACGCTAGAACATTCGAGGGCAAGTGTATAAGTGTCGACGCGCTTGGCTGCTTGTCAGTTTATCGACGGCCGACACTGTTCGGCGCTATCAGTGCAAGCCTGCTACTGTGATCCGACTTTCCTTTTACCGGGCACAGTTTCACTCAAATAAACAGTTTGATCTTCAACGTACTCTCTGCTTCTTCGTCGACGTCACGACCTCGTGACAATTGTGTTGCTACAGTCAGAACAACCGAATAATTTACGAAGCCTTACAAGTTCTCGTTGTACAACTGCGCAAGACTATAGCGCACTTTTATGTATTGTTTGTTTGTTACTTTTTGCAGGCCTGGGGGAGCGCTGTTTCCCGCGTTACGCTTTGCTCGCCCACCAAAGACACAGTGATGTACTTCTTACATTTCGATGGCGTGACACTACCTTGGTTTCCTGCTCCAAAGATCATAGCAAATCAGAGAAAGAAATGTGTTAAGCTACCGACCACTTACCCGTTTGCAGATGGTACCGCAAACGGTCCCTACTATTGTTTGTTCTTCGTTACAGCTATTGTGAATCTGCAAAGGGCAGATCTGCTTATGTCAAACTTTTTTAATAGTTTTCTCTTTAGTCTTGCACAACAAAGAAGTAAATCAGAAACCAAACACGACAGTCGCCATCATGGCCACTGGGGCAGCTTGTCGCCACATAGAGTGATTCGGGTATCCTCTCACTATACCTAAGACCTGTCAAAGCTTGTACTTCCTTCAACTATGAGTGCGAGGGTAAGTGCGAGGGTAAGTGTGAGCATTGCTTTCCTTCACGCATATGCACCAGCACTGAAGCTTGCTACCTCCCTGAAAGTCCTCATTGCTGGAAAGCACAAGCAAGCTCCCTTGTAATAAGTATCATGTAAAAATGCATGCACACAGACAATGAGCAGAAAGTAGAAAACAGTAGGCAACCACTGCTAACCCGATTGGATTGTTTTCTGCTATGTGCCTGCACAAGGGCTCTACCCAAACGATTTAATGAAGCTTTGATTTTCGCTTAAGGATTTGGTTGCACTCAGTCGTCAGTGAATAAAGGCGCGACAAGAACAGCATCAAGCGGTATTTTAGCAGCGAATCCCTGCAGCCGCCCACGTAAGTTACATACTCTGCATAGCGCACTTTCAAAGCGGTAAGCGAATGCCCGTTTTGTCCACGAGAAAACCGTTTTCTTTGTTGTCTTAGATTCTCTCTGTTTTTTTTTTTTTGCTTTGGTAGGAATTTCACTGTTTCTGACCATACCACTGACGCGTTTATCTCATTTCTTTTTTCGCTGCTGTCCCTAGCATCGGCACATTGCATGCTGTGCCATTCGCATTGCTCTCCACATTGCCTATCGGCAGCACCATTAAAGTGGTGGAGGCATTCAAAGATAAGTAGTTTAAACAGGTTACATGGAAATACTATATACCTACTCATAGGTTGAGTTGCATTTTTTGCTGTAGTAGGTATTTAGCAAAGAGGGAAGACACTTCGTCACCAATCGGCCACTCTGCACGTTGCTCTTTATGGGTAATATTTAGGAATACATCACGTAAGGTGTGACAAGACCACAACGAATGAAAGGCTACAAAATACAGGATGACGCGTGCCCCGCCACGGTGGTCTAGTGGCTAAGGTACTCGGCTGCGGACCCGCAGGTCGCGGGATCGAATCCCGGCTGCGGCGGCTGCATTTTCGATGGAGGCGGAAATGTTGTAGGCCAGTGTGCTCAGATTTGGGTGCACGTAAAGAACCCCAGGTGGTCGAAATTCCCGGAGCCCTCCACTACGGCGTTTCTCATAATTATATGGTGGTTTCGGGACGTTAAACCCCACATATCAATCAATCAATTACAGGATGACGCGCTACTGACAACCGAAACATTTTATTCAAAACGCATGTTTACATAACAAAATTACGGTAGTTCCCCGCCATGACGACCAATAGCAGACAGTTACCTCAAGCAGCACGTCACCTGCTAGCACGTATCGTTCAAGGAACACTATATCTGTTTTGTTGTTCATGTAAACTGCTAGAAGAGTGGCTTATTTTCAAAACTATGAAGGTTCCAAGTTATGGAAACTCTAGCAACTGGTCAATACTCTTCTAGCTGCTGCTTCTACAAGGCAAAATGAGGGCACGCCCACCGCACCACTTTCATGAGAGAGAGCGAAAGAGAAAGAGATAAATAAACATCACGAGGGAAGACAGGCATGTAAAGCAGACGATTTGATATTCCGGTTTGATATTCAGCACTGAATTATCGGTAAGAGAAACTTAAAAGTATACAAAGAACACGAAGGACTAAACGATACACTTAGCGCATAACTCAAAGCGGTAATCAGATGGTGAGCGTTTGATTATGCTTTCCATGGCCCGTATTCACAAACGCTCCTCGACTAAAAACTTGGCCTCAAGAGACCTTTGAGACTCTTTGCGTTGCAGAAATACCAACCCGACTCAGTCTTCAGGGATCCCTTGAGATCGAGTTTCGAATCAGGGAGCATTCGTGGATACGGGCCTATGTTTTGCAGTGGTTCTTGTTGCCTTAGCTAGAGTTAAGATACTCATTGAAACTCAAACAACTCCCTTTTGATAAGAGCACATAATTACACCTCTTGATGGCCCGAATTAAACCTCGAATAGTTTCTTTTCGAGAAGAACACATAATTATACATCTAGACAGACCCAAAGTAGCACAGACGTATTGGTACTACTCAAGGTAAACGAAAAAAAATAAAATATCTGAAAATTGTGTTTATTGGTCATGGTTGTTTTTTTACAAGTGTCGCGCTTATACATTATGCACTAATGCCTCACAAGCGGCAACATTATAAGGGTAATGGTTTGGTGACGCAACTGTAATCTATAGATGAATACAAGTCGACGAACTGGGAATAAAATAGACAAATAACGAACCAACGGTTGTCTAATTTTGTGCAGCGAGGAAGATCTGTTTGCTCCTGTTCAAAAATAACAAAGTAAATAACTTTTTATTATGTTTAATAAACCAAATGCTGTAAATAAACAAGTAAATTATTGAATGTCACTAGACTGACAGCCCATTGTTAGGTAGAAAGCAGGAGTGTAGTGAAAATTATGAAAAAATAAATGCGTCCGCAAGGAAACATGATATCTAGGTCAAGTTTCTAAAACCAAGAATAGGGTCACTGCACGAATTGTTCATATTAATTTCTAAACCATTAACACGCCTCGGTGGTCTAGTAGTTACTTTGCTCAACTGCTGTCTCACAGGTCGTGAGATCGAATCCAGGCCGCAGCAACCGCTTTTTTCGATGAAGGCGAAAATGTTAGAGGCTCGTGTGCTTAGATGGTGGTCAAAATTGCCGTAGCCCTACACTACAGTGTCCCTCATATATATATGCTGGTTTCGGGACGTTGAAACCGAACAATTATTATATTCACCAGACCTTCTTCGCCACTCACTTATACTACTAGTAGTAGTATTAGTACTACTCCTACTACTAATATTACTACGATGCCAAGGACGATAGCGCACATTAGCTAAGCCGCTTCGATGGAAAAATGTGTACATCAAAAAAAGCAGAAGCACAGGGTGCAGTATAACAGAAGCTCGTGTTGGAATAGTGCTGCAGAAGAACAGGGCCCCGAAAGACTGATACAAAGGCGTCAGAGGCAGTCGTACATAGAGTGAGCATATGAGTCCTCTTCGTGACCTTGAGCTCAAGAGCTCGGCGCAACTTAGCTGTCGTCAGTCCTATCTCGCGGCTTAGGCTTCCTAATAGGCACCAATCCGTTCTCGTCGCCACGTTAACGCAGTTCCGGAAAGCAGCCCGACTCAGCGAGCCAGATAGAGCCGATTCTGGTGGTGAAGGAATAGAGGGTAAAAAGCGGATTTCCCGGAAACGAGCGGCTCTTGTTAGCCGGCTTCGTGGAAGCATACATTGCGTACGCACACTCCGTATGCTCTTAGGCGCATACTACCCAAAGCTTGTGGCCTAAAGATGGCGCCGTTCTTGCAGCCTTTTTTGTTATACTGATATACTCTTCCTTTTATCACAAAAGAAGAACACAACGCCCCTCACGTTTCTAAGGAATTCGACTTGACGCCACTGTAAACCAACGCTTCGCGCGGCGGTTACTAGAGAGGCTGCTCTTTGAGCTTCTTGTACACCACTTTACACTAGTAAAATAGGTCTGTGGCATAATAACACGGCAAGGAATTGGTCAAGCCTCAGGAGCTTCCTTGCACGCACGATGGTAGCGAGGCTCAAGAAAAACTGTAAGGTGCTGCCTCAGCATAACATTAACGGATTCTGAAGGCGCAATCCGAAAAAGACGTTTCACTTACTTAGATACACATCCTATCTGGAAGTGGCCAGCACCGAAAAAAATTGTAAGATGCTGGAACTTTGCCTTCAAAATTAGATCGCGATAGCGTAATCGAGCATGGTGCGCAACCGCTTGTGAACTGCCAGTCTGCTTCGGTTCTCTGTGCAAGCTTCAACTGGGCCGTAAGGAAACTAATAACTGTACGCATAGCGTTGCCTGTTTTAGAGTATCCCTGAATGCTATTTGCGAACAGATTATTTAGTGCCAACTATGTCCTAATTGTTCCTTTTGCGCACCAGTGAAGGGCCCACTACGCCTACATAGGGCAACACGTGAACCTACGCAACATCGAGTTTTCTAAAATGAACTAGAGAGCACTCTGGCGCTGCGATCGTTCATCGACCAAGGCAATTATGGGTAGTACACGGATTTTCCTAGTCTTCGTGTTTGCGAGCCTCGAACGCACTTGTGTTTTGGTTTTGGTTCGAATGATAGAATGGATGGTTGTGAACTTGATGGGCAAACTTGAAATGGTAAGCCCAAACATTTGAGGTAGTGAAGAACAACTGCTGAACATTTGCTGATTTTTGTTTCGTAACAAAGCAACTCTAATCATAATCATATAGTGGTTTTGGGACGTTAAACCCCACATATCAATCAATCAATCAACAAAGCAACTCTAAGTCAGGCGAAGCCAAATGGAGCCGAAAGTATGGAGACTAGACAAATCCGAATACTGCCCACCATTCTGATGCTCACTGAAGTGCCATGCGTTGCAGCTCCCATAGACACTAGCTCCAGAGCTTCTTCAGGTGTATTTATGGAAAACTCTATCCTACCCAATCGTTCAATTTGTTGATGGTGTAGCTGGTGACGACAGTCAAATATGTCTGAGAGCATCCTAATCGGTCGACATTCAAAAGAACAAATTGTTGCTCAATTCACATCCTTTGACGCCTTGAGCGATTCCATGCTTCTGTCAGACAATATATATGATTCTTAAGGAGACTTTCACTACTTGACATTCATATAGTGTTTATTTCCAAAGAAGTTTCATCAAATATGGTGGATCTGTGGTAGAAAACCTCCTTGCAACGTAAACGACCTGAATTCGATTGTCCATCGAACCCAGAAGCTTTTATTGTTTATTTTATTCGCAGGTTTCTTGATTTTTTGGGCACAAACAAGGCAATTTTTTGTTGAAAACCAACAATGCCGACGCCGACACAGACACCGATACTCACTGCAGCAATAAAGCCGAGACAGGAATTTTTGCGAAACGAGCTCTTTAACGCTATTGCGTTTAAGAAGTAGACACTGTCGATTGCGCTGAAGCAATGTTATCAATCTTAAAGAAGCTTATATGACTATGTGCAGTATTTTTAGACGCACTTGACAAACAACGACACACTAAAGGACACACAGAATCGATATAAGAAAACAATAAAAGGCTTTCTTTTACGCTTTAGTTGCGGCTAACTTTGTCTTTTCTATTCTAACTCACCAAGAAACAAAATGTGCTAAGTACACTTCCCTAAGAAATGAAATTGCCAGAATGTCAACAAATTTGCGACGCATTGCGTGGCTTCTACGGTGCTCATGCGAAACGCACGATTTCATGGTACGAGTTCCTCTCTCAACTGCTGAGTTTCCATGTGATTTGCATGCATTATTTGTGCGATGGGTCTAGGACAGCGTCTCCATACCCCTTCAATTTAAATGCGAAGCACGTTTTGGGGAATTGAAGGCATTTTGCACGTTTCTATCTACGTATCTATGAATTCATTTAGCCACCTACATCTGGATGCTGTCGTCTTCACCTCCATAACTTGGTGTAGACCATAATTGGAATAAGATTGATTGATTGATCCTAAAAACCCATATGATAATGAGAAACGCCATAGTGGAGGGGTCCGGCAATTTCGACCACCTGGGGTTCTTTAACGTGCACCCAAATCTGAGCACACGGGCCTACAACACTTCCGTCTCCATCGGAAATGCAGCCGCCGCAGCCGCGATTCAAACCCATCACCTGCGGGTCAGCAGCCGAGTACCTTAGCCACTAGACCACCGCGGCGGGGCTGATTGGCATAAGAGGGTAACAGCTTTAGATGAATGTGACTGTCGTGTGATGACATGAATAATATAAAAATTTTGTCGCGTATGTCGTCAAACCATTTCCTCCAGAAGTGCGGCACATACCCGTACAGCAAGCGATATGGTATGCGAAAATTCGCCATAGGTGATTGGCAGTTTATGTCTACCCAGCAACGACAAGAACATACATTGGTAGTTTAAAGGCCAGAGCGATAAGAAAAAAAAATGCATCAATAGCATTTACCCGATAAGCAAAAAGAGTAAGTATCAGGGTCCCAGCGGAAATTCAACCCAATTATTTGCGTGGAAATGAAGTTTTCTACTACAGCTTCATGCCAGGTTTCAGAACTGGCCTAGAAATTACCGCGTAATTTTAGCGAAATGTAAATTGTGGTTCCGATTCTCCATGTAATTATTTACACATGTTATATGTACTTCCTTGATAAATTCGTCACGTCGGGTTACCGTAAATTGTAGTTAAGCGCCGTGTAATGGAGTTTTTTAGCATAGCACTATCCAGTGCTACCTTCCTCGCTAGCACAGGCACTTCATATCAAAGTACCACTTTTGGTATTGGTAATACCGCTCTTGATGTTGGCATTGTTACGTGTCTCTAAACAAGTGGTTATATAAAACATATGTGACTGTTCGACATATGTCTGTACGTACATTTTCATATCTTCAGCGTCATTTTGTAACACTTCACTGAATAAAGAAATTGCTCCGCAGTCATTCCTCTGCACGCTTCGCATGACGCCGATTTCCATAGTGATTTGCCAATTTTTATTGGGAAGTATTTTACTGTTTAGTTCACGAACTGAAAGCTTTAAAATATTTCAATGCTCTCTAAACCATTCCTGTTTCTTCTACAACTAAAAACAGGAAACCAATTAAAGTATTCAGCTTTCAAGCGAAATACCTGCCGAAATTTATTCTCCTGGTATTTTCTCCTTGCTTCAGAACACACGTCCACTGCACGTTGTTGCTGATTCAGTGATGAGCAGTAGTTTTAACTTGTGTGCTTGTGTGTGTGTGTGTGTGTGTGTGTGTGTGTGTGTGTGTGTTTGTGTGTGTGTGTGTGTGTGTGTGTGTGTGTGAGTGTGAGTGTGTGTGTGTGTGCGTGTGTGGGTGTGTGTGCGCACGCGTGCGTGCGTGCATGCGTGTGTGCGTGTTCGTGTGCGTGTGCGTGTGCTCAGACATCAACAATCCGCTGTAGCAATGCCATCACATTGTTGCGTTTTTTTTTTCAGTTTTTGCAGAACGTGTCAGATAATTTGAGAATAAAGGTGGTCAAACATAACACAAGAGCAATGACAATCTCCGTTTCCTTTCAAAAGCCAACTGCGCCAAGAAAGGCGTGCTACCGTGCGCAACTACGTGTGCGAAAAAAAGCAGCGAACCACACAGCTTTTTCTCTGCTATGCCTTTTGCAAGCTTTCTTTGGGAACTCCGCAGCGCATAATAAGGCAAGAACGGAACTGTCTTCAAAGAGCTCGACGTAAAAAAAAGCGTATAGTGTTTCTATGTGGTACGCTATGTCGTTTCTCTATAACATTTTTTATGTAGGACTCTATACCTTGTTCTTCCGCTGCCAACTGTGGTTCAGTATCAGTTCGTATCTTACATGCCCAGATAGTGAATACTACAGATTTGTGAGAACGCGCCCTTTTATTTACTTAACAACCCTTGCAACAACTATTTTCTTTGTATTGGCTAAGTTTTCAAAAAGTTCAGTATATCAATAGCACATTTAAGTTCGTCATTGCACACACTTGACTGATTGATTGATATGTGAGGTTTAACGTACCAAAACCACCGTATGATTAGGAGAAGCGCTGCAGTGTAGGGCTCCGGAAATTTCGAGCACCTGGGGTTCTTTAACGTGCACTCATATCTGAGCACACGGGCCTGTAGCATTTTCGCCTCCATCGAAAATGCAGCCGCCACCACCGAGAATTGATCCCGCGACTTACGGGTCAAAAGCCGAGTAGCTTACTCACTGGAACACTGTGGTGGGGCCTCGTTGCATTTATTTCCGTTCATTGTTGCTAACCGGCATTTCTTCAAGTTTCTCTGCGTTTACTGAATGGTTTTACTGAAGCAAGACGTATAAATGCGGGAATTAGTTCTACATGAAAATGTTTAGGCCCAGTAAAACGCTCAACTACAACAGAAAATTACAACGTGAGCGACAGGTGCCCATGCGAAGCAACCATTTAGCAAAGCGGTATGCGAAAGAAACCAGCAGCAGATAACGAAAACAGAGCAGACCTAGAAAAACTTGTGAGTGGCCTCGCACGGTGTTTGCCAAACGTCGAAACTTCTTAGACACACCGGGAAGACCGGCAGGCACAGATGGTCTCTTGGTCTCTTCAACAAACTGAATAGTTGTGCCAAATTGAATTTCGCCTTTGATTGGCACTCGAGAAGCTTTTATCACGAAAGGACGCCTGCCTGAAAATTCGGCTGCCCACTCGGTCCTTGCCGTGCACTCATCTTTAAGAAACGAATTCATTGCAGGCACACTCCCTTTCGTGCCCCTTGCGGATGTTCGATTTCCGTAAACCTTGAACGCTGCGAGCGGAAAACTGGACGAGAGCCGTTTAGAATACATTGATAAGTGACGAAAGAGTTTTTACGAAATATGGCTGCGGGCCGTTCAGTTTGGTAAGTGGGGTAATTAAAACACCCTAGTGGCATAAAAGCCGAAATAGGTTGTTAGTAGGCCTCGGAAGTTTGGTGAATACACGTATGCAATTGACAAGACGGAATGCCGTGATAATTCGAAGTTGGTAGCATAAACAGCTTAGCACAGCTTCGCACAAGTGATTTGATGTCTGAAGCAAGAGCCAAGCGAGGCAGCCTTTAATTTTATGCTCAATTGAACTTCGATTTCTTTTTCTCTTTCTTTCTATTTTCCTGTGTTTGTTCTATATCTTGTCTTTATTTCTTTCTATGTATTCTTTTGTCTTTTTTTCTATATCGACTTTTTTTCAATGTCTCTTTCTAAACCTTTCCATTTGTGTTTTCATATATACTATCTCTTGTTCTATTTGTATCTCTTTGTTTTCTGAGATAAGCTTACCCTTCTACCCTCCTTCTTTCCGAACTTTTCATCCTAACAATACTCCTTCTCGCACTCACTACCTTTCCACTGCCCTTGCTGTGCTATACTACACAAGGCAATGGTGTTATGCTGTTCTAGCACGCCCGGTGGTCAAAATGCCCGCTTTTGGTTCAGGGATGCAATGGTTCAAATCCTACATCATAGGGACACTTCTTTATCAACATTCTTCTAACTTTTTTGTGTATTTTTTCTTTTCTTCCTCTTTTTCTCTAGTCTCAGGCATGAGAGTTTATTAATGGCGCATATGTCTTGTGAGAGATGCTGAAGACGAAGAAGTCGCAGAGAGTCCATGCAGGATCATGATAACATTTGTTCACAAATAACGAACTGACTGAAGAAGAGCCACTGTTAAAACTAATAAATCTGCAAAAACAAATGAAATTAGAGACGTATTTCACAAAATCAAACAGGCGAAACAGAATGAAACAAGCACCACAGCTTCAAAAAATACAAACTCACTGAAAAATCAACAACTGAATGATACCGTAAGCGTCATCCTATTTTAACACTAACTCGAAACATAGTTATCACCATTACTATTCGGCTGATGTGTGAAGACCACTGCTATGCTAAGAACAACCGGCCTTCAGCGCAAGGTCCGGTGGCTGACGTTCACTGCCATCGGTGCTGCTGGTGCCAGACTCAGTTTCATTGAATGATAGATATGTGGGGTTTAACGTCCCAAAACCACCATATGATAATGATAGACGGCGTAGTGGAGGACTCCGGAAATTTCGACCACCTGGGGTTCTTCAACGTGCACATCAATCTGAGCACACGGGCCTACAACATTTCCGCCTTCATCGGAAATGCAGCCGCCGCAGCCGGGATTCAGACTCTGTTTCAATCTGGGGTTGTTAGCTCAGATTGAGTGGTCTCCGTTCTGAGCTTTATTTTAAAGTCTCTAGTTGACTGTCATTGCTTTTGAATTTACCCAATCTCTTGTGCTGACGTCGACCCATTCTTCTGGCCAAGTGCCATCCGTCTGGTCGGAACCACTGTCACCTAATGAGTTTCCGTTCGAGTTATTCTTTCGCACTGGGGTCAGCAACATTCATGTCGCTAGATGCCTAAAAATTGAGGTCTCACCAGGCTCACGAACCCTCAGGCTGTCCAAAAAGAATTGAAAGCCACATCTAACCACTTTCAGACCAGCACTGACGTGTGCCAATTTGGACAAGGTGGCATAGTGGGTAGGTCACTGGAGCAGACCTGTATGCAGGATATGCTTTAGTGTACTTCGTTCGCGTCAACACTGGTGAATGCTTTCATTCCGCCTCGCATCGCGTGTACGAAAGGCCTCGTAAAGGGCGTCGATTCAAAACTGAGTCCAGAAGAGACCCTAGACAGGCTTTCGGGAGCAGACGTTATTTCCGTTTACCGTTGCAGTCGCCTGAATAATAACAAGAACACACCAACCAAATCTGTCAATGCTACATTTGTGGGCACAACTTGCTGGTCAAAATAAAGCTATGGCCTCTCATTTTTTGCAGCTCCTCACTTCCCGTTCAGTCCAATGTATAGGCTGCTGGAGATTCGGCCATGGTGCGAGAGGATGGAAGTCAGATTTTCATTGCCGCTTCCGCACCAAAAGCCACTCCTTAAGTGAATGCTCAGCAACATCAGAAAAATGCTGCCTTTGTGGAGGGAGTCACTCCACAGACAATTCCAACTGCTCTGCTCGCTCCAAGGAAATACCAATCCTAGAAATTATAGACCACCACCGCTGATCGCGCAGGTAAGCTATTGACAAAATGAAAGGCAGGGCCTTCGGATTTTCTGCTGCAGCAGTACGACACATTTTATTCTAGACTCCAACCTTTCACAAGTAATTGACTTTGCCGTCAACAAGGCATTGGCTAAGGCAATGGATAAGTTTATATCTAATTTCAGTGACTGTTTAACGCAAATCCTTTCAACTGAGATGGCGCAAGAAGTGCAAGCTCAGGCTCCTACAGTTCCTCAACAATCAGACACCATCGACGCCATTCAACTACATGGCATGGTGCTGGATAAACTGTCTGAATGTGTACGTAAAGCTGAGAAACCTGTTCCACAGATGCAGTCACGCCGTTGTACGCCTCAGCCAAGCACAAGTAATGCTACAGATATGAAAATTCACATCCGAGCTCATAAACGTATACGACCACCTATCTCTGTGGGCCTAAAGCCAAAAAATAAAAAGAATGAGTTGATTGCAAGAAAAGATGCCATGAAGGGCAAGGCATGTGCCTCTGTGTTGCGCTCAGCACCATGGGCCAAGTAAAGGTACTTGGTTGAACTGCAGTTCTATATTCACCGCCTCAACTGACTTACATTACCTCTCTAACCAACTTAACACCGATATTATAATTCTACAAGAAACTTGGCTTACAGCTGGTAAAAATTATTATTTTACAGAATTTCGTTCTTTTCGATTAGATCATCCACATATCGTGGTGGTTTAATGATATTAGTATCATGTAAATTATGTCTTAGGGCGAAAATTGTTTTCGGGATGTCGAACCCTGATTGTGAAATATTAGCATTAGATTTGTACCTTCCATGATGTCATCCTTTTTCACTCATGAATTGTTATTTCCCCCCTGGTGTACAAAGGACAAGCGGCCTTAGCGGCGCTTTGGCAGCCAGTCAAAAGGAAACAACACTCACAGGTTATTTTAACTTTCATTATTTGTCTTGGGGGAGAAAGACATACCTGTGTGGTAGGCGGCTGTAGGAGTGTACCATTCACAAAAGTTTGTGGTGTATAAATAAAGAACACGTAACAATTCTGCCAGGTCAGACTCAATCAGTGTTAGATTTGACGTTTTGTACCAGTGCGATCAATGTGTTGTCATTATCCGTGGTTGACTCTCCAACTAATAGCGACAATCTTCCCGTATTGTTTTACATTGTAAGTTCAATAACAACTTTGGAGCAGCAACCTCCAGTATATGTCAACCATAAGAAATTTAAAACCTGTCTGTGTTCGGCTATTGCAAAACTTCAGAATGACAATGGTCAGGAAATTGCATCTAAGATCAGCTCCACACAAGAGGGATGTCGGCAAAATTCAGAGTTTGTTATTCCATCCAGTAAACGGCCATCAACTCGTTGGTGGACTGATAAATGTACGCGCGATTACAAAAGGCAGAAAGCTGCTTGGAAGAAGCTTCTGCATAATCAATGCCCAATAAATTGGAAAGACTATTAGTTTTTTTGCCGGCGTATTTAAACGCACTGTTAAATTCACGAAAGCAGAATATGATTGTCGAGAGTTCGTTTATCTTGCCAAATCAAACAATAGGTGTGCTTTGTTCGCGTATCTGCGGTCAAGAAAGGTACTGCCAACACCTTTACCTTTAGAATCAGGTATCTTAGCGCTGCAAGAGATGAATGGCCTCACTGGAAGAGATAGCTAAAGGTTTAGAACGTCGCTTTAGTACAAATCTCCTGACTATTCACAACATGCAGGAATCTATGCATGAATTTACAGAACTTTCCACATCTGAAATGACCGAACCTGACTCTGTTTACCCACGACTGCCCCTAAACCGGAAAGAATTACAAATTCCATGATAACGTTTTACTTAGAATCGCCTAATGTTCTTTTGTATATTGTGAATTAATCGTTGAAGAGCTCATGGATACCGCACGAATGTGAACTATCTAAAATTAGATTGTTGCTGAAGGAACAAGACGGCCGATGCATATTGGACAACATAAGGCCCAATGCCTTGACATCAAATCTGGTGTGAACTTGATTGAGAAAGTTATCTATACTCGAATCACTAGATTTATTGACGAATGGTCAATTCTGAGCCCCTGTTTAATCGGGTTCAGGGCTGGGCGCTTCATATGGAATGCCCATGTTGATTTAAAAAGTCGTATAAAATTAACCCGACGGGACAACAAATATGCAGCTTTAGTGGCTTTGAATATCGCTAAAGCATGTGATACTGTAGAGCATGGTATTCTCATAGATTGACCGGAATCCCACGACTTTCCGGCATACATAGTGTAACGAGGGCAGTGAACAGCAACATTCATTTCACTAGTAACGTCAATTCACAAATTCCATTTGGACAGGAAGTTTTATTGTTTCCGAGGTGACTTTTCATCGATTGTGCAGAGAAAAACCAGAGGAGTACCGCAAAGCTCAGTGCTGTCCCCGGTGTTGAATAATGTGCTAATGAGCACCATTCCACGTAACGAGGACGTAAAAACTGATGTTTATGCCGACAATATCACCTTCTTTGCAATTGAAGACACAATTCAGACTTTATACAAATGCCTGCAGTCTTATCTTATCACCCTGGAAAACTGACTTGATGACAACCACTTCTTATTTATTTCAAGTAAATGTGCCATTCTTACCGTCCCCTTTAAACACCTCGTGCACATCTCATTATGTTACCATTTTGAGGACATACCACAGGTGAAATCTCTAAATATTTTGGGGTAACTTATAATGCATCTCTTAACTGGAGCCAACACATTGAACTTATAGCTGGTTAACGTGAACGAGCAGCCCGCTTGTTACGTAGGATAAGCAAATAGCGAATAGGCATGAGGAGAGATACACTAGTAATGATATATCAAATGTATGTTCGTCCTATTCTCGAATTTCGATGCGTGCTTTTCTCTAGTGTTCCAGCCTACGAAATTCGGCCTCTCATTTATTTAGTAAGAGAATTGTTACGCTTATCTCTTGGCCTACCCAAAATGGTTGCTAACTGCGTTTTATACCTAGAATCGAGAGTTTCTTCTGTTTCGTGCAGGTTTTTTATCTTGACCAAGAGACATTTTTAAGAATTTATGAGTCACCAATCCAGCAGTCGGAGACAGTTTTCATATCCTCTCCGGAATTCTTTTCGGTGCTACATTGGCACGGTTTGACACCACACAAATTATATTTGTACAACGTTTACTGGACCCGCTGATTGTATGTATCTACGAGATAAAGCACGCTATTGATAATTCGCTCCATGTGGATATTCCATTTGACGACATATTCCCTAATAATCCAAAGTTACTCCCTAATCCCACTCTAAAGGCTTTACTGCAAGAACACTTGCAGAGCATCAGAACAAGTGTAAATATTGCTACCGATGCATCATAGTGTGAAGAAAAGTCAGATGTTGATATATTTAGCCCGAACTTAGATCGGTCCTATTCGGTCCGACTATCTGATTTCATACCCGTTTTTTGTGGCTGAGTTTTTGGCAGTGGTACTGGCCTTACGAAAGTTCAACGGGGAAATTTCATCGGCTGTTATAATTACAGATTCTTTGTCTCTTTGCACTGCGCTTTCTGTTGGTGCTGAATTACACATAATAAAGGCGTTTCGTTCATTAATACCCGCAAAATTGAGAAAAGTTAGATTAGCTTGGGTGCCGGGTCACAAAGGGTTGTTCTTAAATGAAATGGCTGATCCTATAGCAAAGTCATCAATCATTGGGCCAATTTTACCGTGTTTTCTACCATTCGCCTATGTAACAGCGGCGCGATTTGGCAAGGGTATCATTATATAAAGCTCCGCAGGTACATCCCTCACAATTTCGACAGAATATCTGCACTTCGTTTCATTTGATTTCGTTTTGTTCCTTAAAAACCCCCACTTGGGGGTGTTACCTAAGGGGTGGATATATATATATATATATATATATATATATATATATATATATATATATATATATATATATAAGTGTGTGTGTGTGTGTGTGTGTGTGTGTGTGTGACGCTACGATGACTGGGTGACGTGGCCTGGCTCATACGCCAGTTTATTCCCATTCTGACTTCTTCATTCTCTGCTTCTACAAACCATCCAAACCATCATATGTCAGATGATTTCCCCTGCCCCCGAAGGAAGGCATGAGTTACAACTCACAAACAAGAAAAAAGTAAACAAGGAGTAGTTTAAAAGTCACAAATGTCAAAATAAAGGGGTAGTTTCACAAGTATCAAAATGCACGCGTTGTCTTCTTCGTGGCTAAGACTTGAGGGGAGAGTGCAGCAGTCCAGTGATATCAATAAGAGATCTGGCGGGCGAGGCTGATGGTTGCGTTCTGAATAACACAAGAATGCTTTGCACGTGGAAATAGCGGAAATTGCAGCCGGCATTCTTATGAAGAACAAATGAGGCTCGAACACCTTGCAGAATCGACAGTTAGGGATATCGTAGGCATCGAATTCTTCGTCGTGGCACAGGCCGAGCAGGCAGCTTGCGTGCGCGTTGATCGAGGTTAAATGGGCGCTGCCTGTGTTTCTGCCAAGTACAAGGCGTGCTTTTGTGGCTTTTGGAGATTTTGCTATGGCGATGTCGCAGATGTTTTGATCGAAAACACATTCTCGATCTTTGGTGGAGAATGTATCCACGACGATGGGCCTTTTTGCAATGTTCTTTAAGCCTTAAGAGTGCACTCAATGACATTTTCTTTCATCGTTGACAATGTTGAAGTATACGTTGACGTTGTAGTTTCTTGGTTTCATCAACTTGCTTGTGGTGTGACATTGACCGCGGTGCGACAGGAATCTTAGCGAGTTCTCTGCAGGCTTCTACGACGCCAACCAATGCAACTGTTTCCGGCGCAAAATAATGTGCCGGGTTTCGTGCACTTGAATCTTCTGTATTTATAAACCGTTGATTGGTTACCTGAAGAGTACTTATGTCATCAGAAGTCGCACCTGTGGTTTTGTCTTCATTATAGACATTGAAGTTTTTATACTGGATTCACGTCGCTTCGATCTTGTGATTGATGAACACTCGACGCTTCTGCAGAACAACACGTTTATTCACAAGATGCTGATTGTGAATGCTTCTGTCTTTGTGGAACTGCTGAGCTGAATACTTTGAAGAAATGAGATTTCTGTGAACATTCGTTGTCTGGTTTGCTTTCGTGTGGATTTACTAACTCGTCAAGCGTAAATGCCGTCACGCATCCGAAGCCGTGCGGGCCATGTCTGCGACACGAAGCATCAACTGATTTGGGTTGTTCAGGAACACGTGCAGTGTTATGGTGCCGTAAACACAATGGAAATGGTGATTTGATCGCCCGTAAAAAATCTTACCGTAAGTTCAGTCTTTTGGCAAAATGGTCTACATTCCTATTGGCATACGGTGGCATTACCTTCTCTGCTGCGACTTGCAAGTCCCTAGTTGGTGTTGTAATGCGTGAAGTGTATTCGGACGAGTCATATAATGGTACAATGGTAGAATATTTACTTTCAAGTCTTGTTTGGAAAATACGCTTACTGCGGGAAGAATTCGCGTAACTGTGATGGTTGAGTTGAAAAGCCTTCAGCTGATGAGGTATGGACAGGTCTTCATCGTATTCTTTGAAACGGCTGATCACTTCTTCTTTGATCTTTTTCCAAGACTCATGGTTTTCGAAGATGTGGGTGAGGTAAAACTTGAATGCCTCACCTGAGAAGTAGTCAGTGAAGTTTATGATAATATCCTGTTCCGACCAGGATGCAGCGGTGGAGTGGAGCTCGAAAAGGTTGAACCAGTACTGTACGGGTTCGTCGTCCTCTGATCCGGTGTACCTTGGGATGTCAAGGTTGTCTGATAGTGCTGTCATGATGCTGGTCTTGGTGTAGTGTTGAGATGTACTTTTGTGGTCCACGTTCGGTCACTGCGTCTTGCTGAGACGTTCGAAGATGGTGGCCGCTTGGCGAAGTGGCCGCCAGGCCTTCATCCAGTCGACTCGTGTGACGCTACGATGACTGGGTGACGTGGCCTGGCTTATACGCCATGTTTATTCCCATTCTCACTTCTTCCTTCTCTGCTTCTACAAACCATCCAACCCATCATATATATATATATATATATATATATATATATATATATATATATATATATATATATAACACAAGCAACCACATATGTTAATTACGCGACAGGTATTGGGCTATACTTTGCAGGCATAAAGTCGAGCACGTAGTGGCGGCAGTGCAGTGGGAAAGGTCGTTCCATTCAGCAAATGCACGTGAGATGAAGGAGGCGAAAAATGTCGTGGTGCGGCTGCGTGTTTTGGCGACTGGAAAAGCATGGCCACTTATTATATCCCTGGCGCATATCCAGTAGTGCCACACGTAAACTAGAAGTCACAAAACGAGGCTGCACTGTAGGATGCCGAAACTAAATTTCCACCATCACAGGTCTAGTCGGGCTCTTTTTCCAATGTGTGCTTTCTGTGGCGAGCCAGAAACTATGGATCATTACTTTTTGACATGTAGGCGATTTACTACAGCTCGCAAATCCAAGTTAGAAAATCATTTACGTGCTATTAGAATGAACTTATTCACGCCCGTGATTCTGTCCTTTGGAGCCTCTCTTTCTGGGTTTGACAGTGAAAATTTATCTGAATGAAACCAAAGACCAACGAACTAATATTAATATTTTTCTGTATGAAGAAGTGCATAACTTTTCTCTTTTTTAAGTTAGGTTTTGATTAAGTCACTATCTATTACTAATACTAAAAATTTATAGAAGGTACACCTCAGTGATAAAAATAATTTTGTTTTAAATTTTTAAAGCTTTAATTTCACAAGTTCCTTAACTCTAAAATTGAATAATACTTTGTAAGACCACTCAATTATTGGCCGATCCCCCACGATGGGTATGAGCCACAAGTGAAGGTCAACAGTCACAACAACAAGATGAAACCAGGTTCAGCGGGTGTCGTAGTGCCAGCTCGGTGGGCTCAAAGAGTTACACAAGAAAATTCTAGCTTTCAATAAACTAGAGCTTCTTTATCGCTTAACTGCATTTCGATAAATATGTTTGAAATTCGAAGCATTGCAGACGTAAAAGTAGTAGTATTTTATTAGTGCTCTGTTTCGCCTGTAAAGGGTGCACTGCTGCACATGCTATCATAGAGCGGAGAAGCCAACCACGAATGATATCAGTAGAAGGTGAGTTACATCTATAAAGAAAACGCCATCAATTATCTTAGAATTATGAGAACCCCTGGCGCATAAATTCCTATATGATTTAACAGTGAATTATTTTCAGCTAAGAGAATCTTCTTAAGTCTGTAACGGGAATCATCACCATCGTGAACCAACATCCCTACTCCACGCCCTCTTTCCCTATTTCTTCGTCTTTTTTCCTCCCAAAAAAACGTGAGGCAATTTCTTCGGCCTGGGATACACTTCTTTGTTTGACGAGAAAACAGGCATACAGAGAGAGAAAAGTGGAAAAAACAAACGGGAAAGAAAAACTGAATAAAACAGATGATAATGAAAAGAAAAAGTGTACACTTACCTTGTAAGATGGAAGTTGTTATCACAAAATTTTGTTGCCGCATAACCTCCCTCAATTTTCACTTGCACAGATCCGGTTTATGAACTCCCCCATGTGCATTTACTGTAATCAAGATGAAACCATTAGTAATTTTTATTATATTGTCGCCGTTTCCACTTATTCAGGAAAAGCATACTAGCCCCAACTCCTAAAAAACTGGGCATGCATTTATCAGAACCTGCTCTTCTTTCATTTGGAGCCTCTACACTGAGTTACAGCCACAGGGATGTTTTATTCGCTATTCAGGAATACATTACTGCGACTAAACGATTTTCTTGCTGAATTCTGGCTTCACTACTTTTCTTTTCCTCCTTTTTTCTCTTCAAGTTCGCAATTGGCACTTGAAATTACTAATGAATACCTACTGCTTTTAGGAACGAAGCAAAGCAGAAAGTATCGAACAAATTCACCTTATAATTGACCAATTCCCTCCTTTGTGTACGAGCCATTTGCAGAGGAAAACAACAACAACGGCTTAGGAAACAACGAGGCTGGCTGATGTTACGGGATTTACCTTGGCATTCTTAGCTGATGCTAGGTCTTTCCTTCCGTAAACAAAACAGAGTTAGGCGAATACCCGTGACAGACCATGCAAGAATATTCAAACTGCAATGCTGGAAAAAACGTGGAAAGATAGGTGGGCACCCATGGTAGAAGCTAGGAGCTTTTGTCGTTCGGGATCGGCTTTCGCGGCGAGAAATTTCGATGTGGTAGCTGTTGGTGCGCGTGGCTGACAAGGAGCAACGTGGAGCATTTTTTGCAAACACCCGGCGTTTTCCCTCGACCCTCACGAACTTTGTCGTTGGTATGCCTTGGCTAAAGAGAAGTTCTTTGCGAAGCAAGACTAGAAACCTCGTACACACGAACCGGCGCCGAGCTTCTTAACCACTCGGCTAACCAGGTGCCCTAGCAGAGCATAGCGTAGTCTTACATAGCAAAACATAGCAAAAGGTGGCAAGGGAAAGTAAGGATTTTAAGCAGAGATGTGATAGTGTGATGGAAGAAAGGAGAAGGAGAGAAAAAAGCGTGTGTATGGTATGAAAAACCTTCGTTTAGGTCCGTCAGGGCGTGAGAAAGACGTAGCGAGTTGCTCCCACGTCGGGGAAAATAGGCTGAACCCCTCTTCCACGTCGTGGGCCCTTTGAACTACCCTATCTGCATCCCTAAGTTTGTACTGCGTAGCGCAGCATCCCATTTAAACGGTATAAGGTTTCAAATTCGTAACGCAGGGCACCACCGCAGCAAGTGCAAAAAAGAAAAAAATTAGAGATAGAGAGAACAAACAGAGAGAAATAAGGAAAGACAGCGAACAAAAGAGAGAGAGAGAGTAAGAGGGATAGCGAGAAAAGAAAGACAAAGGCGAGAGAAAGCAATAAATTAAGAAAATATTATATGTAAATAAAATACAAGAAGTCTTCGTTAACCTCATTGTTGTGCAATCATTTGTGTAGTTTAAAATGCAGACTATAATGAAGTTTTACTTGAAACTAGAATAAGCGCGTAGCACGGTTGACCAAGCGGTTCTTTCAGAATTTGCACACTTTACGAGGTAGTGGCACCCTCACCGGCGTTGCACGAGTCTCATCCGTATGAGGCAGAATCGTTATCAGCAATTAAAGATAAAATATTGCAGTAAATTTTTAAATTCTTTTTTATACTACTTCAGACCTTGCAGCAATTTATTTTTCTTTTCTGCCTGCACCGACCACTGTCTGACCAGGCGACAGGAGTACGCCGGTGGAGGACAAGCTAGGCCTCTAAAGTTCTTTGAATTTAAAAGAGAGCTGGAGTAGCCATGTATAGGATTAAGTTGTTTTTTGAAACCTTTCCGGGAATTCAGACCGATTCTTTTTGGCAAAGCAACGCCTGGCTCGAGCTGCGTGACAGAGACCACCCCGTCTTCGAGACATTGAGCCGAAGGAAGACATCTTCGACGCTGGACGTTTAAGGAATACAACTTCACGTACAAAGCTATTTACAAAGTAAACAAAAGATGACCCACACAGACCTACAGCAGCAATGCCAGAGTCTAGTTGGCCAGCTTTCCTCGTAGCGAAAGACATTTCTTTCTTTTAAAAAGACATGTCTTTTTAACGTTCATTTGACCCGCTGTTTTCCCAGAATTATTTCTCGTTGCCTGTTGTCATTATAACTCGTCAAGACTCCGATAAGCACGTCCGTGGAAGAATGGGAGAGTTGAGTCCAGCCGTACAGACCCCTCCAGCTCAGGAATGTGAATATTTAAAAGGTAAGGGGAGGGGCAGGTTACCCAGAGCACAACCATGCATATAGAATACCAATAGAGGGGAAAGATAGAAATCAGAGGATGAAAAGGTAGTAAGAGATGAGGGTGGCAATTTCGTCTTGTTGGTATAGTAGCATGATAATAGATGGTAGCGCCGACTGAGCACATGGGCAAAAGAAGGCACATTCAATACAACACAGCGCTAACTTTCAACAACCGTATATTACTCACTGATCCCGCTATATTAAATGTACCATCATAGCATCATGCCTACATATACGGAGTGGCCAGTGAATGGTTTTGCAGCTCTAGCAGTGGGTATTTACTAGCATACGCTGCATGTGTTGGCCTTGCGAGGCGAGAGATGATTTAGCAATGCTCAATTGTTATTTCACCTTTATTATTCTCAATTATCCGCGTGTCCCGCAAACGACCCGGGCTCGATCCAAACTGTGACCCAGGATTTTTTTCATTTAGTTTATTTGCATCGTTCTTAATTTTTCGGTCACACATAAGTTGATCCTTCGCTCGCACGATGCCGACACAGCCACCGATGCCCGAATGTCTGTGAAACAAGCTCTCTAGCGCTGTCGCGTTCATAACTATAACATTTTAAAATACGGTTTCTCGAACTGACATGAGAAGGCATCAGGCATTTTTTTTTACCTAAAAAAACGTTTAAGGGCGAAAGCTTCTTACACGAAGTTTTTCTTTTATCACTTTTTTGCATCAAAAGATAGGTGAGGCCCCTGGGAGCGTAGGAAACATGCCGGTAATCGTGAGTGCGCCCTGAAAAATTAATTACAGCATGTTTTTAAAAGCTAGTTTTGGTTCCTACAGTACCCTCACGTCACGACATGGTACTAGAAGCGCCACCGGATGGCAGTTTGGGCACGCGCAAATTTTCGTGACATATTCTCGTCCACGCTTCGCTTTTAAGGTCGTCTGCTGCACGCTCCATCTGTGACAACTTTCGCGGCAGTGGGCACAATGTTAGAATGACATGACTTCTTAAGGCGCAGGTTCTTCGTCGACAATGCGAAGTCAGTCAGCAGCTGCATGTTGTGCGTGTACGCGTCATAAATGAAGTGGAGAAAACAGCGAAAACTCCGCTTGGTTTGCGTCCAGTCTCCGCAATGGCACACCAAGTCGGCCCACGGTTGTCACAGTGCTGAATAGGAATTTAATCGGTACAACTTGCACATATTACGGGGTTTTAGAATAACGTTTGCAGGTGTTGCGGGCATTGCGGGCATAGCGGGTGCCATATGAGTTTGAGAATTGCGTTCGCTGTCCCCAAGGAAAAGTCCAGAGTCTTTCGCCCCGACCAAACCTAAATGCACGGAAGATACACAGAGCTTTTCGCGGGCCTCGCGGGCCGCGATCGCAATACGCTATTTCGGATGTACTGCGGGTTGGCCGCGAACGTCATTGCGACTCTCGTTACGGAGTATGCGCCATGGCAGCGACCGCACCACAAAAGCTCGCGGTGCGCTATTCTAAAACTCCCTATAAAGTGCTTTTAGCCGCATACTTCTTCACAGTAACGTGTTTCCTGATAACGATTTGTGTTTACCGTTACCGGAACGCATGTTTTTCAACGTGTTGGTTCCCCAGAAGTTAACGCTTACGTACATACGTAAACGTTTACCTTTACAATTTTGCAAACCATAACTGGTGATGCTAACTGCATTCAAACTATATTTAAGTTAGAGAGTATTGATTCATCACTGCGGCAAGATCACAAGACATTTTTACGGTATCCTCCTATGCGCAAAAATGCGCAGAAAAAATACAACGTCATTGCAAGGATGGTGTCAACATCTTGTGACATTTCGTGCAACCACAGCAATGAACACTTTGGCTTGCGCGTATTGTTGTTTAGGTGGGAATAATTAAAAGGTATCTCATTCGTAATAACGCCGCAGTGCGTTTTTTACACAAGACATGCATTCACAATGGTTCTGCAATAACAATTTTGTGATTGCTTGGTTCATTTCAATCCTGCAAGATGTATCCACCTATCCCACCTGTTAGGGGCTTGCACGTTTACAGGTTCGATGTTCTAGGCCAGCATGACCACTTATAGCTTTGGTATTCTGGCCTTAACAAAGTAATCGCTGCTGGCGCTCGCACCACGGCTTATTTTGAGTCGATGGCTGGAGTTTATGCAATGCTGATATCGTGAGTTCCTCCCAACGAAGACTCATATGCGAGGTCGGGCCTGATACTTAAAGCTTATCTGGTGGTTAGATTCCGTTATTCAAAGGCTTGTGTTCTGCAAAGACCCGTGCACGCGCATATTTATTTGGTAACACGGTAACGTATAGAAGTGTACGCGGAAGCTAAAAGCCTTTATTGTCCCCTGTTTCACCGGCGCAAGACCATCCACAGGGCAAACTGATGGTGCCATGACGACCAATTCTAAATCAAACGATTTATTTTCATTCTTAAAAGCGTAATCTTGTATTCGAATGCGCGTACACTACTTCAGATTCCGATAGCTCGCTTCACAGGTACACTGGATGACAGCGACCGCACGGCCGAATGGCGCAAGTAGACAATCGAGAGCTGCCATTTTTTTGTGTTTTGGTGCTTGACGTTATCACAACTTGCCAGACTGCTGTGTGAAATCACCAGGATACTGTACCCTGACGTCAAAGAAGTGTCGATCTCGGTAGGTGTGCTGCGAGAATTGGTACTTTATTATCAAAATAAAATATCTCATTAGGATTTGCTGATCATCATACTTGTATCGAGTCGTCTCTGTATAGAGGAGAATTGTATGGCAGAGCAAACTCGCCTCCAAAAAGAGGTGTCAATACTTTTTTAAGGCATGCGCCGTGGGTTTTCTGTATGTAGTAGCCACTTCTCGTATTGGCCTTTGAAATGTCCGCTGGATGGTGGCACTTGTATATAATGAATATATTATCAGAAAATGCGAAATGGCGGTACTTGGAGTATTCTTTTGATGGTCGGACGGACGGATGGACAGACAGACAGACAGACAGACAGACAGACAGACAGACAGACAGACAGACAGACGAATGGACGGACATAGAGAAAGACAGACTACAGACAGAAATATTGGCGGACGAACCGACGGACAGGCAGACGAAGGGACAGACGGACATACAAATATAAGGATATGCTGACATACAGACAAACAGGTGGACGCACAGACGAACAGGTAGGGCAGACAGACAAACAGATGGACGAACACACAGACGGACGGACGTACGTACAGATGGGCGAACCAACAGACAGGCGGACGGACGGATGGATGGACATACGTACAGACAGCCAGATGTATCGATGGCCATACAGACAGACAGACAGACAGACAGACAGACAGACAGACAGACAGACAGGCAGACAGATGATTGGACGGACGGACAGACGCGGCCAGCGAATGATTCACAGTTTGCTGATAAAACCCTTCGAAGCTTCGCCCCACTCATCATCATTCACTGCGTCGAAATGCTGTAATTTTTTAATGACAGCGCCAAGAGCCGCTTTCTTGTTGTTGTTTGAAGTATTCAGGTCGTCAATGTCTAGGTGCCTTGATGATTCAGGCATGAATTACACCCACATTCATATAATACAATAGCGTTCCGCTGCGAATCCATGAAATATTTCCTCCCGCCGACAGAGAAGAAGTTATGGGAGATCACACCCATCAGCAAGCAAACATGAAACTTTTTCGAACTGATACGGCAGAAAGAAAAAAAAGGAAAGCAAGAAGCTGCCTGGCGGCTTTTTATGGCAGACTCCTGAGGCAAGTGCCAGCAGGGTTCTAATGAGTCGCATCTCGCTATGCAGCCTTGTTTCTATGGAGAAGCGGGTCAAGGCAATCGGGCACGGCGGTGGCTCTGCGTCTACAGAGATGAATCCGAAACGCCGCGTAGCAATGGAGACGAGCTCCTCACCACTTGGCATTTGCTATTCGCGTCTTAGAATTAAGGCTTTGCCGGACTACATAATTCTCGGGATGCTCATAAATAGGAGGAGCACAAGGAACTCAAAGAGACACGGCGCACGTAGCATCTAATGAAGCCGTATGCAGTGACTGCCCGGGTCGTATTGTTTTGTCAGGAGGGGCGAATGCTCGTTTTCTTTCGCGATACCAATGAATAGAGGTTGCGGGAAAAGTATTTTTGTGGACGATGTCGTCCAGCAGGTCAGCGCAGTTGGCTGCGAGCGAATATTGAGAATTGACAAGAAGTCTTGAGTGGGATGCCTTGAACATCGAATTACAGTAATACAGTAATGTCGTCACATTATGGCCGCTAATTTTGCAAGCCGAATGAAGCGATTATCCTTGGCAGGTGTCGGTAGCTGAGTGCCTGTTGAATGTTCCACGTATGCGGGGACGACCGCAGACCAATGGTGACCTCGATGCTGGGAAAACCATCGTGATTCAGTATGTACATCAAATTTCACACCATTTGCAAAAGATAGCCCTGAAAGGAAATATTCGCGTGGTGTTCTCTGCTCCAGAAAAACTAAGTCGTCTATGTAAGCTTACGAACCCGAAAAAAGATGTTGCAACCCACTTGTTGAAAGACGCATGTAACTAAGTTTGTTGAATGCGCCCTAGCTGTTGTGTACATGTTACTGCTGTCGTGTGGCGCAGTTTACATTGGGCAGACTGGTAGGTGTGTTAATGACCGCTTGCGTGAGCACTCTGCAATGTAAAAAAAAACAAGATTTCTTCTGGTAGTTTCCAGGCTATGCATTGTGAGACGTGTGGATGCACTTCATTCTTTGATTAGTGTGTCATCTTGGGCCGCAGTCGTAAGCAGTAGACACGAAAAATCATTGAGGTGAACGCTATCGCAAATTGTGCGAAGCGGTGTTTCAGTACGTCGTCTGTGGCCTTTTCTCAAAAAGAGCTAAACTTTCTGGAGCACGTGCTGTGAAGCATTCATATATAAAATAGTTAACTTGAAATCATATCACAACTAGGTCGCTTTGATAATGTGCTGTGCCATGCGTGTACGGTTTCGTCACGTGTGTGCCGTCAAGTGGAATGAGCTACATTGTGTGCTGTAAAGGTACGCAATAAACAAAAGTTGAAAGTTGGCGCTCACACAGTCATCTGTTTTAAATGCGAAGCATTTCTTAGCAAACTTCAGCGACTTTGAGCGTATCTATCTATCTATCTATCTATCTATCTATCTATCTATCTATCTATCTATCTATCTATCTATCTATCTATCTATCTATCTATCTGTCTATCTATCTATCTGTCTATCTATCTATCTATCTATCTATCTATCTATCTATTCGCCTACGACTTTTAGCTCTCCTGGTCGTTTGGATAATGGTATCAATACCGAACTTGGTATGACACAACATGACTGTATGAAGAACATAAACTACTAGTCCTAACAAGAAAATCAGGACATGTATGTCATGAATGTCATGATTTACGTTTCATGGTCTTGCTGCTCCTCGGGTGGTCTCGTTCACATGACATGTTGTAAAACTGGTACGGTATGACATTATTGCATGGCGAACACAAGCAACAGACCCTAACGTGTAAATCATGAGATTCATCTCATGTAATTCATGAGTCATGACTACACGCCACGCCCACGATGCGCTCGCAGCCGTCTCGCTAGCTTCACATATACCAAATTCGGCGTTACGTGATGCCAATGAATGACGAACGTATGTGGCTGGTGCAAACATGATAATCATGAGATGCGTCTCTTGTGACATCATGACTACAAGCCACACTTATGATGCCCTCGCCGCCGTTTTGCAAGCTTCACATACACCTAATTTGGTATTATGGGACGTGAATGCATGACAAAAGAATCTGACCAGTGCAAGCGTGATAATCATGCGATGCGCGTCATATAACAACATGATATGATACGCTCATGATGCGCTCATTGCTGTCTCGCTAGTTTCTCATGTACCAAATTCAGTATTACGTGACGTGAACGGACGACCTATGTAAATGACATGCCCAAACATAATAATCATGACATGCGTGTTATGTAACAACATGATTACATGCCGAACTCATGATGCACTCGGGGCTGTTTCGCTAGATTCATATATGCCGAATTTGGTATTATGTAACGTGAATGGATGACAAAGGTATGTGACTGGTGCAAACATAATAATGATGAGATGCGTGCCATGTAAGAGCATGACTACATGCCACACTCAAGGCGCCAATACAGTTCGACGTGACCCGGTGCGCGTGTGCTCCAGGGTTCGTTTCGTCGCGTCATGCCGGCAATGCCACGCCAGGTGCCCATCTACCTAGTATATACTCGCAGGCACGCGCCGCACTGCGTTGCTTTGACGCATGCGCGTTTGAGCATGCCCGAAGTCCCTTCGTCACGAAGGTAAGCAGACGCGGTGCATTCTTGGTAACGTGGTTGGTACGAAGTTCAGCATGTACCATTTCGCACCGGTTGCAGCCAGGCTGCGCCAACGGACGCTGGTCGCGTCTGGCGTCATACTACAGAGTGTTCGAGTTTTGCTAGCGTAGCGTCGATGCGCCCAGCGTGCGCTCGTCAACGTTACGTCGCAGTATATTGGGCCCTTCATGATGTTCTCCCCACCATTGTGCTAGCTTCACATATTCCAAGTTTGGTATTACGGGACGTGACTGAACGACGAAGGTATGTGACTGGTGCAAACATTATAACCAAGAGATGCGTGTCATGTAACAACACGACCACACGTCACGCTCATGATGCGCTCACGGTCGTTTTCTAGCTTAAAATATACCAAATTGGTATTGCATGACGTCAATAGACGGCTAAGTTAAATTACATGTTCGAAAATGATAATCGTGATATGGGTGTCATGTAAAACAGGCCTACAGGCTACGCTCACAACACGCTCGTGGCCGTTTCGCTTGCTCCACATATACCAAATTTGGTATCAGGTGGTGTGAATAGATGATGAAGGTAAATGACACGTCCAAACATAATAATTATGACATGGAAGTTATGTACGGCATAATTTACCTCCGCCTCGTATTGTTGTTCTGATTTCAAACTGGCATATAAACCTATCTCATTCGTGCTTCGCATATCATCGAATCCCACTGTACGTGGGATCTGCTAACTTTTTTCCTCTTCTTGACTGCATAGTATCTTCAAATCAAACTGAAATGCGCTTAAGCAATATCATTTCACACTAATCCCAGCCAGGCGTATAGCAAGAGAAAGGCGGTGTCGATTGCAAGCAGAGTTATAGCGTCATTGGTTGGCTACATATCTCAGTAAGTTTCAAGAAACGTACCTATTACAGTGAGGATCGAACCCGGCTGAGCTGCGTGCCCGCCAAGTGTATATACTCTACCACTGAGTTACGCCGGGGCTTGGGACTTGTTCGCAAACTTGCCTTAGGCAGGTTTGATTTCGGAAAAATAATCGTGTTAATATGAGTAATAAAGCGTTTTACAACAACAAAAGAACAACCAGCCGTCACAAAATGCGAATAGCGTGAGTAGTGGGTCGTCCAATGCTCCAACCTATAAAAAACGTTTGTTCTTAAACGCCTAATAACTGTGGCGCATACCCACATCAGGCATAATTTCTCATCCTCGTCAGGCACTGCATGAACAATCTGACAAAATTGCTTGCAAGTGTATAGCGGGTATCACGCTTCTAAGAAGATTGGCGAAGAATAGAAGAGCGAATGCCCGCTCCCCAGAAATCATCATTATTATTGCCGTAACGGGTTCCTAGCAAATGTGCTTGCAGCAGTTTCCCAATGGCGTGTAGCAAAAGTTCTGAAAGGCGGAGGAATAAATGAGGAAGGACATGTCAAGTTGATTGCACCTACTCTCGAACGTACGTACGTACGTGTGTGTGTGTGTGTGTGTGTGTGTGTGTGTGTGTGTGTGTGTGTGTGTGTGTGTGTGTGTGTGTGTTTGACTACAATAAAGAGAGCACAAAGCTACGCGGAGCTTGTCATTGAAACGCAGTGAAAGACGGCTGAGGAGTGATTACTCGTATGCACAGGGATTGTCTGCTGGCTCGATGGGGTAATTTTTATTGTTAATGCTCCGAAAAAATTAAGTTTTGCAGATGCGGCATGTACTTATGATTCGATGTTATGCGAAGCATGAGAAGGGTGGTTAGATAGATAGATAGATAGATAGATAGATAGATAGATAGATAGATAGATAGATAGATAGATAGATAGATAGATAGATAGATAGATAGATAGATAGATAGATAGATAGATAGATAGATAGATAGATAGATAGATAGATAGATAGATAGATAGATAGATAGATAGATAGATAGATAGATAGATAGATACCAGAAATGTTCGCAGTGCTCTAAAAATGTTTTTTCGCATTTAAAACATGTTCAATCAGGTGTTTGTGGCGTCGCCACGCTAGCAGTTGCACGGGCACAGTAATAACTTATTCTCACTTCTGAGGAGTGCATGATAAAAATTTTGTTAGTGTAAATGCACCAGTATATATTAGAATTGTTTATTACACGAGCTTTTTATTTATAATGTATTTTTTCATAAATTAACAAGCTCTCTATATTATATTGTGAATTTATTCCGTCATAAGTTACTATATAATAAACCTAGTATATAAAAATGTTACTTGTAGAATGACATCACACGTCTTGTGCCTCCTTCTATATATAGCCGCGAACGAAAAAGGCAAAGCCAAGTATCCTGTACCTGGACACGTGGTTAATGACCTACATATTTTACTCCTTCTCAAGGGCTCCCGACTGAGTTTCATATTCTGTGGGAGTACCTCATTCGTAATTCAATTACGTATGCGGGTAGACTTGTTTTTCAGGTTCGGTAATTGAATAACAGGCACTAAAATTTCGGTTCCATGGTTTAGAGAAATATTGAATGTGTCGGAGTGGCCGACACATCCGAATGTCAGGATAGGTCATTTTTTATTTTTTCTATTTCTCATCAAGAAAAATGGGCGCTGAATTTTACGTCTTTGGCTAATAAGAAAGCAAAATAGCAGTACATTTTCCTTTATTTCAGAGCATTCCTTCTTTAGCGAACGCCAGGCACATTCAGTGCATCTATCTATCTATCTATCTATCTATCTATCTATCTATCTATCTATCTATCTATCTATCTATCTATCTATCTCACATGTGCAAAGCACAGTACACCACTTACACAAAGATGTACGTGTTGTAATGCAGGGAACGAATCGAACCTTGGCCGCAGCTGTCGCATCTTGAATAGAAGCGAAAATGATTGATGCCCGTCGGCTTAAATTAAGGTGCATGTTAAAGAACCACAGGTATTCGAAATATTCGGAGCCCTTCACTTCTGGTTCTCTGGTTATAATACAGGGCTGTTTTGGGGTGTTCAATCTCAGTGACTCATAACTCTATCTACCGAGCACCCGTCGCCATCTGCGGGTAGGGAGTCACGGAGCGAAGAACATTGTATTCTTTTATCAACCCAATCGACACCATAGTTTTCTCCGGGGTAGAACGGTAAAGACCGACTTAGCATTGCTTGCGGTGGTTCGTACAGCTTTCACTGCGCTACTCTTGGTTCACCTGTGACCGTTGGCGATTTTTTCTTTATAGTGCAGCCACGACGCGACGAGCTTGGATACCGCCACGACTTTTACACGGTGCTCGCCTGCCTTTCCAATTTACAGGGCTACAAAACTCCACAACGAGGCATGCACTTTTCTGCAGCAAATTCAAGTCCGTGCACAATGGCGGCTCGATGAGTTTCACCATAACAGTGCCGTTGTAGTTGCTCGATAAACGTGCTGTAACTCTATTACGTTAGTGTAACTGCTGCAGCTGTGCATGCAATAAAATAATTCACCTTGTCGAGTTCGAACATGGTGGTAGAAAACCTTTAAAAGAGAGTCGTATACCACTTCTACCTATACTTTTTTTTACAGTACAGGGTAAAAAAGTCACAGCATATCCACGGAGTGAATTATGACGAGTGGGGCGAAGCGTCCATCAGCCCGTCCATGCTTCCATCCGTTCGTTCGTTCTTGCTTCCGTCCGTCCGCCCGACCATCCGTGCGTCCATCCATGCGTCCATCCATCTGTTCGTGGGTCCGTCCATGAGTCTATCCAACCATCTGTCTCTATTTCTTGCGTCCATCCGACTTACATCCACGCGTCTATCCAACCGTCCATTCGTTTGCTAGTCTGTCTGTCTGTCCGTCTGTGTGTCTACCTAGTGAACACTCCAAGTACCACCATCTCACATCTCGCATACTTATGGCACATACCCGCTCTAGAGCGGGTATGTGCCACCGGTGGCTACATACTACTACACGCATACAAGGGATGGCCAGACCCACGCCTTAAGGAGCTTCGCCCTTAAAAAGGCCGCAAGCTAAAACTGTGTGTACGTTGCTTTTGCGACTACCAATATGCTAGGTAATGTATGAGCCGCTGCACAAAGAAGGAATGAGCATGCAGGTTAAGGATAATACCATGGTGGGCATTTGCGTTCTAAAGCACACCACTATAATCACTGCGTGCTGGTGAGGTTGATAAAGTTCTTTTGGGCTACATGGGACAATTATTCAATAAATAATAGAATATTAATGATCGTCGACTGATGGATCAACATATAAAAAAACGACAAAATAAATTAGCTGACCATTGCAATACGTGCATGTGTAATCTTCGCCTGAATGACGTTGACATTACCGGTAGAATTAAAATATGAACGCACAGTTGGTTCTTTATGCATTTGCTGTATCGCAGAAAGCATCTGCGTGTGTTAGTGATCCTTCTGTCAGTTTGTACACTGGAGATAGAAAAAGAGTTTCTGGCTCTACATGCAGAATTTTTATATATTTATTCCTGCACGTATTCACACGTGACTGATATTTATGAGTGCTCTATATTCAGTGGTTCCACGCATGAACAAAAACAGTGTGCATTTGCACTTGTCTCCCTACCCTCGCCTGTGAACGTGTCTTTATTTCTTTTGCGGACTTTTTATTTTCAAGCATCTTTCACACACTAGGTCAGGAATGAGTTTTACCAGATGAACATGTGATGTTTTTGATTTCGATCATGATTTTAATTTTAATCCGAGTGCTCTTGTCGTGCAGTTTTACACAGTCAGCTGTAATAACCTCCTTAGAGAAAAATTTTGAAAAACTCTAGGGAGTATTTCTGGCCTAACATCGCTCGTGGGCACGCCTTACAAGTGACCCTCTACACTTAATTAAGCGGGCACAGCTGAGTTTCGTGTCTGCCATTTCCTCTTCCGCTCTGCGCACTTTCGCCGAATAATCATGTGTTTTTCGTATCTAGTTCTTTTTTGGTGTGTCCGTTTTTGCAACATCTGCATTCTTTCTCAGTTGCGTGGATAAGAAGGGGGTAGCGGCTGGCCTCAGCCACCCCCAGCCGAGAATCTTCCGCTCTGAATTTATATATACACAAGAAAACATGAACGCACACGCACGCAAATACATCGCGGGCAGCAGACCCGTGCCCTGTTCCCTCTGTTTCACACTTTCCTACCCCCCCCCTAAACAAAATTTCTTCCAACAACTTCAATTTTCGTATAATGAATTCTTCACAAGTAATAATAATTTGAGGTGGTTAACGTTCCAAAACCACCATAAGGTTATAAGAGACGCCGTAGTTGAGGGATCTGGAAATTTCGACCAGCTGGCGTTCTTTGACGTGCACCTAAATGTGAGCACTCGGACTTGCAGCACTTTCGCCTCCATCAAAAATGCACCCGCCGACGGTGGGATTCGATCCCGAAACCTGCGGGTCAGCAACAGAGTGTCTCAGACACCAGTACACCACGGCGCGGTAAATCTTCACTAGTAGGTCACACTTAGCTCTTTCGTAAGGCCAAGATTTCACAAGCTGTCTAAGTCAAATATCAACTACGCGCTCATCTAATCTGTCCCGCAATATGGTGATGATGACGATGCATACAGTTGCCATGCTGTTGTGGTGCCAATAAGGAAAATGAGTGAGTGTAGCTTACATTAGCTCCATCTGCTCTATGCCTGAAATGTTATGCAGCTTCTCACTGCACCAGTTTTATCTCTTTCGTTTTCTTTATTTTCCGTGCACCACTTCGCTTCTGGTGATTGTTGCTATACCATGATTCATTATCACAAAATTTGTTTCAATGGTTTATTTCTAACGGTTGCTTTATATTTGCTGCTGCGCGGTGTTTCCTTCATCTCTTCTGGCTCTTTAAGGTAGTTAAAAATGCATGCCTAATGCCCTTACTTGACGCAGTCTCCCGCCAACACTCGTTGTGACGCAAGAAACTTCAACCAAAAGATGTGCTTAAGAACACCATTTACAAATAAGTACTGAAATTCAATCAAATGTGAAGCGCGAGTAAGAAGATAACAGGCTCAAGGTTCTGGTTTGAAAGTTATTTTCTTGGACTTGTGTTCATTCACCTTAATATGCATTGCGTCTGTATCATATATCTTCATGAGTTTACTGGCGATTCTAACTTCCACATTGTTGGGAGAACAGTGACTGCCTTAGGCTTTAGTTTTATCATCTATTAAAGTTTAGGTAATAGATCGTTTGAGGTGCGTACTCACGCAATCAGCGTTCTTTAAACATTGCGTCAGCAGATTTCTACTCTCAGATGCAGTTTGTCTTGATATTCGGTCGATTTTACATTGCTTAGTGTGGAGCAGACTCCGACACATAATGTTCGGTGAGGAAAGAGAGACAGCCACTAAAATTTCCAATCGACGGCGCACCTAACAATTACAAACAAAATATATATAAGTGTCATGTTTGTCTCACATATTATAATCGCGGCCTACGAATACTCATGTGGGAAAAAAATAAAAACAAGCATTGTTATCAGGCACGAACGTTATAATAGATCGTGTTGAAAGAACGACACTATGCTCCAACGCACGGCACTGCCGAAGCTAGGCGTTGTATGCAAGCTATGTGCTTGGTCAACGGCAAATAAGTCCCGGTATGATTGCCTTGTGGCAAAGCTGAAACATTTATGCTTGCTTTGCCCATGCTGCGTCACTATTGCACGCAATGTGTTCTTGCCGTGTTACGTGTTTGTCGTACACAATTACGCTCTGTGTTGGAAATAACCGGTAAACGCGATTGTGTAGCAACATCACAAAGGAGACAGAAATGCTCGAGGCCACTGTACGTAGATTTAGGTGAACGTGAAGAAAGCCCAGGAGGTCGAAATTCACAGAGTCCTCCAATACGGCGTCTCACATATGGTGGTGTTGCGGTGTTAAGCCTCATCAATTATTATTATTGTTATTATTATTATTATTATTATTATTATTATTATTATTATTATTATTATTATTATTATTATTATTATTATTATTATTATTATTATTATTATTATTATTATTATTATTATTATTATTATTATATTATTATTATTATTGCTGTTGTTGATGTCGTCGTCGTCGTCGTCGTCATCAACATGGCAGTGCCTCTAATTAGATACCACAGGCCACTTCCATATTCCATTCGAATTCACCTTTACTACTTTCTCAATACGATGGCAATGAAAGCTTGTTGAAAGCAGCCATTGTTTTATGCCACTTCATGTTGAAAACAAAACACATTTTTGTTGTTTATGACATCATCTGTTCAGTCAGCCAGTTAAACCAGACTTAAGCTTAGCCTTCTGGGCACGCGAATCAACATTGAAACAGCAGAAAATCGAGGCAGATATACTTCGCTATTGAGGCGTCACTACAAAAACCCAAAGAAACTAGAAGTATTGTGAAGTAGGAACAGCACGATTTTTTACATGTGAACACACGAAAGAAACGACACAGACAGCGCTCGTCTGTGTCGTTTCTGTTGTGAATCCCCATATAGAATACGTCGCTGTTCCCCCGTTAAAATGAAAAATCAAGTACTCCAAAGCTCCACATTACTAAGAAATGCAAGTGCCAGTTGAAGAGGCCCTGACACACTTCTCAACATGGCCATAAAACAAGGCCAATTGGTAGTCGAGGCATTCGGGAACAAGCGAGTCAAACACTATGGCGCTGCACGTTGCTTGAACTTCACAATCGTCTGCATCAGATAAAAATTGTTTACTGTTCTTTCCACAAATGATGACTGTGCCCTGATGACAACACCATATACCTGAATTAAAGGCCACTGACTGATTTCAGCATCGTATAGCTATATAGTTACCAAGCCAGTGCGAGAGCTTGCTATATACGTCCACGTGTGCGTGCTCGCAATCAGACTGAATGTAAGCTGCGTGTTATAAGAAACAAATGGGCGCTCGAAGTAATGACGCACGCATGGCGTAACTTATAGTGCTTTCTCCAATGTCGTCCCTACCTGCTTAGTTCGTCAAGATGAGAGAAGCGAGAACGCAATTTCAGCGTGCGCCAATTTTTTTGTAACTCCACTTGCTGGCGCCAAACATGTTTGGTGCAGGGTTGCGAACAGTAGGGCACTTTCGCAACTTTTTGGGCAGCGTGCGGTCGTAGGGCGGTAGTACGGTTTTGTTATCAGTTATAGGATAATTTCTATGTTTCATTCATTCTCGCTCAGCGGAAGATGTGGACGACCGACATCACATCGCTGAGTTTTACATTCCCCTTACATTCCAAAACTACATCGTTCTTTCAATATAACTGGCACACTCTGAAACAGCGGAAGATGTGGACAGTCTGCGTGACATTACCGAGTTGGACATTTCTAAGTACATCCGAACACTACATCTTTTTTTTTAAATATAACTGGCACGTACACTGAACTTATATGTCATCAAAGTATAGAGCAGGCGCGAAAGATTCCACGACAGTCCTTCGATGATGGCACGATCCATATAAACTATAGAGAAGACAAAAAAAGAAGGTCGTTCTCTGCTTCGAGTGATCTTAGATCAGTGCGCAAAGAACCACGGGAGTTTTTTTTTTATGACGGTGGATTGCTGAATGAGATTCTCCTTAATGACGGCGCGGTGATCTTCTCTGCACAAAGTCGATTATTTTATTGTTATTTTTTTATCTATCATGTCACTTCCCTACTTTGTGAATATCGTTTCGACATGTTACGACTGAAGAACTAAAACGCGAAGGGCACAGCGGGATTCGAACCCGGGTCTCCGGCGTGCCAGCCCAGTATTCTACCACAGAGACATGCCGGTGCTTCAAAATCAGCTGCAAACTGGCCTTAGGCAGGCTTTATGTCGGGAAAGTAATCGCGTTCTACGTTTCGTCGTTCATGTCCATTATTCTCTGTTACAAACTTTTCGAATCAATTTTAAATATAGCGACAAAATGTGCCATCCTTCAGCGACACTATGCGTCTGCATGTGTAACATTGAAGTGCAACCTGTACCTTTTTATTGTTACACTGCGCTATTTTAAGCGCAGGCTATAATGAAGAGCAGTACGAAGGCCATGTACTATCTATCTATCTATCTATCTATCTATCTATCTATCTATCTATCTATCTATCTATCTATCTATCTATCTATCTATTTATCTATCTATCTATCTATCTATCTATCTATCTATCTATCTATCTATCTATCTAGCCACCTACGACTTTTAGCTATCCTGGCCGTTTCGATAATGGTATCGATAGCAAACTCGGTATGACTAACATGACTGTATGAAAAACATATTAAACAATTCATTACATGAATGCTATGATTTACATTTTATGGTTTTGCATCTCTTGCGGTGGTTTCGTTCACATGGAATGTTACGAAACTGGTATGGTATGACATGATTGCATGGCGAACAGAAGCGACAGACCATAACATGAAAATCATGACATGCATGCCATGTAACAACATGACTATATTCCACGCTCATGATGCGCTCGCGGGCGTTTTGCTGGCGTCACATGTACCAACATGACTATCTATCTATCTATCTATCTATCTATCCATCTATCTAACTATCTATCTATCCGTCAATTTATCTATCCATCTATCTATCTATCTATCTATATATCTATATCTATCTATCTTTCTAGCTGCTTACGACTTATAGCTCTCCTTGCCGTTTCAATAAAGGTATCGATACCAAACTTGGTATGACATAACATGGCTGTATGACGAACATATTGTACTAGTGATAACATGGAAATAATGGCACTTGAGACATGAATGTCACAAATTACATATTATGATCTTGCTGCTTTCGCGGTGGTTTCGTTCACATGGCATTTTCGTTCACACGACGACCACGGTACCTGTGTTGTGTTTTGTATTTGTGCAGAACACCGGTACCAGTGTTGTGTTTTCGTATTTTGTACTGAGAGCCACAGCTATTATTTCTAAATTGCTAGCTTGATGCTTACATTTTCATGGACGTACAGTGTTCTCCACAAGGCTCATCTATTTTCATCACGGATATTTTAGAGTGTTTGATTGCCATTACTTCGAATGTCGCCGTATCATTTTATACACTGGTTTAGTCCGGCATATTAAGGCTTGCAGAACGCTTAAACGCGACAGCGTTGTCGGGGTCGCTTCATGTCACCTTCTCATTTTCCCAGTAGCACAAAATGTTGACACGACGTTGACGCGAAATTGAGAAAGTTGTTTCAACTTTGTGGTAATTATGCCTCTTAAAGGCAATCACTTCATGCTCCTCTTCCTGGTGGACACGTCGCCTCACTACAGGAAAATGAACTTTTTTACGCGTGACAATTAGCTGCTAGATGTCCACTCGTTTACTACAGCAATTACAATTGCGTTGCGTCCACTATGCCATTATTCACAATTTAGCCACGTCATAACGTGCTCGTTACGTTTCTATAAGACAGCCCCGCCGCGGTGGTCTAGTGGCTAAGGTACTCGGCTACTGACCCGCGGGTCGTGGGTTCGAATCCCGGCTGCACCGGCTGCATTTCCGATGGAGGCGGGAATGTTGTAGGCCAGTGTGCTCAGATTTGGTTGCACGTTAAAGAACCCCAGGTGATCGAAATTTCCGGAGACCTCCACTACGGCGTCTCTCATGATCATATGGTGGTTTTGGGACGTTCAACCCCACATATCAATCAACTTTTCTGTAAGACAATCGTAGCTGAACGATTGCTGATGCGGTGGCTGTTGAGAGAGACGAATTATAATTGGGCTAATCATAACGGGTGAGCTGTCTAAACCACCCTCTCTTTGCGCACTTGCCATCGTGTGACACGCGGTGTGACTCTGCGCTTTTGCAACGCAATATTAGCCTAGCAGGAACGGTGTTAACGTGACTCATCTGCCCATGTCTACACCGGCAGCCCGACCCTTCTCTCCTCGGCACACGATGGGAAGGGGGGAGGGCAGCAGCTCTCCTCTCCCCTAATCCCATGAATACCATTACTCTGTCGGCCCTATCTGGTGGCGATGCTTCAACGCACAGAGTTATGACTACACATGTTCTTTCGACAATGATAGATGCCAAGGGTCCTTGATGGTCAATACGAGAAACATTTTACTGCGTATTAAAACCCCGGAACGTGGGTCTAGTGTGCGAAGCATGCCAATCCTTCATATTTGTTTTTTAAATGCACGTTGGCGCTCTTTTTTTTTTGGACGCGACATGCACGCAGCTACTCAAATTACGCAATTATTGCAATTCATTTCCTAAACATCGTTAAAATTGTGGCACACGAAGCTACACAAAAAATGCTTCGCATGAAATCGATTGCCTAGTTGGTATAAATATGCTGGTATTTTTCCGTTCTTGTTTTCCTAGTGTACTGTATACCTCGTGCTATTTGTTTTCCGCATAGCGATCAGCCCCTATTAGCACCACATGTTTACGTCAGAGACATCCATGCCACTTTCTCTGGAAGTTCCGGCATCACCCTCAAGCATCACGCACCGGCAAAAGCGATATCTGAGAAAGCAGGCCCATCGTGTGTCGAGATCGCCTGCACGGGCTGACGCCCACGTGACGGAGATATCACCTCCATTTACCCGCCTGGGCAAAAAATAGCTTCCAGGGAATAGCGATAAAACCAAAGAAGGAAGGCCATCAACGCAATGAAAATGGCCCCTTTTCGCAAAGTGCTTCTTTATGCGTGACGCCAGCAGCTGCCTACCACTCTTTGGTCACCAAAATGACGCACAGCCTGTCTTGCTCTGACGTCCAGCTGTACGCCTACGGCGTGCTGAATCAACAATGCCTGCCTCGCCGTATTGTTGTCGTAGACTACACCCGTCCACACAATCATACGCAAGTGCCTCCATTAGAGGAGGTCTGACTCCGACACATACGTCGCCGAGATCGCTGAGTAACGCGTGGTTAAGTGCTCAGAATTGGTTAGGCACACTCACACTCAACGCACACAATGAAGACATCGTCCAAGCATTCCACTCTTCCTCGCTCTGTTTGCAACACTAGCGTCACATATTCTTGGTGACGACCACATTACCGAGTTTATGTCAATAAATACGCATCCTGTTGTCGTGGTGTCAGATGGTGTGTTTCAGTAGTACACATTCTGGTATGTTCCGAATAGAGAGGATGACCCTCGACGTTCTAAGTGTGCCCTGCTTCTGTGTTACATAAGGCATTCATTCCCTAACTTAAGATCCCTAATAGCGCAATAAAAACCTTACACACTACACAATTGTACAAACAAATGACGTATTCGACATGTTGTTTAAAAGTTCAGGAAAGATGAAAAACAAAGGCTTTATAGACAAAGAGAAAAGTAAAAAAAAACACAAGCAACTCTCCACAGCTATATGGCTAACATCGACTACTTTTAAGCCTACCCGCGAATGTACGAAAAAGCATTGCGTGGTCTCTAACGTGTGGCAATAGGATCTTTCATGGCAATGAAATTATCACGAAGTAAAGAAGGTCTAACATAAGCCGTAATACACTGAAAAGAAATAAGAGTACCTGTTGCTCTTTTTGTTGTGCCTTGAATAATTACCTGCATCAATATATTTAAAGATACACGTTCATGTTCTTTGCAGGTAATTAAAGTCTCCTTTGTGAGTCGTCTTGGACAGCTCCCAAAACATAGCTAACGCCTAATTTCAAAGAACGTAATATATAGCACATGTTAAGAATCAGCAGAAAGACTGGCGCGCAATTCTTACTCCCCTAGAGGGCTGTAGCGTATACTCTTCTACAATGCCACAGAAACAGCTCTTTTCACGTGAGGTGTGTTATGAGCAGAAAAATGAAACGTTTTATCGCTTTTACCTTCACTATTCATTGAGAATTTATCGCAATAACTCAAGGCTTACCACATCATGACGAATATAGCTGAACTTTGTTAACAAACAAATATTTTTTGTAAACGTAGATTGAATTCCTGTGCAGTTTAACACAATATGAAAACTTTGATATTTTGAGAGTATAGAAAGCACGAGTATTCGCCAAAGAAATTTTCGAGTTCGCACATTATGTGGCAGATCCGAAAACTTCACAAATAAACTAAAAAGCAAAATGTTCCATTTTTTTTCTTCTAAAAATCTCATTGTCACCAAACAGTCCACAGTTACGCACCCCTAGTGGGCACTGTATTTCCTAATAAATAAATGTTTAAACTGCACTCTGACCCTGTCACCCAACGGTAATGTGTCAAAACTTCGCTTACAGATGTCGTTTTAGTAAGAATACTGAGGTGCTCTAGTGGAAGATTTTTTTCTTTATACTACTCCTTTTTCGCTAGCTCCAGCCGACACCTGCAGATACCTTATATATTTTTTCGGCACTCGTTTGTACATTTCATTTTTTCGATATGCATGGCTTCAAGTGTCTGTAGATCGAACTACGAGCCACTCAGCTGCTGCCTCATTTGCATGTGCTAGGCAGTGCATTAGAGCTACGTTGTTATACATGTTTTTAATGACTGCAATTAGGTGACGCGTCCCGCTAAGATTATAATTTCGTCATGCCTGTAAACATCTTTCCACCTACAACATATTCTGCTTGAAACCTAGGGCAAAAAGTTTGTACTGTGATGCTGCGGTTGCCGCACCACATCTTAACAACATATCGTGCCTTGCCACAATGTTGTAAGTTGAAGGTGCAGCTGCTCCATAAGCTTCGCCTTAAATTAAAGCTGGTGAAATGCACTATATGAACATCCTTAACATATATTACCCTGCAGGCCGATCAGCACGGTGTACAACTTGTTTATATAGAATTATATAATGCAGCCGCGTGTGCACCAAGGCTAAAAAACAAATCCATGTCTTGTTTTTTTTTTGCTCGACTTATTAGTTTCTACTAAAGAAATACTAAAGTGGCCTTGTTTGCTCGCAGTGCGAAAAAGAAAACGTTTGTATTCGACGGAATATTGGAAGAGACAGGGGCTGATCTCCTCTTCCCCACACCTTACCCAAATAAAACTATTCGTCATCATTTCAATAAATTCATTCGTTCATTGTAATTGTCGATTTCATTTTGCGCAGGCAATTTTCCTCGTACCTCTACGCTCAGTGTTTTCGCGATTCACTCCGTTTTGTCACCTGCTCGTCTCACTGCTGTTTTATTGCGATAGCAGTTATATGGACACTCTCGGCTGAATTACGTCGCCGGCATCAGCGTCGATGTCACGCACCGTATGTGTATACGTATTTATTTATTTGAGAACACAAGAAAGAAAGAAATTGGTCTCGTATCTGCATGTTACACCGCAAATGTCGTCGGAAGACGATAGTCTTGCGTCCAGAGAGAGTGAACAAAACGTTTATTTGATGTTCTGCGCAATAAAATCGATGAATGGTATGCTGGAGGCACTGCGTTAGAGTGCTTAGAGCGTGCAGTGGAGGCGAACGAGCGCATCAAGTTACGTCACATGCGAAACATGAGTGCTGTCTGGCAAATATCCTGGAAAACCGGGCACGCGCCGTGCGCACCCGTCTCTAAGGTGATAAGGTGTAGAAAGCAAAGCGACGGGTAGGTGCCACTACCGTGTCGTCTTTGCAAAGCGTTGGAAACACTTGCCGTTTCGTGCAAGCGTTGCATGGCCAGCGCAGTGGTATTAAGGCTACGATTCTTAAAATACTTACGTATGCCTTTTCGAGGAAAAAATACACATACATATTATTGACGTGTTGTTATGGGGCCTCAGATATGCGAAATAATTGCTTTTAGGAGCGAAGCCCCTTATGGCGTGGCTTGGGCGTCCCTCGTATGTAACCACCAGTGGCACGTACCCGAAATAGGTATAACACTTGACCTCCAAGGTGGTGCCAGTGAGAGATTTCTTCTGTGCGTTGTTTAACAATAAAAAATAGTGCTCAATGTACATGCCAATGGCTGCTAATGGGGAATGAGAGACATGAGCATTCGGCTTTTAGTCAACGCGCACGCTGCGAGCCCCATTAGCAGCCATTGGCATGTACATTGAGCACTATCGGACAAGAAAGGGGTGCTACATTATACTGGCTAGGTGTAACCTCCTTAGCTTTAGAAAGGTTTAGCGAGCGTTGAGCCGCAGTGCCATGAATACAATGAACTTGTATATACCATGAATGAACTCAAGGTGGTTAAAAAAATTGCCCGCAGCTTCCCTCGGGGGAACACTGAGGAGGCTGCGGAGCATATAATTGGTTAACGGGGTGTTAAAGTGCGACTTACTTGGGTCGATGGCTAAATTGGTTAACGTGGTTGTGAAATGGGGTGTTAAATTGCGACTTACTTGGGTCGATGGCTAAATTAGTTAACGTGGTTGTAGGAGGGGGTGTTAAATGAGTGAACACGTACACACGTATGCGAAAGGGCGGCGCTGGTCGAAGGGACGTCGATCATTGTGTTTGCGGATTCGTTGGAATTCATTTCACCGCGACCTTGGACGTCGACGCGCCGTACAAACCAACCGACGAGCGGCAACTGAGCGAGCGAGCGCCGACCTTGAGTATATATACAGCGCGACGGCGCATGCACTTTCAGCTGTTGAATGTTCTCGAAGCGCGACGGCGCATGCGCGTCCACTGGAGAATCAGGAGAATTGTAGAATGTTCTCGAAGGGGAGAAGCGCGCGCGGCACAGATGGTGGGTGACGGTGCATGCGCGCGTCAGCTGTCGAATGTTCGAGAAGGGAAAGAAGCGCAACGGCGCATGCGCGCGCGTCAGCTGCCGATGTTCTCGAAGCGATGGCGCATGCGCGCGCGTCAGCTGCCGATGTTCTCGAGGCGTGACGGCGCATGCGAGCTACATTATACAGCTAGCGAATGTTCGTGAAGAGGAGAAGCGCACGCGGTGTGTAGAGGAGGAAGGGTGCACAGATGGTGGAGGAGTGAAGCGCGCACGGTGTGTAGAGGAGGAAGGGAGGCACAGATGGTGGAAGAAGGAGGAGGAAGCTTGCGGACGGCGCCGCACTACAAGCCTCGAGTATTAGATGCTCCGCATCTAAAATGAGAAGTAGATACGAAGCGCAAGCCGTAAGAAAGTAAAAGCCGAATTCTCCTGTCCCTCATTTCTCATTAGCAGCCATTGGCATGTAAATTGAGCCCTATCTGACAGGGAAAGGTTGCTACGTTATACTCGCTGGGCGTAACCTCCTTGGTTTTTGAAAGGTTTAGTGAGCGTTTGGTCGCAGTGCCATGAATACAGTGAACTAGAATATACCATGAACTCGAGGTGGGTAAAGGTGGGAAGTGGACCCAAAGCGCAGGCCCTAAGAAAGTGTGCGTGTGCCACCTCTCGTTTAGTCCTTGGAATGTCCGCTGGATGGCGGTGCTTCTATATGGGGAATATATGATAAAAAATGCGAGACGGTGGGACTTGCATGGAGTGTTGAATAGATGAACGAACGGACACACAAACAGATGCATGGATGGACTCATGAACGGACGCAGGGGCGGATGCATGAAAGAACGCAGGGACGGGCGCACAAACAGACGCATGGACGGTCACACAGACGGACGCATGGACGGACGAATGCTTCGCCCCACTCTCCATCATTCACTCCGTGGATATGCTGCCATTTTTTTAATTGACAATCGCACAAGTATGAACGCTGAAGCTTGAGCAATATTGGTGCTGGGTATGGGGTCGGCCGTTTGGAGTACCATTAGGTCACTTTGGTGCCGTTTAGTGTACCGTGAAGGGGGAAAAGCAGACAAATGTACAGACAGACAGACAGACAGACAGACCAAAATTTTTGCGTCGAAGGTCTCCAAGAAAGACTATAATCTTTAGAAATCTACTAAAAAGACTCCGGCACGTGGAATCGAACGCGGGACCTCCGCAACGTGAATGCGAGTCGTTAACCACTGAGCCACCGAGGGGTACCTTCTTAAACTGTACCCTTCTTAAACTTTTAAACAGCAAGCTAGTTATGAACGTTAGACTCTGTCCAGGCAACACTGCGATAAACGTTGCCACCAGTGGCCCCATGGGTAGGGTACAGACAATATATGGGTAGTGCACAGACAGCCGTCCGCAAGAGAACGCGCATAGGCCCTGCTCTCTCGTTTGTGTTGAGACGCCGTTTCCTGAAAATCAATCACCTGGAAAGCTTCTTCTTTCAATCCAACCTCACTTAATAAAAGTCTGAAGCTCATCAAAAAGAAATGCAGGCACAGTGCAAATGATGTTACATTAAGCTGGGTGTGCTGCAACATGCAATTTAAATGCAAACGAACATCACAGATCATTGAGTTTGAGGCAAGCACTCCGACGTGTGTTGTGTAATGCACAAATGCGTTAAACTTCGAGATACACATGATGCGAAAGCAATAAAGTGCATACACGAACCATCTATTGGAACAGTGGTACGAAGCGTGTTTTATATGGCACGAATGACCCTGCTGATTTTCGCTTTGCAGTTTGCACAGATCACTCGGTTCCTGTGCGTTGAACTGTTTTATTACCCATACCAGAATTTCCTGTAGATGGTTGTCATCCGTTTGTATATATACTGCAAACGGTGATACATGCGTGTCCACCTTCTCAGTGTTCAACGAAAGGCAGAACCGATGCCTCCGAGATAGCTCAGTAATCGCGGGAACCAAAGGCAAAAAGAAAAAGAAAACTGATTGTGGTCGCGATAATTTTGCGATTAACCTGTATGACGCACGTGTTGGCATTTTCTTGTTAACGCTGGAACTTAGAACCTTCAAAGCCCTACGTGCGTGATGGTGTGTGGTAGTGACAACTTCAGATTATCTGTAGCCACGGCGTGTGCGATATTTATCGCGAGCGTCACCTGTCTACTGTTCACGTCGCACACCGCGGTAAGAGGGTATGTTACGCTTCATAATCAAAGTTACCACGGTTCTCCTTCAAGTCTACTCAAAACAATAACAGGAGAGCTACATTTATTGCAGTTACCCAAGCGAATGACCGTGCATAACGCGAGTAATATCGCTTACCCAACACGTTCGCAGCGGCCGGTATTTAGTCTTCTCGCCATTCCGCTTTGTGGAAGCTGTGGAAATCAGTAACACTAAAGTCATTTAAGTCGGTGGCAATCCACAACGCATCAGTAGCGTGAAATGGGGCCTTTTTTCGTTGAGCACGTAGCTGTTGCGTCTGCTCTTGTGTTCGCCGTCGTTCAGGCGAGTGAACCGTAAATCAATTAATGACGGTTCGGTGACAAGTCCGACTAGCAGAAGGAAATTTGTAGCTCCCTTTCTGAGTGTTCAATGCGCAAATGCATTTAATATTTTGATCAATAGTTGTTTTGTGCGCTGTATTGCACCCGGTTGCGCAGCAAATTGTGCAAAGGAGTCGGGCTTTACACTACTCAAAACTGCGTCAACAGGTGGCGCTGCGCGTCCTCAAAACTCCAGAGTCGGACGTCTATACCTACCGTTTGCTGCCGTTGGCGGGAATCTCGGGGTGAAGGGAACTATCACGTTTTCAGCATTATCAGCAAGATGGTGCAGTGAGCGCATGGTGGCAATAATCTCTCACGCGTACTTTGGCCAACGCAGAGGAGAAGTAGATGATCTCTTGCACACCCTTATCTCCCGGTGGTGATGATCATACGTTTTGACTGGCGTTGAGGTTGAGCTGGAACAATTCTGTTCTAGTTACTGGGCGCACAAAGGTCACTTCGATTGTTGCACAGCCTCCGTTTGCTCAAAGGGCGCGTTTTTCAGACACAGCGAAGTAACAACTAGGACGCTTAATCGCATTATTCTGTACCTGTGAGTACGTTTATGTATATTCAACTAAAATTTTCGTATTTCATTTGTGCATGGAAAATTCGGGGCACGTTTCGATATTCTTGTCATTCTGGGCGTGACCATCCAATTCGTTGCTATCACGTTCATTGCTTCGCCTTTGCGACAAAGCTGCGATTTTTCGGTGAACTCTACTGCGTGAGAAAGTAAATTTGTAGGGCACATTTAGGTCATTGCCGGCGCTACAAGCATTCGTCAGGAAAAAGAAAGCATACGACATCGGGTCGATTCTTCAAACCAAGAAACAGCTAACATATTTGTGAAGTAAAGTATTGTGTGCCTCTTTTATTGTATTGTTCCTTGAACACTTTCTAACATAGAAGATGTTTAACAATATATTTATTGTTCTCCCGTGCAAAAAGTAGTAAAAACGGTTAAGCACCACAAAGATTGTTTGTCCTAGTGAAAACAGCTTCCATAAAAATATCGAAGGCTTCCACGTAAGATTTCAAAGGTGAAGTTCGACACGTTTTAATACTATCATAGTTGCTTTGAGCTTGCATCTTCACCTCGGATAGGCGATTAGGGTTGTTTCTAGGTCGCTGCTAGGTCATTGCTAGGTTTTAGCTAAGCGCTGATAAGTTGTCACTACGTTTAGTCTCCACGCAGTTACGCTTGATTTAAAACACACACACTCACAGACACCACACGGTTGTCCAATCTCCCGAGACAGGACCTCGCGCTGAATCCATGCGTTCACACCGCTCATACAGTCACGTCCACAACACGGATGTGCCACCAGAGACAAATTAACGCTGAATTCAAGCGTTCGCACCTCTGCTAGATCTACGAGCACGTCGTCATGGGCATAGGTCTTCTGTCCCATCGGAATCTTCTGCAAATCACCATGGCCCTTCCCGTTTTCTAGTGTTGGGCTAACCGTTGCCTCCTCCATCCTTCTTTTTAGTGGACCTCTAGTTGGCAGTGGTATTGACCAATTTTCCATAGAAAATACCTGATAGGCTACGCAGGATAGGCTGTATATAGTGTAGTTCCCTTAAAAAGCATCGCTGTTAAAATCAGGAATGGTCTCACGGGTGGTATTGTAGGCGTAGGTAAGAAAAAAAAACAGAATAGCATCGAAATTCAGGGATCGGTGGTAATGCATACGGAGAGCCTACCGCCGAGCATACGGTTAAAGCGTTTGGTGAGGTTGTACGTTTGTGGGAGGCAAGCATTAGTTTTGCGGTCACCAGTTACACATATTTAGAACGGCTTCGGCGACTTCTGACAAGAAGAAGTGACCTTGATCGCTGATGAACTTCTGGGGTGGACCGTGATGGTGTTAAAGATGACAAATGAAGCGCAAAAAAGAGCAAGACAAAAGAACTAATGGGTGAGAGGTCAAAATAGTAAAACTGGGAGAAAAAAGAGAAGGAAGAAGGGCACGTGGGGACGCCATATTAGACGAGAGCGCGCAGAGGAGAAGCAGACGGGGAATGATCGAGGAATTGGCTTTATTTTATTTTTGTTTCATTTAAGTATCTTGCCGCCCAGTTTTTGGCCCATCCCCCTCTCTGGGTGAGCGCCATCCGTCTGAGGTCATCAGCATCAGCATCAACATCAGCCTGGATCTTACCCCAAGACTGCAACGCGTCAAGTGCAACCCGAGTTTCCACCTCGGCGAGCTACCGTATTTGCGCTCTAGTCGTCCAGCCTGTTCAGGCAGCCTGGGTCCTGCCCAATGACTGTAACGCATCGAAAGCCGACCGAGTATCCACCTCGGCGAGCTACCGTCTTTGTGCCCCGGTCGTCCAGCCTATTGAGTCACCTGGCTCCTGCCCCAGGACTGCAACGCATCGAGAGCCGCCCGAGTTGCCATCTCGGCGAGCTACCGTCTTTGCGCTCTAGTCGTCCAGCCTGTTCAGGCAGCCTGGGTCCTGCGCCAGGACTGCAACGCGTTGAAAGCCGCCCAAGTATTCACCTCGGCGAGCTTTCGTCTTTGTGCTCCGGTCGTCCAGCTGGCGGGCGGTGTAGCGAGTGGCCGGGACAGGTCAGCGTCACGCCGCCGATCTTCAACGTGCCCGGGATAGCAGACACCTGTCAGCTACGTCAACGGCATACGAGCCTGAGTACGCTGGGTGTGCCAGGAGTGCCAGCGACACACGTCTCCTCGCCAGCAACGGGCTTCGCTTGGAAGGCGCCTCCAAACATTGAGGCCGAGCGATGCACCAAGCGACGATCATCTGACAGCATCCTACTGTGTGTAAACCACCGCCAATTTTTAGACAGACGTTAGCTAGACATAGTTTGAGGGAAAAAATCGCTTTTAAGGAATGTTAGTCTTGTGTATGCACTGTATGGGGCTGGGTGTGGTGTAATAAAGGGTGTTCTTGTGCCACACTCCGTGTCCCCTTCTTGCGTCCATTCCGCTTGACTCAAGCAAAACTGAGCCGGGCGACATAATATCGTGGCAGATAAATTATCAATCGGTGTAGCAGGAAGGAGCTGTGATATCGCGCGGCTTAGCCACCGGTAAATATGTGGTTTTGACGTTTCGCTAGATATAGTCAACACCGATTATAGCCCAGTGATTATCAGCCGAAGTTGGATGCGGCCCAAAAAAATTAATGCCAACACAACCAATGGTTGTTTGCTGCATGGTAAAGGTTGCACACCTGTTCTATGGAGGTGTATTGTAACAAGAATTATTGCTGACTAAGTTAGTACTTACTTAATAACATACTTTGGCTGCAAATTTCACAAGCACAGAGCAAAGGAACACACAAAGACGTGCAGAAGCACATGCGGCTTGTGCTCGTCCTTGTGTGTTCCTTTGCTCTGTGCTTATGACATTTGCGTCCAAGGTATGTCATTGTCTAGAGGTGCCTTAAAGGTCTCCGGTGCCGGCATTCGAAGAGGCAGTGAACCTAATGTAACCACACATCTCTGTACAGAAGTGTAATTGCCGAATATGGTGGTATGTTTGGACACAAAGTGCGCACACTGCAGGTCGAAGGGAACGACGCACATATTTATCAACAAGGACTGCGGTGTATCGCAAGGGGCTACTAGCAGCCGTCGGCGTTACCGTTGTGTCGATGAATATGTCGTCGGAAATTGTGAAATGACAAAATTTAGATTAAACGCACCAGTTGTTCGTCTTGCAGGTATTAGACATTGCTAGTCATTAGCTCAATGATGCTATGTTGATAATCAGCGCAGCAAGGATCGAGGTAAACCACAGACGGACACACAGGCGACACTGAGGTCCAAAATAGAGAGACAAATACTTGCTCTAAGACCAGGTCTTTTCACCTCACATACAGTTGCAGACACGGCATGGATGTAGAAACTGTATAGACACAAACTACGGCTGAAACCAAGCGTTATAGCACCTTTCATCTATTCACTTTCATCTATCCACTGGCCGCTCGTCATTGGCACAATCATTCCATCGCTTAGGGGTCTTCTCGCACTTTCTGTTGTTTTTTTCCGTTTGCTAGTGCTGGGCTGACCGTGGCCTTCTTATTTTGTATTTGCCCATTGGTAAGAAATAGAATTTAGGCGATTCGTGCGGCACATACTCGAGTATTTGGCTTAGTTTTCATATGTTTTTCTTAGTGCTACAGTGGTGATTGGCCCGTGAATGGTGATAAGGCATATGAACTACGGCCGCAACAATAGCGTCGTGGTTAAAAGCAACAATGCAACCCTCAGCCCAACAAATTGCTGTGAAGCGACAGCGACGACTCGGAGGCTCCGAGTATGTACATACAATCAGAGATTGCAAGGGAACGAGAAAGGCAAAGCCGACGGCGAAAGGACTCCGAAGCAATGGGATGCCTACGCGAACAACGATGTGCCCATGCCTTGCCTGTGACTGCGTTAGGTTTGCCTCGCATCTCTATACACTGCGAATCAATGTAGATAGAACCTATAATCCCCTAGCAAAGCATAAAATTGATGTAGAAGCAACTAGAAACAGCCTGCATCACCAAGCCATGGCCTAAAAACAGCCAAGAAGCACACGGATTTGTCATCTAAATCGTCCAGTTTCGTTTTTTCAAGGCTTACGTGGCTTAGTGTAACGTCCGGTCATATTTCTTTTCAGTTGACTACTAAACTTTTGTACGTTCACACAGTCCGCAGATTAAGTAATAACCTATAACTGTCTACTAAAAGCAACAGTGCTGTGCCCCGTTCCTAAATAACTACCTAATTTTCTAAAGCAGCAGCAATCTAGATGAAGAAGATGAAATAACTGTGGATGAAATAACTGTTTGCTTTTCCCAAAGCATTGCTCAATTTTCTTTGTGTGGTGTCTGCCATGCACTTAGTAAATCAAGAAGTGATGAGGGGTCAAGCTGCGTCGTGTGGAAAAGCCATCAGACTGCGTCTGACGCACGACCACCCGTACTTACTGCCAATTTATTTGCAGAAACAGACAAGAATGAGCTTGTTCAATAAGAGACATTAGGTGATGGTATAAATTTTCTTAACTGAATGGAGAATATGCTTACTTATGGAGCCGCGAGAAGTGGAACGCAATTCAGAGTTACGTAAACGTCATACAGATGAGCTCAGGATTACCCAAGATGTTAGGCTGCCTCTCAACAATAACGCAGTCTTTGTTCCCATGAATAGTTTTTTACTATGATATCAAGCACTTTCAGAGGGAGGACAGAGTTATTTGGCTTGAGTAAGTATGCGAAGTTTAAATACGTGTTTAGAAAGACTGGAATGGTTACCTGGTGTTAGTCTGCGCTAACGTCAGTTAAGCTTTAACATCGAAGATACTCCTGCATCTTGCTTCTGCAGCCCACTTATAATGTTTGAGCACAGAAATGCACTCTTGTTTCTCTTTCAAGCACTTCCAGTCAAGGGCTTACTCTTGGTATTCCGAATATTCAAAAAAACTCTTCTAAAATAAAACTGGTACAAAATTGATCGTCCTGATTCAAGACAATGGTTATAATCAATGCATAATTTATTCACGCATCCACGTAAACGTAAACACGTTATTCATATATGAGGCGTTCATTGAAACATTGCCTAGTTGGGCCGATATAAACGTGCCCTAAAATCATTGCAATAGAACAAACCTTGTTTCGCCAAAGCAGCATTCTAGGCTGTGGAGAAAATCAAAGGTTGAACGTGATCTTCTTGAGACGTACCATATCAAAAAAAAAAGTGGGCACATTTGTATTTGCGGATCTTCTGGGCGCTTCACAAAAAACTAATACAAGGTCTCCCGGAAAGAGACCGTGGGTTGATGTGGAGCGTCGCAGTTGTGCAGCGCGAGCAGTCTGCTTTTTCAATCAAGAAACCCGCTAGCAGACACTGCATGCGTAGGCTTTTGGAGATGCCGCGGGAAGGAATGCTTGGATGAGAGGGGAAAAGCGAGCGTAGGTTGGCACACGCTCCCTGCATCGGCGTTGTGAGGCAGCAGAGGTCGAAAGTGGAGAGGAGAAAGAAATGAGGGGACGCCCATGGGCAATGGGGGAGCGAGCGCAAGCAAGTGGTAGGAGAGAAGTGAAGAGAATAACTGTTGGAGAGAGGGAAGTAGAAAAGTAGCGCTTGTGTAGTGAGAGTGTGGACTATGGACGCATAACAAACCCGCGAGCAAGAGATGTTCCACATCCTTGTTTCTATCAAGGTTATGGGGTTTTATAGAAACGGATGATAGGCTTCAGGTTGTAGCTTGTGCGCGTGCGTGGGATAAAGTGCTTATGTATACGTAGATGCATCAATACAGGTCTGGTGGTAGGTGTGTGCTTCCGTCTATAGTCAACAAGGGCACAAGATATTTCAAGCAAAGAGTCAAATACGCACTGCATATTTAATAAAAAAATAAAAATAATCTAAAGGCCAGATGGTTTTTTTTGTCAGCAGCTAGAATCATTGCGACCTCTGGCTTGGCACATCTCAACCACACGCATCTTACTACTTCCGTTTCGAGTGTGTGACGAAACACAATGTCAGACTGAGGAATACACCAAGCCACACAAGTATCAAGGTGTGAATGTTACTACTAGACACACAACTCAAGTATCAAAGTCGTCGTCCCACTTCGAATTCCTTTTACAATGCTTTACAATGTTTTACTTTTTCTTTATTTTTCTGGGTATAGCTACAAAAAATCATGTCGCTGTCTGCGGTGGTTGTTAGACAGCCATATGATGTTAATTTCATTGTGCAGTGTCGTTGGTATCGGTGCGAATGGCGCTCTTTTTAATTTTTTTCTCTCAGTATTGTTTCAAGTATTGTTACGTGTTTTTAAAAGATAATCGTGTTCATTTTGGGGGGATATGACTATCAAATGTCCTTTACATCCAACATGGAAAGACCTTTCCCGATGCCTTACGATTGATACTGCACTGGGCAAGCAAACGTCGTTGTTCGTTGTATGCGTGCGAATTAACTTTATTAAAGCATTAAACAACCACCCTCGCGGGCTTTCCAATCTTTTAACTTGATATCGTAGCTTCTACTAGTAATTTGTTACACCTAATGTGATATCCCTAATTCAATTTGTTCTGCGTAATTTTCCCACCGCTGTATAAAGCTGACATACGGGCTCATGCCAAATGTTGTGCAGGTCAACATAAAATGTCTTCCAACCCTGAGGGCTGTGTAGGTTAACGGTATGTTTCAGTAAGTCCCAAAACCACAATACATGTGACAACAATACATGTAGCTTCGACTTTGGACCTACTTCACCTGAAATCACACACACCAACTCATCCATGTGATTGAAACGGCTACTTCAAACAAGAAGATATGCACGTCGCTTTGGTCCTATGAGTTTGCGCTATTGCTATGCAAACGTAAAAAGACATTCTAGCTCTCAACGGTGCAGTAAATACTTACATGCTGTTGCGGTATCCGTAGCTGTATTCTCATCCTTAGAGGATTGTTGTTCTGCGGAAGCGAGAAGTGTTCTGTATCGTTCTCGGCGATTGAAATGTGAGCGCACTGAAGTTGTGGGCGTGAACCATTTGTCTGAATGCTTTATTTTGCAAGTGCTGGCTGGTGAGTCTGCAGCCTTGAATAAACCACAAGGTGTGACCAAGTCGATGAGGCGAATACGCAAGAATGAACGTGCGTCTAGCAGCGTTGATGTATCCTACGATGAGGGAAGGCAGCCGCAGGGAGCTGGAACGCCGTCATCTCGACGAAGCAATACATAAATAAAACAAATAAAAACTTTCCCAATCGCTTCAGAAAGCACCAACAGCAGCATTATGTCGAGGCTGTAGCGTTGGTAAAACAGGGCACCATATATTTACATCTTTACGGTGGTGTAGCGATTGCCTTGATGCGGCAGTGTCTGTGCACCCACTTTTAATGGTGGTGGTGAAAAATCGCTACACTTGCAGTAATGCAGTATATTTCGCAGTAGGGTCAGCTCAGACAAGGCCTCTGTAGTCGCTAACACTCAGCAAACCAGGACCGTCAGTGAGGACCTCGACTTAGCTGATCGTCGAAGTTCTCCCTGGCCAGCGCATCCTCATATCGCCCCACTGTAGAATGCTGCCTTTACAATAGGCAACATTATTCGAAAAAATATTGAAAGCTGAAAAGAAAGAGAAAAGTTCAGTAGGACAGTGTGAGTTGACTTGAAATAGCGCACCAAGAACGGATCATGTTGCACTTCAATAACGTACCCATTGTGCCTCGAAAAATCAACGTGGCAGGGCTAACAACCGGCACAAACAGCAACGTGATGTTGCAAAAAAGCTAAATTACCGTTCCTTGAAAGGAGTAACACCAATATTGATAAATTACCATAAAAATTAATTAAACGGTATTCGAACTGACGACCTGTGGCGCAACCGCATCCACAATTGCGCGTCAACACACTGCGCCATCAGAGCAGTTAGACGATGGCGTCTAAACCGACTACAAATTTACAACAACGACCCCTACACCCCATTTTTACCAATACACTACGGGGACGGGCCCCCTCACCGTAGTCATTGCTTTATGGTGACGGGGCCCGTCGCTAGAGCTGCATCGCTATTATGACAGGCCCCGTCAATGTTAAGATTTCACTTCGGTTAACAATAACACTACGCGGACGGGCCACCTCACTTTAACGATAGAACTGCGCTGACGGGCCCGTAAGTCCAGTCACGATTGCACTTCGTTGGCGAGCCTCCCCGTTCTAACTACAGTACTGAGTGTACCGGCCCCGTCCCCATAGTCACTTTCTTCGGCGTTAAGTCACGTGAATAAAAGACGAAGGTGTATGACTGGTGCAAAAATATTAATAGTCATGACATGCGTGTCCTGTAAGAACATGACCCCGGTCATGATGCTCTCGTTACCATTTCACTTGCTTCACGTACACCAAGTTTGATATTGCGTCACGTCAATGAATGATGCACGTAAATGACACGTCCAAACATGATAATCAAGACATGCGTGGAATGTAGAACATGACTAAGGTAAGCTCATCGCGTGGTCACGGCCGTTTCACTGACTTTGCATATAACAAATTTTGTATTGCGTGACGTGAATGGACGATGAACACAAATGCCAGGCGCAGAGGTGACATAAAAGTTTCCTTCATGACATAAAAGTCATGTACGGCTTAATTTACATACCTACCACTTCTGGTGCTGGTATAGCGATTGCCAGTGATGCGGTTCTCACGTCACTATGAACAACATAGTTGCAAATTATCTGGATACGTGAGTGAACATATAATTTATACTTGTGTCTACTGTGTACTACGGCCATCCACCTTGTAAAGTTGTCCTTATTTTAAAGTGACATATCAACTTTGCTCATTCGTGCTTCATAGATTCCTACTATACGTGGTATCTGCCATTTTCCTTCATTCAGCCTTTTCTTTCGTATTCTTCATTTAAATATGCACAGCAATCATAAAAAAATGCCAATACAACACGGGGTTTTATCCTCGTATGGCACTGAATTACAGGTGAAATTCTCCTTTTGAAGGATTAGTTGGACGAAACTATTGTTGCGAACGCAATAAATATTGCGAAATGTTCTTCATCTGGTTCGTGCCACATTAGAAGTTAATACAACAGGCTGCTAAATATTTATTCACACTGAGAACCATGAAACTGAAAGTTTTATCGTTTAAGGTGTAGTTTGTGGCCGCACCGCGTATTTTTTTTCGTACGCCTGCTTTAGTTATCCTAAAAATCATTCGAATCATATCCGGCCCTTACATGATAATGAACGTATTCATGATTGACTTTTGTGAGAAGCACGGACGTTGGTTTTTGGTAGTCATCATTCGTAACCACATTAATAAAGTTCGTCTTTTGTATGAACACTTTATTACTGTGTTGAAAATAAACAGAACCCACTTGTTTTGTAAGAACCTCTTTCACATGTCGCCACTGCAACACGTTTAGCTTTCATTATAGCTTTGGGAATTTTTTCGATGATCACTCTGAGCGTGGGCCTATTTTTATAATATTTTCTGTCAATCACCTAGACCTTGCGCAGACGCTTGGTACTTTATAGAGCAGGAAGATAAAAAAGTTGTCGCTGGCATTTCACGCCAAAAGGTTCTATATAAACCTACTCAAGCAAGGCAAGTATATAGTTACTACTCTTTGGACATATGCTGCTTGGAAATAGCTGAATCTTTTATGAAATAATCTGCAGCCAGAGTGCTTTGCACGAGGTTGCTTTGAAAGGTTGTTGCATAACGGCGCGCCCTTTAGTGGAGCTCTGGGTAAAAAAGTACCTGCAGCACAATAAAGCATGTATTTTATCAGACAGTACATCTTGTAATGCTCTAAGCAAATTGCTTTCCACTCCAAGCATTCGTGTGTAGTAGGAGATGCAATGGCGCAGCTCCTCACAGCGCTCTTTAGTTGTTCACGAGTTGTTGCTAGCAGCGGCATTATGAGCAGAACAAAAACGAAGCAAAACATTTTCGTCAGTCTACCCTAGACAATGTAGTGCGCCTGTACTGAGGCAAGCTCAGCAACACAGCATTTAGTTTGATTCAGAACCCAAGTAAACATCCAAGAACAGTGACACACAACTCTATGGTAAACAACAGCAACAAAAAAAACAAACACTGGATATGCGCTCTCATGAATATGATAATTGCGTGCAGAGCTCAGTAAACAGGCACCAGCAAAAATTAGAAGCCGACGCGCAACGGGGCGGTACACAAAAAACTTCCTATTCATGAGCGATCATGTTCATGCTTGTGTTTTCGTTCTGGTCGTTTCAACGTTAGCTCAGCAAAGTTGTGACAGTCGGTGGCACAGTTGGAAAGCGAAATTGTGTACGCGCGAACAAGCGTTGCCACAAGAAGCGTGCACATGGCTGGCGCGACTACTAGTTTTGTATGCGCTTTATCTGGGTGTGCAACATAATATAAATGGCAGGACAAGCTCTGTAGAATAGTTTCCTGAAGTCTTGTTCGACTTCGCTGATACCTGTCCTTCCAAAGTCTGATGTAAAAAGAAGAGCGAGGAGCAGTGCCATGTACGAAGGGCTGCATTGCTTGCAAGCCTTTGAAACAGCTTTGGTTGTGGAACTTTAACATCACGACTAAGGCAAAACATTCGTGTACCGTGCAACACTCCTTAAAAAAGGCTAAAAACAAGTTGTTAATGCGGCATTTGATACCCCTGTATCAACTTTACTACACTTGACTGGCACTTAACTACTACAAAAATATTTTAGAGGTTTTAAGCGTTGCAGTGGCTATACTCAGAGTGTCATGGTTAAGACAGGTTACTATCTGCGTAAGTGACGCGCTATAAACATTTCTACTTCTACTAAGCCCAATATGTTAGGCTGTAATTTAGACCACCCTATCTGAAATTTATATCAAGTTTTATTTTCTTCATTGCGCATAAAAATAACACTATTTTGCTACATGATGACACACGTTTATGCTAGAAGTAGGCATTGAAGTATGGGTCAAACAGATCGATTATAAGAATAGGTTCACAGCTCCTCAGCTGCATATCATCGGCTAGCTCAACATACAAGGCAATATGTAGTTTTAGCATATGTTGATTGTTAGCGAATAGTTTATTACAGTGAAAGTATACGACTGACCAGAGAAGTTAGTGGTGCTCTAAAAAACGTCACAACTGAGAAAGAAACACGGACAACATGCCTACTCAAGAACCATCTTAGACAGAGCTGACGAGTACCAAAAGATAACATTTTGGTTAAGTTTTATTTTCTTCATTATGTTGGAATAACACTATATTGCTACATGATGGCTAACCATTATGCTAGAAGCAGGCATAGAAGTATAGGTCAAACACGTCGATTATACGAATAAGTTACCAGCTCCTCACTGGCATGACGTGCTTTCTCAACAGAAAAGGCAGTGAGTATCTTTTGGCATATGTTTAATCTTGGGAACAGTTCATTCCGGCAAAAACATACAACTGACCTGTAAAGTTGGTGGGGCTCTAGAAAAGTTCATAGCTGTGAAAGAAACAAGTATAACGTGCTTTTACTCGAAAACCCTCTTCAAGCCCAGCTGACAAGTACCAAAGAGATAAAGCGAAATAAATATTGTGCTCTCCCGGTATATAGTATGAACCCGCGTTCCAATAGTCCGACATCGAATCCCACGGCCGCTTGGCACACGCCGTAGTGGTGTAGCGGATAATGGTGCTCGATTGCTGACCAAAATGTCACGAGATCAAATCCTGGCAGCGGCGGCCGCATTTTCGATGTAGGCGCAAATGCGCCAGGCTCACGTACTTAAATTTAGGAGCACGCCAAAGCGCACCGAATAGCCAAAAATTCCGGAACACTCCACTGCGATGTACCTCACAATAAAACCGCTGTTTGGTATGGTAAATTGCTGGAATAGTTATTATTACACATTGCTAGGTGCTCTTGCCAAATGTGAACAGAACTAAAGCATACAATTGTGCTCTACCGATACTGCAATAATAATAAATATATCTAACGTTTCATGGGGATCAATGCCATGCAAAGTTTGCGGAGGGCTTGTGACTGTGGTGTAAGATTTTTGATTGAGCGAAATGTTAAAAAATGACGTTTGTCTACGTACAAATTTCGTACACAAAGACATGTGTTGAACAGTCGTCATATATGTTTCTATAACCAGTGGATATATGCTTTCTATACCCAGTAGTTTACAGTTGTGTAATGCCCCGCCGCGGTAACCTAGTGGCTAAGGTACTCGGCTGCTGACTCGCAGGTCGCGGGATCGAATCTCGGCGGTGGAGGTTGCATTTACGACGAAGACGAGAATGCTGTAAGCCCATGTGCTCAGATTTCGGTGCAACTTACAGAACCCCAGGCGGTAAAAAATTCTGGAGCCCTCCACTACGGCGTCTCTGTATGCGGTGCTTTTGGGACAATAAACCACAAATATCAGTCAACCTTTGTGTAACGATGTCAACATCAACATGGTTATCGCCAGCGCCAGACGCCATAGGCTAATATTTAGTGGTTGTGCTTGTGAGGATGGTAGAGCTCTACGTAGGCCAGCTTCAGCTTATGGCACTTCTCTATAACTGACATCAACCCGACGTGACCGCTGTATCATACAAGTACATATGTAAAGATTATAGAATTATAGAGCCTGCAATGGCGCCACTATTTACATTTGTATATTATTGCGGCTGCATAAGGTGTTTTCCGAAACAATTTCCGTACCTGGCATGGTTTTATAGAATACCTGATTGCCACACAGCATGCTTGATTTCTGATAGGACTCTCATATTTATTCTTTGCGTTCATCAGGTCAACAGCGACAATGTCAGTTTTCTTTTTTAACTCGCTGTTCCAAGGTTGACACAAACTGTCACTAACATTTGGTGCACAACCACAAGCCGCTGGCTTGAGTGTACGGGTATGCGGCACACGTGTTCGGAGGAAAGGGTTTCGTGATGTGCGCAACGAGATTGAAAAGTTAATCGTGTCAAAGCAGTCAGGCATATTCGTTAAACATATTCGTCATACCTTTGTCGATTGATTGATATGCGGGGTTCAATGTCCCAAAACCACCATATCATTATGAGAGACGCTGTGGTGGAGGGCTCCGGAAATTTCGACCACATGGAGTTTTTTAACGTGCACGCATATCTGAGCACATGGGCATACAACGTTTCCGCCTCCATCGGGAATGCAGCCGCCGCAGCCGGGATTTGATCCCGCGACCTGCGGATGAGCAGCCGATTACCTTAGCCACTAGACCACCGGGTTGGGGCAGACAAAGTGACAGACAGACAGACAGACAGACAGACAGACAGACAGACAGACAGACAGACAGACAGACAGACAGACAGATAGATAGATAGATAGATAGATAGATAGATAGATAGATAGATAGATAGATAGATAGATACATAGATAGATAGATAGATAGATAGATAGATAGATAGATAGATAGATAGATAGATAGATAGATAGATAGATAGATAGACAGACAGACAGACAGACAGACAGACAGACAGACAGACAGACAGACAGACAGACAGACAGACAGACAGACAGACAGACAGACAGACAGACAGATAGATAGATAGATAGATAGATAGATAGATAGATAGATAGATAGATAGATAGATAGATAGATAGATAGATAGATAGATAGATAGATAGATAGATAGATAGATAGATAGATAGATAGATAGATAGATAGATAGATAGATAGATAGATAGATAGATAGGCTCAATGTACGTGCAGTTTACTAAGAAATGCATTGTTATATTGGCTGCGCAGCCGCACGGAGACATGCTTGGTACATAGTCGCTTCTGTGATATGGAGCTTCCGAATGTGCTCAGGAAAAGCTCTTCCTTTCCTTGCGGAAAAACTTTTGAAGCAAATTAAAAATCAAGGAGGGCGATCTCAGCCTCAAAGCGCGTCTGTTCCCATGAAATGTGTTGGAGTTCCTTATCTGCATAACGTGTCGCATCGGCTGAAAAAATTGGTAAACGCGCTGGTGTCACTGTTGTGTTTTCCGCCGCAGAAAAGCTTGCAAAGCTTTGTAAGCTGGTGAATAATCCAGCTGCTATTAGAGGAAGATGCACTGTGAAACAGAGAACGCACTTTGTACCTTGTGTTAATGGTGTCGTATATCTCATTCCGCTTTCGTGCGGAATGGTATATATAGGGCCAACCGGAAGGTGCCTTAATTACCTTTTAAGAGAGCACAATAACAATGTGCACGACCTAGTTCAAGGACACCTCGGAATCCACTGCTAATACTGTGGCTGCGTGCCAATTTTTGAGCGTTGCGAGGTATTAAGCAAGCACAACTCACAGGCCGCGCGTGAGATTATTGAAGCTTATCAAATAAACAAGTTTGACGGTAAATGTGTAAGTTGCCCATCGGTTGCGTTGTTGCAAAAAGAGATTGCGTATCTCGATCATTTTTAAGTTACATTATTTGTTTTCAGCCCAATCAACAAGAGACGAGAGTTTTGCTGACATTGTATCGCAATGGTTGTTCCTGCACCCTTCTACGCATGCCCAATTTTCTCATTTTTCGCCTATATATGTATACCACTCCGATATTAAATCTTTGTTGAAAGTCAGCGTTCTTTTCTGCCCTTGTTTATTTTTTCGCTTCCGTAGTTACGAACTACTTCTAGGTTGCGCTGTTCCTGCATTCAGATATCTGTAGTCTGGGGAGTACAACCAATCGCTGACGCTGACAAGGTCTGTTCTACTCTGTCACATCGATGGAAATCGGGAGGTCGCAGTTGCTCGGTCCGGACCCTGAGCCATCAGCATGCGTCCTCGTAGCGTGCTGTTGCTCTGGCAATCAGTACTTTGCACGTGTGTTGGTGAAGCTCCGGTTGTCGCTATAGGTTTGCGCTGTTTCGACCTCACACTTAACAGGATCTTCATCTGTTAGTGGAAAAATTGGGGAAACAAGCCTCGACAGTGCAGCCTTCTTTTCCTTGAGGTAGTCAAGCTGCACGTGAGCTTTGGCGATATAGGGAACCGTCTGCTGTAGAAGATCCGCAAGCTGAATCAGAGCTCGCGCACAACCAGACCTTAGTGCGCCTCTCTTCTTGCGCAGCTGATCCGAGTTCGCCATAGCTGCCATGTGAACGTCTATCGAGGGGCATCCCGGGTTTCGGCACCAACAATGTAGCGCAATGACTAGATTCCCCAGACGTAACAAGAAGACGTCTGTGTATTGCCGATGCTGATCATGAACTACTGCGCCACCCACGTGTGCGCGCCTCGGTGCACTCCATGCCTCCTCCATTTTCTGTTTTTCGATGAAACCTTTATGACATCAAGTTGCTCCGGTCCAAGCAACTTTTTTTTCAACACTTTTCATATTGAGTCTATATTCGGTTCGCCTTAATCGTTATTTTCATTTGATATGTGGATATACGCCCGCCCATGTAATCATTTCTTAGTGGGATTGACAGTATTTCAAAATAAAATAAATGAAAAAAGGCAATGCCGAATCATGTCAGTGAGAGCATTCTGGGGGGTTGACAGCTAACCAGAGAGAAAGAAAAAAAGAAAAGAAGTAAGAGAAAGAAAGAAAATAAGAAAGAGTGAAAGAGGAAAATAAATAGAATAATGAAAGAAAGAAAGAGAGGAAGGGAAGAAAGAAAAAAGAAAGAAAGAAAGAAGGAAAGAAAGGAAGAAACAAAGAAAAAAGAAAGAAAGAAAGAAAGAAATCGATCAGGCACAGCAAACGTGTTTTCCACAAACTTGTTTGGTGAATTACTTGGCGCACCCGTGAAGTGTGCGCAAAATAAAATGGCTACAGAAATATCAATATTCTGTAACTTTAAAAAATTCGGCAGATTCCTCGCACCTGGGAATCGATGTTGTGCGAAGCATGCGGAAGGAAGGTGACCGTGCTGAATTTTTTTATTGAACGACACGTAATAAAATGACGCTGCCTAATGTAACACGTGTATTAGGAACACCAGCAGCTGATATATGAAGCGCTTATGCTCGCAAAGATGCTGGCCCTGGACACTACTACATAAAGTGATTTCAGCGCATGGCAACTGACCACAATTGACGTTAGCCCGACGTGACGCATGTATCAAAGGAGTACATAAGTAGTCTTCATAAAACTGGGTAGGCAGCACTGTAACCACTACTGAGGTTTGACGACGATTAGTGGCTATTTGAAAAGTAGTTCAAAGAGGTAGTTTCGCAGCACCGTGGTAAAATGCTTCATTGCCACACAGAATGCTTGGGTTTGATTCCAGATGAGACCCTGACAATTATCCTTTGCATTCTTCGGGTTGACGCTACCGATGTCGAATATTTATTAGCGTTCACGCGTTAAAATTGCCCATGCGTTGTCGTCGTTCCTGGGTAGAAACTAAGTGTCATGCACCTGTGTCACACCCGCATACCAGCGGCACATACCCGACCTTCGGAATGTACCACTGTCTGACGGGAAATGTTAATGAATAATGTTAATGAATAATGTCACAATCTCAATGGAATTAAAAATGAAATGTTGATGAATAATGTCGCAATGTTAATAAATAATGTCACAATCTCGTAACGCACATGACGAGATTGTGACATTATTCATGTCTTGACCAGCGCGTCATATTCGTCAAACCTTCATACCCTCCCTTGCTAATTTTGGTTCGCGTGAAGTTAAGGGGGTGACCTTGAAACACCCAAACGTTAGCGGCTAAATAGATAGATAGATAGATAAATAGATAGATAGATAGATAGATAGATAGATAGATAGATAGATAGATAGATAGATAGATAGATAGATAGATACGCTCAAAGTCGCTGAAGCTCACTAAGAAATGATTCGCATTCAAAAAGAAAAGCGCCCTATTCATAAGTGTCAGAGTTCTCGTGGCTAGGCGTGCATTCGGACGCGTAGGACTTTTTAAATGCGAAGCATTTCTTTGCGAACTCTGGCGACATTGAGCGTATCTATCTATCTATCTATCTATCTATCTATCTATCTATCTATCTATCTAGCCGCCTACGACCTTTAGCACTCCTGGCCGTTTCAATAATGGTATCTGTACCAAACTTGATATGGCATAAGATGACTGTATAAAGAACATACTTGACTAGGCATAACATGAAAATCATGACACGTATGTCATGAATGTCATGATTTACATTTTGGTGTCCTGTAGCTCTTGCGGTGGTTTCGTTCACATGGCATGTTGAAAACTGGTATACTATGACATGATTGCATGCCGAACACAAGCGACCGACCCTAACATGAAAATCATGATATGCGTGTCATGTAACAACATGATTACATGCCAAGAAATGATGCGTTCACGACCATTTCGCCAGAGTCACATATACCAAATTTCGTATTACAGTACGTGAATAGATAACCAAGGTATGTGACTAGTGCAAACATGATAATCATGAAATGCGTGTCATGTAACAACATGACTACATGCCACGCTCACGATGCGCTGGCGGCCATTTCGTTAGCTTCACTTATACCAAATTTGGTATTACGGGACGTGAATTGATGACGAAGGTATCATACGCAAACATGAAAAACTTGAGATGCGTGTCATGCAACAACGTGACTACATGCTTCGCTCATGATGTGCTCGCAGCCATTTCGCTAGCTTCACATGAACCAAACTCGGTATTACGCGACGCGAACGGACGACATAGGCAAATGACACATCCAAACATGATAATCACGACATGCGTGTCATGTAACAATAAGATTACATGCCACACTAATGATGCGCTCGCAACTATTTCGCGAGCTTCACATATGCCAAATTTGGTATTACGTGAGGCCAATAGATGGTGAAGGTATGCGACTGGTGCAAACATAATAATCATCAGATGTGCGTAAAGTGAGAACATGACTACATGCCACAGTCAAGGCGCCAATACATTTCGAAGTGACGCGGTGAGCATGCTCGCCTTGGTTCGTTTCGTCGCGTCACGCCGGCGTTGCCACGCCATGGGCAGATCCTGCCAAATACTGGCAGGCGCGTGCCGCGCTGGGTTGCTTTGACTCATGCGCGTTTTAGCGCGTCGGCGTCCGTCCGTCCCGAAAATAGTGAGACGCAGTGTTGTCCAGGTAACGCGTGGGCGCGAAATGCAGCATGTCGCACTTCGCGCCAATTGGCGTCGGGCCGCACCGATGGACGCTGGACGCGTCTGGCGTCAGACTTTAGAGTGCTCGCATTTTGCTAACGTAGTGTCGCTGTGCCCAGCGTGCACGTGCGTCGACGCTACATTGGAGTAAATTGTGCCCTTCATGATGCAGTGGCGGCCGTTTTGCTAGCTCCACATTTACCGAACTCGGTGTTAATTGACGTCAATGGATGACGAAATGTATGACTGGTGCAAACTTGATAATCATGACACGCGTGTCATGTAAGAACATGACAACATTCCGTGATCGTAGCGTACTCGTTCTCGTTTCACTAGCTCCACATATACTAAATATGGTATCACGTGACGTTAATAGATGATGAAGGCAAATGACACATCCAAACATGATGATCATAACATGAAAGTTGTCTTCGGCATGATTTACTTCAACCTTGGAACGTTGTGATAATTTTAAAGTGACATGTCAACATATATCATTCGTGCTTCGCATATCACGAAGAGAGGGGGGCGGATCACCGTCGAGAGCAGTCGCACCTCACTTCGGCTCCGCCAATTTTCGGCCCTCGCGCCGGTCCTTTCGACCCTATCCGGATAATTTCTTCACGGGTGGCTGGAGCACATTGTCTGGATCTCTTCGACACCCACTTTATTGCGAAACTCGCCCGGGGTGGCCCGGGAGAGCTTTCGAAAGCCTTCGACCACGCCGTGCACCGACCTAGGCCTCTTAGGCTTAGCTCGAGTGCGGCCGCCTGCACATCAGCTGACAGACGGAGCGACCGCCCGGCCGCCCGCCGCTGCCCCGTCGCCCATCTCCTAGCTGTCCACCGCTATGGAGTATATTGTCGAAGGACAGGACGTGTCCCCCGAGGAACTCTCGGACGAATCCTGGCAGTCGCCAGGCCTCCGCGCCCAAGAGCAACGCCGCGCAGCCTTGCGCCTTGCCACCGCCGCAGCTAAGCCCACCACCACGCCGGCTTCTCTGCCCTCGTCGAAGCGGGTAAATACATCGCCTCCGCAGCACCGCCGCCGCGCTCCGCTCCCTCGTCTCCCGGCGGACACGATTCACATCGTCGGCCGCCCTAAAAGCCCCGTAGAACTCACCAAGCTACAGCCTTGGCACTTGTACACCGCCTTGCTGCAAGCAGCGTTCCTGCAAGACCTCCCGCCCGCATCTCGCGACACGGTGCGGATCCACCCCGTCAACAACACTTTTACGCTCAGCGTCGCGGACTCGGCTCGTGCACAAGCATACCTCCGCATCACCTCCCTCACGGTTTCCGGCAACACTTTCACCGTCCACCTTTACGCCCCACCGCCAGACGATGCCCTCAGGGGCATACTGTACCACGCCTTCGACGACTTCACGGACCAAGCCATCCTTGAAGACCTTCAGGCAAGCAATCCTACCCTCTCTGTTGTGGGCGGCCGCCGCATGGGCAAGGCCCCTCACATCTTGGTCACCCTCATGGAGCCGAAACTACCGCGGTGGATCTTCTACCACGGTGTCCAGCTTCGCCTCCTTCCGTTCCGCAACAAGGTGGAAGCCTGCTACAATTGCCGCTCGACCGGCCACCGGACCGACGTGTGCCCCAAGCCGCGGCAGGAGCGGTGCCATCGGTGCGGCGCTGCTCACCCCACACCGCCCGAAGGATCGCCACCCACTTGCAACCCCCGCTGCATCGTCTGCAATGGGAATCACTCCACGTACAGTTCCAACTGTAAACACCGCTACGTGCAGCGCCCTCAACGCCAGAAGGCCCCGGTACCTGACACACACCCCTCGCCACAACAGCCTGTTCCGCCCACAGCGGTAGTGCGCTCTTCCCAGCAAGCAGCAAGTGGTCCCTCACCAGCTCCACCGCCCAAGTCGGTTACTGCCTCTCCGCCCCCCGTACCAGCGGTGCCTAAACCCGCATCACAGCCCATGAATTCGACATGGCCCCGCGGCGCCCCCGGCTTGCCCTCGGAGCCGCAGGTTGTTGCACTGCAGCAAGAAAACGCCTCCCTCCGACAGCAGGTCACTGCACAAAGCGCTCAAATTGCAGCTCAGAAGACCCAAATTGATTCCCTCCAAGCGAAACTGCAAGCTCTTGAAGAGAAGCTGGAATCAGCCATCACAGTGAAATCCTCTCTGCCCTCTACCATTTGCTCCTCCTCCGACATGGACGTTCAGACTCCCGAAGGATGCACTGGCAAGCGCCGTCGACCCAACACTCCCCTTGAATCTCTTCACCTTTCTGAAGAGGTCCAGGTATCCATCAAGACGGCCTTGGTGGATCTTGAAAAGCGGTTGGATAGCCGCTTCAACTCCGTCCACCAGCTTCTCACTGCACAGCACGAAGCTCTAAATTCCCTGCGCACAGACTTCGCCGCCTACCCCCCCGCCACGTCCTTCCAATCTCTACAGTCAACAGTTGATAGCCTACAAACTGCCATGCTTGGAAGCATCCGAGCAAAGCCACCCCTCCATGCCCGCACCACCACCTCCTCCGGCGCCGCCCGAACCTCGCAAACACCGGCCGAGGCAACATCTTCCGCTGTTAAAAATGGCTGACCGATCCATCGTCACCATTTGGCAGTGGAACTGCCGTGGTTTTCGTCCCAAGCGTAACCACCTCCTTCTCCACCTACAACAACTAGACCCCTCGGACGCGCCTGATATCATCGTACTACAGGAAACTCACGCCGACGTCTCCCTCTCGGGTTACGTCGCCTACAACCAAGTAACTCACCATCCTCTGCCCCATCCCGTGACGGCCGTCCTCACCCGGCGGACGCTCACTGTCAATCGACACGATCTACCCTTCCCTGCAGTCCATCACGTCTTTCTCGAGACACTACCTCAGCAACGTGAACAGCCCTCTCTGTTTATTCTCAACGTGTACAACCCCCCTCGCTCCACTGAAGACGCGTCTCTCCTAGCCTTGCTCCGTGCCGCTGCAGCGAAAGCAGCCAAATCACCCCTTCTTATTCTCGGCGACTTCAACGTCAAGCATCCGGACTGGGGTTACTCGAAGGCAGATGGCCCCGGAAGGAGGCTGTGGCAGCTCGCTCACGATCTCAACCTTTCCCTGCTCACCGACCCCACGCAACCAACGCGCATCGGCAACAGTGTGTGCCGCGATACCACCCCGGACCTCAGCTTCTGCCGCAGCGTGCCCGACGCGCGCTGGTATAACACGCATCAGCCCCTCGGCAGTGACCACTATGTCCTCACCATTCAAGTTCTCACCTCCCCCAGCAAGCCGCGCCCACACACGGCCCGCTATACAGACTGGGACGCTTTCCGAGAACGCCGGTTGCACTCCGCCACTTCCAACATCGAGGACCTCTCGACGTGGACCGACCAGCTGCTAGCGGACCTCGACGCAGTCACCGCCTCGATCCCCACCACGAAGGACTATCCGGCAACTGACGCCCGTCTTGCCCACCTGTGGGCCGCCCGCACCGGCCTTTGCAACCGTTGGCAGAAGCAACGTCACAACCGTCGCTTACGCCGCCGCATTGCGCACCTCGATCGTACGATCGAGCAACACACCACCGCGCTCGCCCGCCAACAGTGGGAGCAGCTCTGCTCGGGTCTCTCTGGTCAGTTGGGCTGCAAACAGTCCTGGCATCTCCTCCGCCACCTCCTCGACCCTGCTTCTGCCAAGTCGGTCGCTCGGCAGCAGTTACAACGAGTGGTCCGGGCTTACCCCGGCGACACTCCGTCGCTGATGGCAGACCTGTCCGCCAAATACCTTCAGCTTCTGCCTCCTGGCACACCTCCTCCCCCTCTCGCGTCCTACTCTGGGGCCCCCAACCCAGTACTGGACGCCGATATCACGGAAGCGGAGGTCTACGCGGCATTACAGAAGCTCCGCACCACTTCCGCCCCCGGCCCAGATCGCATCCCCAACAAGCTCCTCCGAAACCTCGACGCCCCTTCGGCTGCTACCCTCACTTCGTTCCTCAACGAGTGCTGGCGCTCCGGCAACCTCCCCCAATCATGGAAACACGCTCGCGTGGCTTTCATCCCCAAGCCGGGCAAGAAACTCACAATCGAGAATCTCAGGCCCATTTCACTCACCTCGTGCGTCGGCAAGCTTCTAGAACATGTCGTTCTCGCTCGCTTGCAAACGTACACGGACGCACACCATCTCCTTCCCCACACCATGCTTGGTTTCCGCCCCCACCTATCCACGCAAGATGTCCTCTTACAACTCCACCATGATCTCCTCGACCCACCCACATTTTCAGACACAAAAGCTCTCCTTAGCCTGGACCTTCACAAGGCGTTCGACCACGTCTCCCATTCGGCTATCCTTGCCGAACTCGCAGCCCTCAATCCCGGCACCCGCACCTACAACTACATTCGCGCGTTCCTCACCGCCCGCACGGCCGAAATCATCATAGGGGACCTCCCGTCTCCCACGTACGAGCTTGGCCCTCGTGGCACCCCTCAGGGCGCCGTCTTGTCGCCTTTTCTATTCAATCTTGTCCTCCGCTCGCTTCCTGGCAAGCTGGACCGTATCCCCGGTCTTAAACACACCCTGTACGCGGACGATATTGCTCTCTGGGTCACGTCGGGCTCTGACGGCCATATCGAGCAGACGTTGCAACGCGCAACCGACGTCGTCACGTCCCACGTGCACGCGGCCGGTCTTACTTGCTCAGCGGCCAAATCGGCCCTTCTTCTCATGCGGCCTCCCGACCGGCGTCGCTACAAAACTCCCCACCCCACCATCACGGTTCATGCCAACTCTACTCCTGTCCCCGTCGTTTCGCATCTCCGCGTGCTCGGGCTGATCCTACAGTCCAACCGCCATAATACACACACCATAGACAAGCTCTCGCTCTCGGTGCAGCAGACCGCACGTATGCTCGCCCGTGTCCGTGCGCGGCGTGAGGGCATGCGAGAACACGATCTACTTCGCCTTGTCGACGCGTTCGTCGTTTCCCGCCTCACGTACGGCCTTCCTTATACACGTCTCCTAAAATCGGAACGCGATAAAATTGACGTCCTCATCCGCCGGGCATACAAGACTGCCCTCGGCCTTCCCCCCAACACGTCCACCGATCGTCTTCTCCGTTTGGGTGTACACAACACGCTCGACGAGTTGATTGAGGCTCACCGCTCCGCTCAAGTGCAACGCCTTTACCGTTCGCCGACCGGTCGCCACATCCTTTCCTCCATCGGCCACGACACCTCCTCCCACCCTCCGGATCTGGTCTCATTACCCCATGCTATTCGAGCGGCGTTCTACATCAAGCCGCTACCTAAGAATATGCTGGCGGGCCACCACGACGCTCGCCGCCAAGCCCGTGCCGCCATGCTTCAAGCAAAGTACGCCGACCACCCGGCCGTCGCCTACGTAGATGCGGCCCGATACAATGCACGCAGGGACGCCTTCGTAGTCGTTTCCGTGTCGCCCTCCTCAGCTCCTTTGGGGCCGACCATCACGGCTGGCACCGTCAGAACGCCTTACGCCGTCGAGGCGGAGGAAGTGGCCATTGCTTTGGCCGCGACCTCGGCTGACGCAAGCGTCATAATCAGCGACTCGAAACAAGCCATCTCGAATTTCGCGCGAGGTCTCGTCTCGCCTACCACCTTACGGCTACTTCGGCCCCTACTGCAGCAAGATGAGCAGTGCCGCATAGAACTGATCTGGGTCCCCGCCCACTCGGGCCACCCCGGCAACGAGACAGCTCACCAACGCGCTCGAGGATTCGTCGACCGAGCGGTGGGCCACTCAGAGTCGGACGCCCTGGTGCCGGAGCCCCTGGTCACCTACCACGACATCACTCAGCATTATCGCCTCGAGCGATATTTCTATTCACATCCTCACAGCAGCCTTCCCAAGCGGTCCGAGATCGCCTGGCGTCGCCTACAGACCCGCACCTTCCCGTGCCCCCTCGTGTTTTCATACATGCACCCAGGTGCCATTGATCCACGCTGCTGCCTGTGCGGCAACGTTGCCTCGTTGAACCACATCCTCTGGGGCTGCCCGGAGGATCCCCCGCCCGCCGACCTCCTTTGCTCACCCCCCACCGAGGGACAATGGGAGGCCCTTCTCTCCAGCAACGACATAGACATCCAGACACGGGTCCTGAAACGAGCGGAAGAAGTCATCGAGAAGCACAGCCTGGCAGCCTTCGTGGCTTAGCCTCCTTTACCCCTCACCCCTTCGATTAATAAAGTTGTTACTCACTCACTCGCATATCACCGATTTCCTCTGTACGTGGATCTGCCAATTTTTTTTGCTTTGGGCACATGAATAGCCAAATACAAAATACTGTCGATAAAGCCTCGACGAACCCGTGGACCTGCAGGGAAAACATAGCAATTATCTCCAGTTGTCTTGCCTTTTCAACCATAGCAAAGAAGTGAAAGCTCAGGAAAACACGTTACCCATATTCAGCTAAAATGACCCATATTGAAACGAAGTCAGCAGCGGGGGCGAAAGCTTTTTAGCACTGCAGAAAACAAAGAGAAACGTGAATTGTGCCATCTGTTTCAAGTCGAAAGAAAGCTAATTAAGGTGGTTCTGCGTATTTTGTGCGCATTGAATTATAAATATCTATAAACAGAATAATTATCCTAAATAATGGGAGGCGAACAATGAGAGCATACCGAGGTGTTGGCTGACTCATGCTGAGTGAAGTTACACAGGTGAAGCTGAAGTCATTGTGTCAACTAGAAACAGTTATAAGGATGTTTTCTTTTACCTTTTCCTGCCTGCTTGCCTGTTCCTGTATGCATGTATGCTTCTGTATGCTGTTTTACCTGTACGCTTGCTCTCTTTGTGCAGTGAATTTCAACTTGATTTAACATATATTACTTATCGAGTACTACCTTCAACAGCTGCGTTAAGATTTAATTATCTATTTTGCATTATATTTCAAGTACGTACCAGAGGCACGATTAAAATAACTTCCCTTTATAACTTCAATTTCCGTTTGACCAGCCTGCTTAATTATTGACATGTCTCGCATAGTGACTGCCTGAAATGTTCTCTTGCGATCATTTTCAGTGTAGAACGGCTTTGCGTATGTGGGCCTAGGTCAATTTCAATTTTAATAAAATAATACTCAAGCACCGTCATCACTCCGCTCACTGAATGAGCGGCGAAGAGTTGCTAATCAAAGTGCAAGCTACAATGTATAGACAATGTAAGTTCTTGAATAGATTCGGTGTTCTCGTATTAGTTCTTTCAACTTGATCTCCTCTTGACAAGGAGTGCAAGATGGAGCAGCTTGCGAACGGATAGATGACACTCACAGTGGCGCTACGTGTCACCTCCATCTTTCTTTTGCGGGCTTCCATTCATACGGCCTCGCACTGAATTAGAGACGCACGTAGGGGCCGGCCTCTTTTGATCCTCTTGGTCCACACCGCATCATCTCGGACGCAGAAACGACGGCACCTGGAAGATATATTGGCCGCTTGTATTACACGACAAAGCCGCGAAAGGACGAACCCGCCGGTAAGCGCAGCTGTAGGAGTTTACTAGAAGCCATTTGTCTTGCCGGGCTTAGACGATCGCCTGAGCCTATACAATGTCCCTGAAGTGCTTCCATCACTCAGGCTGCCCGCGTTCGGTAGGCGGCGGTGGCCGTGCGAAAGAGGTCCTGTGAAAAGAAATACTTTTGGTTTTAGCGCATATATAGAGTGGAACCTATATACCGAAGCACGAGGTGGGTGCTTCATACCAGAGAGCTTCACGCATCTCGAACGGCGCTCACCTGACGAAAGATGAAAGAGGGGTGAACTAAGGTTTCAGTGAAAAAAAATGATCACAATGAGCCTGAGCTCCGCAGATATTTGGAGAACAAGGCCTGCATGTCGAAACAAGTATTGCAGGATAGCATAGGGGCACTGTGCCTGTTATTCGCGTATAATTTGTACAAATCAGAAAGCAATGCGAACATTTTTCACCAGATTCCTAGCTCTTTCCGATCTTCAAGTGATACTTTTCACAGTAATAAAAAATTGCCACCCGAGCTCTCCATACAGGGGTTCAACCAGCGTATCTGTAGCGTACAGTTCCAGTACTTGCATCAACAAAATGTATAGTTGTGTAGGGTCACATGTAGTCTTATGTATGCGTAATAGACCCTTGACTGATTCGCAAAGAAATGTAATTACACGTATGGGCGACTTAACATCTGTGATTGGAATAGGTATTCAACAATACTTTGAAACGACCAATGTAACGAGCACTGCCCCTAGTTTCCTTACAGCGTGGTTGAGGCATGCACCGAGAACTGAAGCAGGTTAGCAGCTCAGAAGGTCATGCGCACAAGGCACGATTGCGTTATCGTGATCTACTCAAGAAGGCGAGGTTCAAGCGTCCTTCAATAATTTATCACTGCGTTATTACTGATGGTTCATTGAAGTACTTCTTGATTATCGTTTACGTATGTTCTGAAATGTTGATGAGTGTTCACCACCATGTGTTCCCTTCTTCATTATGTGTGTACAAGTCATATGTAGCGGAAGTCAATCAAATCATTGGCCCACATCTCTTTACCTACAGACGACTTCTTTGCCTGTAGTGGGCCACTTATGAGTAATAATATTTGCACTACTTCTAAGGCACATAAACGCATGCATTTCCTTAGTAGTTAAAATGGACGAATATTTACTTCACCAAGCCCGACACAGATTCGTGGCAGTTATGATTGGGACCAGGCTAAGCTTCTCACAGAAAGCATATAGGGCAAGCCTCCTGAAACAAGGCATGCGCAGGCACGAACTGCCGCCTACTGATGTATATCAGACAATTGGAAATCATCGCAAGGAATTTACGCCCGATATGCAGCTATTTCCGATCTTATTGTGATACCTTACAATGTCATATTAGGACTGTAGGCCTGCACGCAACACTCAGCGCGATTCCAGCTAGGTGTAACAGCCTTCAGGGTCCACTGTGAACTTTCATAGAACATCGTATGAAAAAAACATCGTAGCACAACGCAACACTAAGACAGATAAATGACATGAAACGGTCACTATTTTGAAGCACTTTAAACTCACATTGAACACTTATGGGTTTCTTCCACCAATATAAAGCCACAATGGTCTTAATACAAGCTAAAAGCACACTTGCACCAGTACTACGCATTGAAAACTGTTATAATCTTGTGTATATACTCCATGAAAAGGTGACGAACCCAAATAAGGTTGACCCTTCCAAAGGGGCGAGCCAACTTGTAAATGAGAAAAGGCGAATCCACCATTGGCATCTTGCCACATAAGTAAGTTTGACGAGGGTAGTGACCCTGCCAGTCTCACCTTTTTGTTACAAAAGTGCCCAGTGTAGGAGAAAAATGGCTTATCTGAAGGTTTTCGTCTTGTAGTTGGTTCACGGCATCTGAAGAAAAACGTGTTCTTGTATGTCCTTGCGTCTCTTGCACTATAATTTTGTCTTCAGATGCCATGCACCCACTAGCCAAAGAAAACATCCTCCCTCTTGTAAGTGCCTTAAGAAGCAATGCTTCTTAGGATGCCTACAAGTACAGTTATGAGATAGCCACTATACGCAATCAACTAACCCACATCACAGAGAAGCCTCTTCTGGCAAGATGTTCGCGGACAAAGCGATACGTAGAATAACATTTAGGTCAAGTGTGCTGCGTGAGAATCGGTCACCAGCCTTTCTTTAGGAATTATTACTGCAAAGTCAGCCAATAACCTGCTAAATACAGTTCAGAATGTTTGCAACATTTGTGTTGATGCCATCCACGCTTGCACCGTCAATGGCATCGCTCATGTTTTTCTGATTACACACTGCGATATGGGAGAACGTGAAACCCAAATACAAAGCTGAGCCGTTTTCAGTTTTAGGTTTTACCTGCGCAAGGGTTCGTCGAACCCGTTAGTTCACTGTGAGACCAGCAGACGCACGCATTCGGTTCATGAACTTCTCCGCCCCCTTAAAGGTGTTATTATGGGTGATACGAAGATTCCTTTAAAATCCAAGAGCACGTAAGCTATAAAACAGAATAAAGGAGTACGGGCCTGTGGGTTTTAAAATCTCAAAGCAACTCAGGCTGTTTGAGACACTGTTGTTTTGAGCTTCGGAAAATTTCGACCACCTGGAGTTCTTTAATGTTCACTGACATGGCAGAGCAAATGTGCTTCAGGCGTTTTCCCCCACCGAATTGCGTCCGCCGTGCCTAGCATCAAACCCACGTCTTTCGGATCAGCAGTAACGCACCATCTTTACAATCCCATGCGGTGACGTAAAGAAAAAAAAGGGAGGCTTTTTTTTCGTTTTAAACGTAATTTAGAAGGCAGCAGCTGTGAAGGACATACAAGATCCACGGAATTATAGTGATGCAAGAGCTACGCCTGAAAGAGGGCTGGAAAGTTTTTTATGGCCAAACGATAAGCACGAACGGTGGCAGGACGACTTCGCCTTCCATCTTACCGCTTATTTCTGGCGTCAGAAAGCATCGTCACGCGAGAAGTGTACGTACGTGGCTTGGGGACACTAGCACGACACTTTTTTTCCTTTTCTTCGGGTGCAGAGCTCAGCATTAAAGTTCCCATTGCGGCAATTGACAAAAAAATGGCCTCTTTGCTGAAGCCTCAGGTGCTGTTCAGTGAAGTTTACGGAACGTGATGGCTTCGCTCGAACACGTAAGAGAGTTTGTTACAGGCTAAGTTTTGGGACAAAACTAAGTCAGGTTTGTCTTCATGACGAAACGAATGAATCGCAAGAAATATATTGTCAAAAAAAGAGAGTACTACGCTGCACGATTTGATGTCGAGGACTTGTGCAAGCTTGTAGACAGTGTTTTGAGATTTTAGTTTCGAACGAAGACCAACAGGGTGAAATTTCGAAGGATGTATCGCTTTTGTACCCCATATAGCTGCCCAAATTTTGTTGGTACCTTGGCCTTTGTGTGATTTGAAAAGCGCAGCCCCTGCAATGAGCGAGTGAGTACCCTTTCATTTCAGGTTCATTTCAAAGTTTATATGATTTCTAGGGACAGAATGAATATTGTCACATTCCTTCCTCAAGTTTTTTTATCACGCCATTACGCTCTAATTCCCAGCGTAAACCGCGCCTGAAGAATTCGAAAAGCTGCAGGGCTGTCGTAGTTTCTTTTGTTAAAATTACGCCCACAACGCGAGCAATACAGCTTATTCTGAAACCGAGGTGGCTGCTTGTCAAATGACTGGAACATTCCACGACGCATGTATAAATACCGACGCGTTTCAGCGTTTCTCAGTTGATCGACGGCTGACAATGTGTTCGCTGTGATCAGTGTCAGTGTGCATTGTTGTACTATGACAATACGTTTACCAGCCACAAGTTCGGCTCAAATTAACTGTTTCATTTTAAACAAGCCGTGTCCTCCATCGTCAGTGTCAAAACCATGAGACATCTGGTGAAGGTGCTTTACGGTCCATGAACCAAGCGCCCCCATCCAGCCGTGAAGCAAGCCCTAACCGTGAAGGTGACACTGACGCCAACCTCGATCCGTGAGCTAGCCACAGGCAATGATGCCTACATCTCGAGTTTGGTCTATTACCAGATAACAAACGAAAGACCAAACCATGACCGCAACTCTCCACTATGACATCCACTGCACTGTCACCCGCCACAGTGGTGATGCAGCAGCCAAGAGAGCCACCGAGTTTTCAAAGATCCCCCATTGAAGACCCAGAAATCTGGCTGGATACATACGATCAAGTGGCCTTCTGAACCACTGGCACACGAAAGAGAAACTGCGTTCTGTGTATATTTACATGAAAGAGCTGGTAACCATAGAGTTTCCTAAAATTAACTAGATGGGGCTCTGGCGCTGCGATCGTTCAGCGACCATGGGAACTATGGGTATATTACACACATTTGCCTATTCTTCGTACTTGTGGGCGGGAAATCTTACTTGCGGCTTCGTTTGTTGCTGTGTTTCTGTTTAGTTTCGAAAGAAAAATTCCACCCTTTTGTACTTCATGACCAGATTTCGAAAGGTAAGTCTAAAAAAATAAGGTGGTGAAGCGCAGCCGCTGAACATTTGCTAATATTTGTTTCGTAAGAAAACAATTCCAAACCACACGAACACACACAGAGCTAAAAGCAGGCCAGAAGTACTAATATTAGACAAATGTATGTACTACCATCATTCCCCTGCTCGCTGAAGGGCGGTGCGTTGCAGCTCCCATAGGCACTAGCGCCAGAGTTCCCTCTATAGTGCATATCAAGAAACACTCTATGTTCGTAAGCACCTGGGTGGAGAACCGAAAATCTAGACTTCAATCCTGGGATCTTTTTCATGCCACATGTCTGGACACGTTCAGGAACATCATCCGTAAAGAAAGGGCAGCGACATTGCTGGAGACGAACAACTGCGTGCCGGAATGATGGGAGTTTCTGAACGAAAAGTGCGGTTCGGCAGTGGCGACTGCACAGCGTGAACAAATTATCACGTGTGAAGCAAATCACCAAGCATATTGTGGCTAATGTCGGGATATTTAGAGCACTTGCGCAATACGTTACAGAACTGCACATGAAGTTGGTGCCTCCATTTCGAAGCGAAGTTGTGCAGTGCTGCACGGTTTTTTCACGTTGGAGTTTTTTTACGTGTCCAAATAACAGGATGTGCGATGAAATAAACATTCGCTGGCTTTTGAACGTGAAAATCAGTGAATGTCTCAACGAAAGGCTTGCTGTTTGGTTTTTAAATCGAACTAGCCCTGCAGTAATGACCCTAGTACTAGTTTTAGCCTCTCGTTCCTAAACAAGTTCTCACATTCGTCTGTTTTTAGTATTAGATACTCACCCGTCAAGTTATTCAAAATATTGAATATTATAGGTATTCAAAAGTCAAACAGTAATATTTGACTGGGGATTATTCAATTCCAATTAGAAACCGCCGTCCAAACACAAATCGTCAGAAGCTGCCTTTGCTAATCAGCAGTGCGGATACCCCCAACCTTGATTTCGATCGACCTGTGGGTGTTTTTGTTCTCTAAAAAATATTTTATCTTACACAGCAATAATTGTCAGGTCGTGTCCGGATTAGGAAGAATAGTCGTCGTACTTTTGGGTAGGGATGCAAATGTTTTGAACAACAGACGCCAGCTCTGCTATATATGAAGAATACTGCACTGGCCTTGGTATTTGTTCGGGGGAAGAGGTAGCGTTTTGTCATTTATGACGAAGTGTCTTCATTAGTAAGCTGAATTTCTTTCAAGTGTCAAAATCAACGTAACAAAATTAACACTATTCAACTAGCCATGAAAGCAGCATGGTTCCATGCCTGCTGTTGCCAACATTACATGCGTCATAAGCGGATTGTGTATAAAAACCACGGGGTCCTTCGTCTACTTCGCGTCACATAGTAAAGTGGCTCAATTTTTCACTCTGTAGCTTTATTCATGTTTTCTTAGCAAATATATGAGTTACTTGATATTTCATTCTCGTATATCCCCCTTCTGTTCCTTCAAAATTTCCATGCACCATTCTTTTCTTTGAAACATCTGTCAAACGAATGCAAGAATAAACTGCCACAAAAATAACACTGAGAAAACTCACACGGTAACATAAAAATTTGCCCAAGCCAATTTTAATACGAAAGCCTCACCTCTAATCATTTTCCTTCTTCTTCTTAGTCGATTGTATTGATCCTCAAACCCACACGAAAGCTTTCAGCTCCTAAGATGACTTCGCAGGGCCTCGAAGATTGGAGGTATTGCAACGGTTTGCACCCCATGGAGTATGGCAGCACTGCCTCCCAGATTGGCCCACGTTTCATTAAGTGACGAGGTTGTGTCATAACGTCAAGCATTTTGGTAATCTACGATGACATGACGTCGCCAAGTGATCACTTCATAAAGAAGCATTCTGCGATCGCGCGACTTTTTAGGAGCAAAACTTGTCTTTGTCTAACCTTGTCCTGCGTCAGGCATAAGCAGCAGTATCTCCTGAACAGTATAATAGATGGCAACGAGTGTTGAAGATGTTTTTAGATTTGAATTTATTTCTTTTACCTGACCATGTTTGCTGGATATTTGAACCTATAACTGGAAAACCTCTTTTACCCTATGACTCTTCCCATTCCAAGTTAGTTAAGCGAAGCATCACAAATATTTGTCTCACCGATCCTCTTAGGAAATCATGTCATCATGTCATGCAGCGCAGCTTTTCAGCTCAAGCTGAAAGGCTTTTGAGTGCTGGGTACCCAGCTATCCTACTGGCATCTATAGCTGAAAAGCTATTAAAACAGATAAAGAAAGGCTGCAACTCCGAGGCTTAGCCGGAATCTAACGACCAAAAAAGACGCGTAGTTTTACCCTACGTGCATGACATTTCCCGCCGGCTAAAAAAGATAGGGGAGAAATGCAGCGTCAAAGTGGTGTTTTCAGCGCCGGATAAGTTACAGCGGCTTTGCAAAGCAGTCAATCCTCTCAAATCACGTACCATTGGTTGCTCAACCAAGCACAAAACTCGGTTTGTGCCGTGTGTAGCGGGGGTTGTTTACGCGATTCCACTCTCATGTGGTAAGTGGTATTTCGGCCAAACGGGACGCTGCCTTAATGAAAGGCTAAAAGAGCACCACTATAATGTTCACAAAGCAATCCAGGGCCACATTGGAATTCACTGCCACGATTGTGGATGTTCCCCCATGTTTGATCAATGTGAAGGGGTTAAAAAGCACCCGTCACAATTAACTCGGGAAATTATAGAAGCGCATTGTATAGCAAGAGCTGGCATCACGTGTATTAGCGCCCCTCTTTAGTTTTATCTGAGCATGAAGTGGGCTTCCTTAATGAGGATAACCGCCTATGAATCTGTGATATGTAACCGTGCGATGTGGTGTGTAATCTTGTCGTTGCGTTAGGGTCGTTTTGTATGCTTGCGCCGGTCTACATATTTGATGCAGTTTGACAATAAAGCTCAGTTGAAAGTTAGCGCTCTGTTTTCTTGTGTCGGTCTGCTCGGCCGTTTCTTCTTCCGCGTAATGCGTTATACCAGTTCAAGTATGATAGATGGCGATGTCTCATGAAAGTACTCACAAACTGTAGATAAGCGAGCATATTCTAGACGGAACTGTACCGCTACTCTCCGATCATCTGCTTCGCGGGTTGTGCCTGGGTGCTTGGAGAGCGAGTGCCTATCTCCGCCTTCTGGACCGTCACCGTACGTATCGGATCGTTGGCGGGGCAGGGACTAATCTTAGCAGTGAGCACAGAAGGCCGCAGTGGCTCGTGCTCGTCGTCAGACAGACAGACGGACGGATGGACGGACGGACGCACGGACGGACGCATGGACGGACAGACAGACAGACAGACAGACAGACAGACAGACAGACGGATAGACAGACGGACAGACGGACAGACAGACAGACAGACAGACGGACAGACAGACAGACAGACAGACAGACAGACAGACAGACAGACAGACAGACAGACAGACAGACAGACGCATGGATGAACGGAAGGACAAACACACGCACGATTGAATGGACGGACAGACGGAGAATGAATATTTATCTCCATCAATGATCATTCACTCTGTTGGTATAGTGTGATTTTTTTAGTCATCGTGTTGACGCTGACGGTGACTTCGGCTGTTACAGAAATAATGTTTGGATGTCATTTCAATTCAACCGACGAGGATCCAATTGCTCCTAGTGTGTGCATGCAGGGTGAGCTCTCATCTACTGCCTACATTTTTAGCATACTTGTAGCCAAAAACTAAGTAAATCTGCTAAGAGAGGTACTATCTAGCTCACTCGTAGATGCATTTAGCTTTGCTTAGTGTACCTAATAGAACTCTTGTTATCTTCTTTGCCTGAAAAAAGTAGGACAACGAACTTGTCTCTCCGTAATCTTTCAGTGGCCTTCTTTTATTCGCTCACAGTGCATCGAATGGACGTCTCCGAAAAGATAATCCGAAAAAAACTTTAGTAAGCACAACATCGAGAACCGTGAAAAACACTGGCTTTAAGCTAGTATCGGGCTAAAGGTTATTTACGCTCTTAATCGTTTCTAAAAAAAGACATCAAAAATAATGGAAGGCACGTCAGGATTTGCAACAGTACGTTAGGGGTAGGGGGAGGACGTTCAACACGGAAGGCAAATAAATCATCGGTACGAATATCAATACGGAAGATAACGGATGCGGAGCGTAACTTTTTTACATGAAGGGCGAACGTGGCCGAGTAGCGTGGATTATTGCCAGGCTGGTGACGCCGGCAGACGCCATTGGTCAAGCGTGGGTGCGCTAAATCTGCTCCGAGGTTTTTCAAGGGAGGTCGTCGCCATTTAAGCATTCTCAAAGAGCCATCGCTCTTGCTCCTATCTCACGACGTAGGGCGAACGACGCTCGCTGAATGCGTGCTCGGAGCGAGCTTAGCTACACCGGTAAAACACAGTGGGCTTGATGCCGGACGATGGGCCCTTCGTAGATAATATGGCCATCTGAGAGGGCGCCAGAATGGCGTTGAGCGAGCGGACTACCCGACAACGAGGCTATCTCCTTAGCCACACACCGACTTGTCACAGTAGGCCACGCTCGTAAGTACGATAGCGTCACTGCGTCAGAGTGTGACGAAGTTGTGGTAAGCTCTCTGCCACTGGCAGTGAAGGCCTTCTCTCCGTGTTTCTTTTTTCGCAACATTTTCGGCCACCTGGTGTGCTCTTTACGTGTACTGAGGTTGCGCAGTATACGGGCCTCTGCCATTTCGCCTCCCCCAAAATGCAACCACTTCCGCCGGGATCGAGCCCGCAACCATCGTATCAGCAGCCGAGCAACGCAGCCACTGATCCACCGTGACGGACTTTCCTTCACATATGTCGTAACGAACGTGAATTCAATGCTTCAGACGGTGGTATTTCAAAACCTCTCCACACCTATGATGCAGCTAAAAAATCACCTCTCTCCATCACAGCGGTGTCATTAACGATACGACTGGCCTCGTTTCCTATTATCCCGTCCCCATATCGGGCGCTTGCTCAAGCTACACTCACACAACAGGCGTGAACGTGGACGAAAAACCACGTGACATGTGACGTGATTCGGATCTTTCCGCAGCGAGCATTCGTCAGGAAAGGGGGGAATTCATGCTATAAGGGATGGTTTCGGTTTTTCTCCCCGAGGACTCCAAATCTGAACTCGGTCGTTTCACGAATTATTCCACCACGTGGACCGAGAAAATAGCGTGGGAAAGCTGACGTATGGTGACGTAGAAGGCAAGTACCAGCCACGAATTACCACATGATGCTCGGAGCCCATCCTCATATTGCCATAACATGATCACGGGTGCTGTTTGCACTTGCAACGTCACTTAGTGCACCGCGGTGATGGACGCCAGACGTCAGATTTTTCGCCAAAGGAGCCAGGTAAGGTAGGTAATCAACTTTATTGATTCACGAAGGAATCATTTGAGGGGGGGGGGGGTGTGGCTGGGGAAGTGGAATCAGGATGACGACGAGCCCTCGTGCCGCTCTAGGTGGCCGGACACTACTGTGCTTCGGCGACCCTTCTGGCCCAGTTCACTGTCCGGAGCTGTAAGTGTGAGTTTTATCTTAAAGCTCACAAAGCTCTTACGCACACACCTGAGACGAGTGTAAGTTGAAGGCCATATTTTCTTCTTTAAGACGAAAGTCTTTCTTGGGGTACTTCAACGCAAAAATTTTGGTCCGTCTTCCTGTCTGTCCGTCAGTGCATTTGTCTGTTTGATCACCCTTAAGTACCTCAAACGACACCAAGAAATACCCCAAACAGCGAACTCTATCCGCAGCGCCCACCAATATTGCTCAAGTTTCAGCGTTCATACTTTTGCAATTGGCAATTAGAAAGCAATTATTTCACATATCTGAGGAACCATAACAACACGTCAATATTTTGTATGGCTTTGTACTAGGGAAGGCACACATAAGTACTTCTAAGGACCGTAGCGCTTATCACGCAGCGCTGACATTGCAACGCGATGCTCACAATGGCAGGTGTTTTTAACGTTTTGCTCAGACGACACAGTGGTGGCACCTGCCGGTCTCTTTTCGTTCTACTCCTTATGATCCCCGATACAGGCACGCATCCTTCTCCGTGGGCGCGCACGCCTTCCTTCGTTTTCGAAGATAACTGCCAGATAGCGCTCGTGCTTAACGTGTGCCTCGATGCGCTCATTCGCCTTTGCTGCACGGAGCTAGACTAACGCAGCGCTTACAAAATACTATTCACCAATTTTCTCGCGCAGATTGTCAAATAAACGTTTTGTTCTCTCTCTTCACACGTAAGACTACCGTTTTTCGACGACATTTACTGTGAAACATGCAGATACGGGGCCAAATTTTCTAGGAGCTAAGCTTCTTAAGGCGTGGGTTCAGCGTCCCGTCGTAATCGTATGTAGCCACCTCTCGTTAGTTCTTGAACCGGCCGTAGAGGGCAGTACGTATACATATAACGAAATGCATATGCGCTCAAAAATGCAATTGGTACAATACTAGTGGACGTTACTTGTAGTAGGATAAATATTAAAATCGCAGCATATCCATGGAGTGACTGACAATGAGTGGGGCAAAGCGTCCGTCAGTTCGTACGTGCTTCCGTACGTCCGTTCGTTCTTGTTTCCGTCCATCTATGCGTTCATCTGTCCATCTGTCCGAGTGTCCATCCGTTCACCTGTGTGTCCGTCCGTTCATGCGGTCGCCCATCCATCCTCACAAGCGTCCCTCCATGCGTTCATCTCTGCTTCCGTCCATCTGTCCATGCGTCTGTTCCTGCATTCGTTCATGCGTCTGCGCGACCCTCCATCGCTGCGTTCTTCCATGCGTCAATCTGTCCGTCCATGCGTCCCTCCCTGCGTTCCTCCAAGCGTCCATCCGTCTGTCCGCGCGTCAAATAGACAGACAGACACACGACGGACGAACACGGCCAGCGGATGATTCACGGTTTGCTAATAAATAAAATTGGCGCCATATGTGCATGTTACACTGCAAATGTCGTCGAAAGACGTTAGTCTTGCGTCTGAAGAGAGTGAACAAGACGTTTATTTCAAGTTCTGCGCAAGAAAATTGGTGAATGGTATTTTGGAGGCGCTGCGTTACAGTACCTCGAGCGTGCTATAGAGGTGAAGGAGCGCATCAAGTCACGTAACACGTGAAACATGGGCGTTATCTGGCAGTTATCTTGGAAAACGAAGCGCACTCCTCTTGGAGGCGATAAGGTGTAGAACGCAATGCCAAGGGTAGGTGCCACCACCGTGTCGTCTTAGCAAAGCGTTGGAAACACTTGCCTTTTCGTGAAAGCGTTGCATTGTCAGCGCAACGTGATAAACGCTACCGTCCTTAAAATTACTTATGTATGTCTTCTCTAGTGTAAAGCCATACATACAAAATATTGTCGTGTTGTTATGGTGCCTCAGATAATCGCAATAATTGCTTTTAAATGCGATGCATTTCTCAGCGACCTTTGGCGACTTTGTGGGTATCTATCTATCTATCTATCTATCTATCTATCTATCTATCTATCTATCTATCTATCTATCTATCTATCTATCGATCTATTTAGCCACCTACGACTTTTAGCTCTCCTGGCCGTTTCAGTAATGGTATCAATACTAAACTTCGTATGGCATATCATGACTGTATGAAGAACACATTTGAGTAGTCATAACACGAAAATCATGAAGTGTATGTCAAGAATGTCATGATTTACATTTCATGGTCTTTCAGCTCTTGCGGTGGTTTCGTTCACATGGCATGTTGCAAAACTGGTATGATATGGCATGCTTGCATGGCGAACACAAGCGACAGACCCTAACATGAACATCTTGACATGCGTGTCATGTAGTAACATGAGTACATACCACACCCATGAGGCGGTCGCGGATGTTTCGCTAGCGTCACATATACCGAATCAGGAATCACTGTACGTGAATGGATGACGAAGGTATGTGACTGGTGCAACCATGAGAATCATGAGATGCGTGTCATGTAACAACAGGAATATATATCAGGCTCATGATGTGCTGGTGGCCGTTTCCCCAGCTTCACTTATACCAAATTTGATATTACGTGATATCAATGAATGACGAAGGTAGATGACATGTTCTAACATGATAATTAACATATACGTGTCCTGTAAAACATGACTACATATGCTGCGTTCTTAGTATGCTCACGACTGTTTCGCCAGCTTCATATGTACCAAACTCGGTATTAGGCGACGCAAATGGAGGACATAGGATGGCATATCCAAACATGATAATTACGACATGCCTGTCATGTAAGAACATGACTGCATGCTACGCTGATGATGCGCTCGCGGCCGTTTTGCTAACTTCACATATGCCAAATTCTGTATTACGTGATGCCAATAGAAGACGAACGTATGCGACTGGTGCAAACATGATAATCCTGAGATGCGTGTCGGCAAGACACATCCGATAAATTGGCAGATCCCACGTACAGTGGGAATCGACGATATGCGAAGCACGAATGAAAAATGTTGATATTTCACTTCAATCAAATCAGCACAACGTTATAACGTGGAGGTAAATGATGCCGTACATGACTTCCGCTGTCATGATTATCATGTTTGGATGTGTCGCTTACCTTCGTCATCTATTCACGTCGCGTAATATCAAGTTTAGTATATGTGGAGCTAGCGAAACAGCCATGAGCACGCTATCATGGTATAAGGTATGTTGTCATGTTCTTACATGACACACGTGTCACAATTATCATGTTTTCATCAGTCATATATTTAGTCATCCATTGACGTCACGTAACACCAAATTTGGTATATGTGGCGCTAGAAAAATGACCGCGAGTGCTTTATGAAGGGCCCAATATACTCCTATGTAGCGTTGACGCGCGCGCACGCGGGTCACAGGTACGCTACGTTAGCAAAATGCGAGCAATATTTAGTTTGACGCCAGGCGCGACCATCGCGACCAGCGTCCATTGGTGCGGCCCGACGGCTAGAGGCGCAAAATGCGGCATGCTGCATTTCGTGCCGATGCGTTACCCAAAAGACACTGCGTCTCCTTCTTTTCGTGATGGAGGAACGCGCGACGCGCTGAAACGCGCATGCGTCAAAGCAACGCAGCGTGGCACGCGCCTGCGAATATCAGGCAGGACTGGCGCCTCGCGTGGCAACGCCGGCGTGACGCGGCGAAATGAATGCCGGCGAGTACGCATATCCCATCACGTCGAAATGTATTGGCACCTTGACTGTGGCGTGTAGTCATGTTCTCAAATGACAGGCATCTCCTGATTATCATGTGTGTACAGTCACATACCTTTCTCGTTCATTCACTAGTGTAATACCTAATTTGGTATATGTAACGCTAGTGAAACGGCCGGGAGCGCATCATGACCGTTGCACGTAGTCATGTGGTTACATGACACGCACCGACCCGCAAGTCATGGGTTCGAACCCCGGCTGCGCCGGCTGCGTTTCCGATGGAGGCGGAATTGTTGTAGGCCAGTGTGCTCAGATTTGGGTGCACGTTAAAGAACCCCAGGTGGTCGAAATTTCCGGGGACCTCCACTACGGCGTCTCTCATGATCATATGGCGGTTTTGGGACGTTAAACCCCACATATCAATACATGACACGCATGTCATGATTTTCATGTTAGGGCCTGTTGCTTGTGTTCGCCCTGCAATCGTACCATACCATACCAGTTTTGCAACATGCCATGTGAACGAAACTACCGCAACAGCTGCAGGTGTATGAAATGTAAATAATGACATACGTCATAATTTTCATGTTACGACTAGTCAGATATGTTCTTCATACAGTCATGTTATGCTATACCAAGTTTGGTATCGATACCATTATCGAAACGGACAGGAGAGCTAAAAGTCATAGATAGATAGATAGATAGATAGATAGATAGATAGATAGATAGATAGATAGATAGATAGATAGATAGATAGATAGATAGATAGATAGATAGATAGATAGATAGATAGATAGATAGATAGATACGCTCAAAGTATCCAAAGTTCTTTAAGAAATGCCGCATTTTACAGGATCGTCATGACACGGAAGTCATGTACGGCACCATTTACCTCCACTTCGTAACGTTGTGCTGATTTCAAAGTGAGATATCAACATTTCTCATTCGTGCTTCGCATATCATCGATTCCCACTGTACGTGGGATCTACCAATTTTTTTTTCTCAATCATTGTGTCCGATCCTGCTTTGCCACTTCTGCATATACTTTCCATTGCCTCCAAGATTGGAAGCGCGTAAGCTAATTTCGCACTGTTTTCTCAATGTGTTCCCAGTCGACCAAGCTATGAATTATTGCGATGGAGTGATCATGTGACGTCATGCTGACGTTACATTTTAAAGCTTTGCGTGATGATAAATTTTCTTATCTCTCGTGTGGAGATGCTCACCAGTCAATTTTCGTTTTTAGTAAGGCGTCTAGCCTTTCCCTGTAGGTGAGAGGGAGGAACAAGCGACCGTGCGCCTTTTCACTCAGATTAGATTTCGCTACATGTCGCTTGACATTCGGATTATTTCATGCCGCTAGCCGAACGACTGAGTTGTTCAATATAATTACAGACACCTTGTGGCCAATATGCTTCATGTTTTTGCAGATTTCCGTAGGCCAGTGAAAACGAAGGATATGATTAGTAACAAAAAAAGAAGAAAACGTGTAGTTTGTTGCTGCTTTGTCAGGACTTTACGGCGCACTATACTTTGCGTCGTTGGTATATATAAGCGTCTTAGCTCTGCTGTGTCATTCGACGTCATTCGCTGTGCGATCCACAAACACTATTTCGGCATGGGTGAGCCATGACGAAATCAAAATCGGCATGAAGGCGTACGCATTGCTTAAGATAAGATAGTCATGGTGACGTTGCTGATAATATGCCTGGAGTGAAATGCTATCGTATCGTGTATCATCGAGAGCCTGAAATGTCTGTTCAAAAGAACATGACAAACAGCAGATTGCTAACAACGAAGTTCACAGTCTATGCTTCTAAGCATAAAGAAATAAGTATGGTTACTATTTTATTATTTTCTTGATTTTTTTGCGATTTAAACTGGCATTCTTTTCAATCGCTTTTTTCTTTTATGCTTCATTCTACTATTCAATGTTGGCTTTTATTGTCTCAGCGCACATAAATCGCGAAAGAGACGTGGACAGCGAGACTGCAAAATGTGGACCGCATGGCAAGTGATATAAAGGCAGAGCCGAACATTGAACTTGTGCGCGCGGATGCGCCTTGAGCAAATAGTAATCCGACTTTTGTATCGGAGGACGGTTCGCGCTTTTTCTACGTTAGGTCATTCTTACATGAGGCTACGCTTGCAGCCTTGATGCCCTTGGTTGCATGTGCCTTTACCGGCTCTCCTATAGAGGGAGCATTTTAGTGCTCAACTTGCTCCCTTGAACCTTTTATCTCTTAGCTGGTGGTGTCTGAATGCTTACTTTTTGGTAGTGAACAACGCTGTATTCTCTGCGGAATTGTTTCGCATTCGGTCGCCCACCCTTCCCTTGTAACGCATTAAAACGCCCGGCTTCTAAGGACTAATGGAAACATGCTGACGATAACAATGAGGATTGATTTTGGTGGGTAAATATACAATACGCCCCAATATAAATGTTATTTCGATATTTGGATGGGTATACGCTCGTCGATAGCGGTTTTTCGATTAGCCTTAACAAATGCAGAAACGTACCTATCTTTCATATATTTTTGGCGAGAACAAACGCTTGAGTATGTGCGACATGCTTTTGTTTTGATATTACTCAGTATAATATCTCGGTTTTTACTTCCCAAGAGCACGATATTTTGACGGAGGCGAGATGAATGTTTATTAAAACGGCATATTGTCAGCCAGACGATATGGTCAATGAGTACCACGCGCAAGTGCTCCACTTATACTCGTCGTGTTCGTCTTCGGCGACTTTGTTCATGTCTATGTCGCACCGTAACGATATGATAATGATAGGTGCCATAGTGAAAGGTTGCGGAGATTTTGAACCATCTGGTGTTCTTGAGCCTGCGCTGTCATCGCAGAGCACATTGGTTTCTAGCATTGCTTCTCCACCGAAATGCGGCCGTGATCGAACCCGTGACCTTTGGGTCAGGAGTCGAGCACATTAACTTTATAGTAGTTACTGTACAGGGTATAAGACTATTTATAAGAAACTATCATCCCGAAGGTATTATTCAGGTCAGTTCAACGGAAACCTTCCGTGAACGCAACAGCACAAGGAACATCATGTGAAGCACTCCTTAATTAACTGTGCTGAGTAAGAATTTTAGAAGACTTGCATTGCTAGAGGTTTAAAGAAAGATCTGTATCACAGCGATGAAAAAAAAGTATTTTCACAAACAGAAAAAAGCTGAGGTGATACAATACTGTTGATGTAAATTCAGTAGAAATATAACAGAGAACAAGGCGCATAACAAAAAAAGAACACAATACACAAACTGAAAACAACCGTATAGCCCACACACCACAAGAAGTTCAGAAAGTATTACAAATTCACTCCACATTCGCTTCCGTGAGCAGTTTCTCTCCTTCTTGGCCAGCTTCGACTATAATACGGGATGTTTCTTCGATTAACTAATTTTGCGACTTCGTGAACAAGATTCAATATGTTTCTGCCGTGAGCAAGTGTCAACAGTTCTCCGCTTGGAGCCGGGCATGTCATTATTTTCAGAAAATGTGCTCACCGCCACTTAAGCAAGGTCTCCACGATCAACGTTGGCGTCTTCGCTAGCCGCCGCTGTGGGCGCACTCAAAAATCCTGGACTACAAGCATGCCTTCAAACATTAACAACGCTCTGCTGCAGGCAGAGTCGGCTACGGAACTTCGCAATGTTGACCTGGAGATTTTATATCATAGAATGCGACATGAAGGCCAGAATGTGTGTGCAGAAGGATGTTGTAACCTCCTGCGCAAGTTTTTCTATATGCGGAACAGGGAGAACTCGGAGAGAAAACCTAACCAGTTTAGAATAAAAGACACCTGAGGTAGTTGCTGCGTACTGAAACCGAAAAGAAGAAATCAGTTATGGAACCACTTTAGTGTGTCTGTGTTGGGACGCCCTGTCTTTATTAAAGAATACCTAAAGTTTTATGCAGTATAAGATACCTCCAGTAGGCGGTAGCATTGAGGTGGTTAAATATCAAGAATGAGTTACCTCGATTGCTTCAGCCAACTGTGCACTTGTAAGTCTACTGAAACTGATGTGCGAAGGATAAAGGGAAAAAAATTAAACGCATAATAAAAACAGCTTTGTAATAATAACTGTTGCCACACTAAAAGGAAAGTGCTCGTGTTCCCTGATTTGGGTGTTCTTCGGAAAATTTTACTCGGCAGCGGCGAAAGTATTTGTTGCTTCACAGTACTTTTGCAAATTGTTTCTGGAGTTCACTACAATGTCAAGCAACAAAGCGCCGCTTTCCTTTAAAAAATGCTACAAGATCAATCACGAATATGCCTTAGCAGACGAAGAGATTACAGACAGCCACACTTCGCTTGATCGTGAATGTTCCTGCCAAAATCTCGCTAGTCTCTCAAACAGGGCCATTTTCAGGGCCATTTTTAGGGCCATTCTTTAGGGGCAAATAGACGACCATCTTACGGAGATCCTTGCGCTGCAAAACGCTAAAAACGAATTAATTACTTACCTGACTGATTTTCTAAGAGACCTGCTTTTTCTTCTTTCGCTCATGTAATTGAAACAAACAGACTTGTTTTTTTCATTCTTTTTCTGTGAAACAGCCAGTAATATTCAATAACAGCTTGCATTACTTTTTCTGCATAGCATTGGCGACCAAAAATTGCAGGCTTTCTAGTTCATAACAATAAGCATCAATATTTTACACATACATATGTCGAAAAAGAAAAGAGCATGGAAGACTGGGTGACTGCACGCTTTCATGCGGCATTTAATCAATATTTACCATGAATACCATTCATTCACCAAAGCTCAGGCGTTTAAGTCGACTAGAATACTGCACTGAGGCTGAATTGTTGATGACGTACTCCAAAAAATATTCATAAATTATAGTCCCATACTAGCAGGCTCCAAAGAGCAGAATGAATGAAGAATGAAAGCCTGCATGATGCATTTATAAGAAAGGGAGAGGCCAAGAACACCCGCTAGAATGCTGCCGTGTTAAAAAAAAACGGAGCAAAACGTACCCACGTAAGAGCAGTGAAAGATGAAGGGGACGCTGACAACGGCTGTTATTCACGGATCCAAACACGCACATCGACACACATGTGCTCGGCCGTCGCCACAAAGACCATTCCAGCCAGTGGCCTATTTTACAAGAGAAAACGATTGACCGGTTGGAGCTACGCGGTCGCCATTTTTATTGCTGCTGTCGTCATACAGCCGCATATAGGCTGACCGATTTCCTTTTGCGCATTTTATTTGCTTTTACTCCGAATAAGAGTGGCTGTGAATCACCACCGCGGCAGTTTCCATCCGTTACCGCTTTCACGCCTTTTCCCTTAAACGTTATCCCAGACCCCGTCTCTTTTCTTTTTGGGCGTCTCTTAGACAGAAGGAAGGAAGGAAGGAAGGAAGGAAGGAAGGAAGGAAGGAAGGAAGGAAGGAAGGAAGGAAGGAAGGAAGGAAGGAAGGAAGGAAGGAAGGAAAGAAGGAAGGAAAGAAGGAAGGAAGGAAGGAAGGAAGAAAAAAAGTAAGATAGAAAGATAAGGAAAACAGAAGGAAAGAGATAAAAAAAGGAAAAAATAGAAAGAAACAAGAAAGAAGAAACAAGAAGAAAAAAAGAAGGAAATAAAGACATTATGACATTGCCTGTGAGCCTTTGAAATTCACAGATAGAAGGTAAGCTTATTGGTTAGTGGAACATTTTTAACGGTTTGGGAATTTTGCAGAATGCCGTATGAACTAACGCGGCAAGTTGTTTCTTTGCATTGGAAACAAGTGTCATTTGACAATTCGAAACAAGTCAGCCTGCGGTCATATTCAAGAAATATGTGCAAATCTCAGGAGCTACAGGGTTCACTCGTTTTCATTTACTTAGGGTAAGTTAGTGGTCGATGAAAAAGAAACTTCAATGGGTTTTTGTTCAGAAGAATTCGTAGCCAATAATATGGCGTTGCGTAATTTTATTTCACTGCTTACGCACGTGCGATGTGAGCATCCTTCCAAGCATTCAACGACAGATGGACAAAACCATGGACCGACCGACAGACGGGCGCATGGACTAACGGACAGCAGCACGGACAGATGGTCGGACCGACGGATGGACGCAAGCATGGACGGAAGCATGGACGTACACTCAGACGGAAGCACTCACGGACAGACGCATGGAAGCACGGACGCACAAACGAACAGACGCGTGGACGCACTGATGAATGAACACATGAACGGAGAGTTGGACGCATCACCCCACTCATCATCATTCACTCCATGGATATGCTTTGAATACCACTAACGCTATTGAGTTATATCATTCCCAAGGACATGTACACACAAAGCTATCTATTGAGGAACTCGTAAACAAGAAGTGACTACGTACTACTACGTCGAATACAGAGGAGGAACAGCCCAACGCCTGAGGAGCTTCGTCGCTGAAACATATGAGCCCATTTTATATATAAATTAATTGTCAACTTGCAAGCATGAGCAAACATTGTTATTCAATAAATATTCGTAGTTTGAAATTCCCATGCATCTCTTGGTAAGGCTTGTCAGGCATCCGGCGTTGTCCGTGGAGGTGTCTGCGCGCCGGCAGTTGTTATCTCTCCGCTCTCACTCCCTCTCCCATAGAAACAGCTGCGCGCTACGGCGCTTATCCCCGCCCCTAGCAACCGGATCATGTGGTGCGAGACTGTAGGATAGAGTAGGTGCAATGCTTCGACGCTCCTCTGACCATTCGCTCTCTCTCGTCCCTGCGCCCCACTCTCCCGTCCACTCGTACCTTACTCTCGATCCTTAGCTGGCTGGGTGCCCTTCAAAGACATCCGAAAATGTGGGCTCTAGACGCCACTGGGAAACGCCAACGTCATGCCGAGAACGCTGACGCCTCACTCTCCCGTCCGTTTGCTCCTCACTCTCGACCGTTCGCTGGCTGGGCACGTCTCAAGGTGAAGGTAGAGGTCCGCAAAGCTAACACTGCCCTCTCTTGGCGCAAGAAAAGGATTCGCATTTCCTCACGATTGATTTATTGATTGATTGATTTTCTTCGGGGAGGTGAGGGCATTGTTTTTGTTTTCTGCTGAAATACCTTTTGGTCTTTTTATTGCGGTGCACTTTAACAAGTCAGCAATTATGGACAATGTAGTTAACACAAAGTAAGTCTTAGTGGCCTTTGTATTTTTTCGTTCATGATAGTGCAATTAGTGAGCCCTGTTTCATTCGGCCCTCCAAAGTTATGACACTGTGGGGAAGAAATTCACTTACTAAATTATAAACACTGGTGATGAGTCTATAGTTCTGATTTCTTAAGCTTATGTATCAACGAAATTAATGCTAGGAGAAGACGTGAATACAAAAATAAAACAACCTGAACAACTTCATATGAATACATGATGTATGATCGAAGAGTTTAACAATAAAACAAAGCTTGAGAATATCGTACAAATGTAACTTATGAATCCTATTTCTAATCTTGATGAGTGCAGACCACCCTACTTGTCACTCGCTTTGCCTTCTCTGGTTGTTTTCACGTTCTGCAGATTCCAGTCTGCAGAACCACTTTTTCCAGTCTGCAGAACCATGCACCACTTTTTCTGAGTTCCAGCCCCGTATCCAAAGTGGTTTTCTCTTATTCTTGTGTGCAAGATTGGCATGACTGTTAGGGTATACGGGTATAGGAACTACTTTTTATATTTGTTTCATTATCTTTGCCAATGACACTTGCCACTGCTCAGGCAAGTGATTATTTTTTTAATTATTGATCATTTTCTCTGTAATTCAAGTGATGAAATGATTCAGGAGCATCTAGATTGGTACATTGGTCGTTTTGTTTTGACAGCAAAATTTTGAACGCCAGGGACTGCAACATCACCATATAGCGATAATTTCACTCCAACAGAGGAAACAGAAACGTAGTCGAGAAAGTAGCTGAGATCATTTAGGCAAACATATCTGGCAACCCTGCCTAAAATATTTGGCTGCTTGTACCCAATGTGCTGCTGTTTTGTGAAACAAAAGTTATGCCGAAAGTGCTGTGCTCTGTTCTTTTATACTTTTCAACCGAACTAGGCATCCACCTCATTTAAAGTGCAGAAAGAATCGGGAAATATACGGACCACGTGTTGCGAAATGTGTTTCTCTAGAAACGTGCCTTACGTAAAGAAAGCATGCACACGGACTATTACTTCACATCTTCAAAGTGATGAAAGACCATGCACTTCTTGCTAACCTATGTACCAAAGGTCAAACAAGTATCGAGGATAAGAGCAAAGAACTCTGGTAACATTGAGGGGGGGGGAAGCCCTCGATGAAAGACTTCCACATTATCATATCGAACCATGGCCAAACATTCTCTCTACAATGTTTTCTTGCCTTCCATTCTTCTGCCGAACCTTCTTTTGATATCCCTATCTTGTTAATTGCTTTTGTAAATTATGAGGCAATTCTTGTGTGAATATCACCATGAGACAGACGAGTTGCATAAGAATAAAGAAAGACTGAGCTATACGCTGTAGTGCTTACATACTTCAATGAGTTCGACCTTTTTCATCTCGATAGAAGCATTAGCCGCTTGACCTACTACACGGGAGATACCGTTGGGAAAATATGGCGATCAATAATGGGTTGTGTAGTCACCAAAACAATTCCCATGTACGAAGAAAAAAGAAAAGGATAAATGGCCCGCTCCTTAGCGCTTCGATGGCTCTGTTAAAAGAGCAAAGTCAATATACATAACAGAATGCGCTAGAGTTGCCATATGTGGCACAGAGACGTGCGTCCTTAAGAAGAATATCATTAATATTGCTAAAGCGATGATGAGTGCTGTAATGAACTATATATATTTTATTAAATTTTAAATCATGAATAATATCTCGGAAAACACTATTTAACTTCATGTCCAACGTTTAGCGTCAATCTCATGAAGAATCCTGTCGCAATTGGATCATAAAGTGTTTGAACCTCAAAAATATGCTCAATAACTGAACCAGTAACGACAAAAGTAATGCGAAAGACACGAGCAACGAGAAAAACCACGCGGACCATTTGCTTTTCATCATCTGCCATCAACATTTTCTCTAATCACCTATGGTTTTCTGAAAAAAACCACACTAATACCATGGACGCTGTATAAAAAACAAGGTTTTTATCCAGCGGCCGTGCTACTACGCACTACATCAACCTGCCGGGCCATTTCGGCCAGCCAGTCATTGAACATGTGACTGTGGAATGGTGGGGAAGTTCCTGGCCAGCGATAGCCTTGATGATAAGATTAGATTGATCGAGAAGGCGCGCAAGAGGACAGCCAGCACGACGGGATCGGACTTAAGGATCAAACTTACCCCGCAACACAAACCCACGTCACTCAAAAAAAAAATTGGCAGCATATCCACGGAGTTAATAACAGAGAGTGGGGCGAAGCATGCGTCCGTCCATTCGTTCTTCCTTCCGTCCACCCATGCGTCCGTCTGTGTGACCGTCCATGCTCCCATCCACCTGTCCGTGCGTGCATCTGCTCGTGCATCCGCCCCTGCGTCCGTTCATGCGTCCATCCATGCATCTGTTTGTGTGTGCGTTCGTCCATCTATTCAACACTCCAAGTACCACCATCTTGCATCCTTTCAGTATATATTCCGCAATCGGCAGCATATCCACGGAGTGAATCACAGAGAGTGGGGCGAAGCATGCGTCCGTCCATTCGTTCTTCCTTCCGTCCACCCATGCGTCCGTCTGTGTGACCGTCCATGCTCCCATCCGCCTGTCCGTGCGTGCATCTGCTCGTGCATCCGCCCCTGCGTCCGTTCATGCGTCCATCCATGCATCTGTTTGTGTGTCCGTTCGTCCATCTATTCAACACTCCAAGTACCGCCATCTTGCATCCTTTCAGCATATATTCCGCATATGCACCGCCATCCAGCGGACATTCCAAAGACTAAACGAGAGGTGGCACACACATACTTTCTTACTGCTTGCGTTTCGTGTCTACTTCCCACCTTTAACCACCTCGAGTTCATGTTATATACTAGTTCCTTGTATTCATGGCACTGCGGCCCAACGCTCGCTAAACCTTTTTAAAACCGAGGAGGTTGTGCCCAACGAGTATAACGTAGCAACCCTTATTTGTCAGATAGTGCTCAATGTACATGCCAATGGCTGCTAAGGGGGAATGAGAGACAGGAGAATTTGGCTTTTAGGTAACGCGCACGCTGCGAATTTTTTATTGTTCAACAACGCACAGTAGAAATCTCTCACCAGCACCACTTTGGAGGTCAACATGTAAGACTGGTTACACACTACGACTACTACTACGACTACGAGGGAAGAACGGGTGCCGCTACAAGGAGCTTCGCCCCTAAAACCACAGCATATCCACGGAGTGCATTATGATGAGCCGTCGCGAAGCATTTGTCAGTCCGTCCGCGCTTCCTTCCGTCTGTTCCTTCCGTCTGTTCGTTCTTGCTCCGGTCCGTTCATGCGTCCATGCGTCCATCCCTGCATCCGTACGTCCGTTCATCTGTCTGTCTCTCTGCCTATGCGTCTGTTCATCCTTCCCTCCATCTAGTTAACATTACAATTACAGCCATCTCGCATCTTATCATCATATATTCATCATACAGAAGTAACGCCATCCAGCGGACATTCCAAGGACTCAAAGAAAGGTGGCACGGCCAGACTATAGGAGCGGTGCCTCGTGTCTAGTTTTCACCTTTCACCACCACTTCTTAATGGCACTGTGGCCCAACCCACGCTAAACCTCGCTAAAACCAATGAGGTTACGCCAGCGAGTTTCACATGGCAACCTTTTCTGGTCCGATGATGCTCAAAGTGCGTCCTTCTGTTACTAGTTCCGTCACATTGCATGTTGCAAAACTGTTATGGTATGGCATGCTTGGATGGGAAACATAAATGACAGACCCTAACATGAAAGTCACGACATGCGCGTTATGTAACAACATGGCTACATGCTACGTTCATGATGCTCTGGCGGCCGTTTCGCTAGCTTCACTTATACGAAATTTCGTATTTCGGGACGTGAGTGTATGACGAAGGTATGATACTGGTGCCAACATGATAAACATGAGATGCATGTCACGTAACATCATGGCGACATGCTACGGTTATGATGTGCTTGCGGCTGTTTTGCTAGCTTCACATGTACCAAACTCGGTATTACGTGACGCGAACGAACGCCATAGGTAAATCACACGTTAGAACATGATAATCATGGCTTGCGTGTCATGTAACAACATTACTTCATGCGAAAGTGATGATGCGCTCGTGGCTGTTTCGCAAGCTTCACATATGCCAAATTGGGTATTACGTGACGCCAATGGATGACGCAGGTATGTGACTGGTGCAAATATGATAATCGTGAGATGAGTGTCATGCTAGAACATGACTCATGTCACAGTCAACGCGCCAATACATTTCGACGTGACGTGGTGCGCGTGCTCGCCGGCATTCATTTAGTCCGGTCACGCTGGCGCTGCAACGCCAGGCGCCGGTTCTACCATATACTCGCAGGCACGCGCCGCGCTGCATTGTTTTGACGCATGCGCGTTTCAGCGCTTCTGGCATCTCTTCGTCACGAAAAGAGGGAGACGCAGTTGCCTGGGTAACGCATCGGCACGCAATGCAGCTTGTCACATTTAGCTCTGGTTGCCCCGCCGCGGTGGTCTAGTGGCTAAGGTACTCGGCTGCTGACCCGCTGGTCGCGGGTTCGATTCCCGGCTGCGGCGGCTGCATTTCCGATGGAGGCGGAAATGTTGTAGGCCCGTGTACTCAGATTTGGGTGCACGTTAAAGAACCCCAGGTGGTCAAAATTTCCGGAGCCCTCCACTACGGCGTCTCTCATAATCAGAAGTGGTTTTGGGACGTTAAACCCCACAAATCAATCATCAACATTTAGCTATGGTTGCCGTCGGGCCGCGCCGACGGACGCTTGTGGCACCTGGCTTCAGACTATAAAGTGCTCGCGTTTTGCTAACGTAGCGTCGCTGTGAGCTGAGTGCGCGGTCATCAACGCTACACTGGAGTATATTGGGCCCTTTAGGATGCACTCGCGGCCATTTTGCGAGCTTCACATATATTAAATTTGGTGTTACGTGACGTCAATCAATGACGCAATGTATGACTGGTGCAAACATGATAATTCTGGCACTCATGTCATGCAAAAACATGACAACAAACCATTCTCATAGCGTGCTCACGGCCGTTTCGCTAGCTTCATATCTACTAAACTTAGTATCACATGACGTGAATAGATGACGAAGGTAAACGACACATCGAAACATGATAATCATGACACGGAAGTCATGTACGGCATCATTTACCTCCACCTCGTAACGTTGTGCTAATTTTAAAGTAACTATGAACATTTTTCATTCGTGCTTCGCATATCATCGACTCCCACTGTACGTGAGATCTGCCAATTTTCTTTAATGCGAAGCATTTCTTAGCGAACGCCGGAGCCTTTGAGCATATCTATCTATCTATCTATCTATCTATCTATCTATCTATCTATCTATCTATCTATCTATCTATCTATCTAGCCGCTTACGTTTGGGTGCGCTCGTGGTCACCACCTTAACTTGGCATGAACCAAAATTATCATGGGAGGGTAAGATGGTTTGACGAATATGTCGCAATGGTCAAGACATGAGTAATGTAACAATCCCGTCGTGTACGTCATCAAACACTTCCCGCCAGACAGTGGCACATACCCACGGGCGGGTATGTGCCTCTCGTATGCCGATATGTGCCAGACGTGATTGACACTTACTATCTATCCAGGAATCACGAGAACACACATGGGTTATTTTAACGCGCGAGCGTTAAGAAGTACCCGACATCGGTAGCATCGTCCCAACGAAAGCAAAGAATAAATGCCAGGGTCCCAGATGGAATCAAACCCAAGCATTATGCGTGGCAATGAAGCATTTTACCACAGAGCTACGCCAAGTCTCCAAACTACATTTCAAATAGACGCTAATCTTCATAAAACGTCAATAGCGGTGGCAGTGCTGCCTAACCAATTTTATAAACATTACAAATGTACTCCTTTGATGCAGCCGTCTCATCGGCTTAAAGTCGATTGTGGTTAGTTGCCATGCACTGAAGTTTATTTATGTAGCAGTCCCCAGGGCCAGCATCCTCGTGAGCGCAAGTGCTTCATATCATATATATGGTGCTGCTAATACGCATGTTCCTGCTGGCATCATTGCGCAAGTGCTAACAACTGGTTGTATAAACATCCGGAAATATTCAGCGTGTGTCTGTGCATGCAACACTCGTACATATATTTAGTGTCGTTGAAAGACGTGTCGCTCAATAAAAAATGCATCACGGTCACATTTCCTTCACATGCTTCGCATAACGCCAATTACAAGGTTTGTGGTATATCTACCAAAACTTTTTAGTAAGCATATAATTCATGGCATATTTTATTGAAGATTAAGTCGCCGATACTCGTATCTGTTGGTTTTTTATCAGAAACAGCTATTTTGTTATTTAAGATTAACCGGCGTGGGTTTCATTCTCGATTCAAAGGAGTACGCGCCTGCCGCTCCTCAAGTCCGGAAGTGCAGGTGGTTACCTACTACTACTACTACGACTACTACTACTACTTTTACTACTACTACGAGTACATACATACATCGCAGACGCGCAACCAATGACCGAAGGAGCTTCGCCCCTAAAAAAAATAATGACTGCTCGTGCTGCACAGTCGTTCACTGGCCACCCCGTATATGCATAGGCAATAGATCACGCGTTAAGAATTCAGGCAAGGCTGTCTTTACTTGGCTTTCGCTTGACGGTGAAGAAAACTGTTCTGCTTCATGTAATAAAATAATAATTATAAAGACGAAACGACAATTAAGCAATCCAAAACCATACCAATACTCAACATTAACGCGATACCGTTACCACTCTTCGATGCATTTACTCGAGTTCCCCCGTGGGTAGATGCGGGCGGCATTCTTGTTTCCTTCCTTCCTTCCTTGCGTTTGCACCGATGATACCTGAGTCAGGGATATGATGCATGTAATGCCAGCATAAACCACTCCACGTGTCCACTCTTTACAACATGGTCACCGAAGTGCGATCTCTCATTCTCCGGATGTCTGCATGCATCGCGTTTCTTTTACACGACAATTGCATTCCCATATTGATCATACGAATATGCTTCGTACGAAGCGTGCTCAATCTATCTTTACTGCGAGAAAAGATACCCCTCTCAAGGACTAACATGTACAGACTCGTTCTCGTTATTAGCTGATATACCACACACCGACCAACTTCTTCCTACGCTACTTCTGTGAAATTATGCAATAAGAACAAGGACAACTGGCATTAAGTTGACCAAAACCACTTGCATAAACGATTTTGTCATTTATAGGAGAAAGAAGAAAGAGCGATAAACGTACCAATTAGCGCAACACAGCACAGGATTATATATGTACACATCCACATGAAGGAAAGAAGCGGAATACCTAAAGCGTACATTTTCTTTTAAATAACTTAGTGATTTATTCGAGAGACACCAAAAAATAAAGGCAAAAGAGGTAGGTTAACCAGAGGAATGCTGCGGTTTGCTGCTTTTTCACGCAAGAAAAGCACCTGGTTAGTCAGGAAACAACACTAGCGATAATATGTTTTCGCAAAACTGCATTTCGAATCAACATCGCATCATTTCTCTTTGCTGACTTTTTTTTTCATTTGAACAGCTAGAGTGCATGATATAGTTTTAAATGTACGAGGTTATTTCTATGTTAAGTTTTGTACGTGATGCAGACCACATGTTTATTAGGAGGAAAACCTCAGTGAGTTGTTCTTCATACAGTGTTAACGCGCTATTACTTGCGATTATATACATTGCGAAAGAAACCGACGTGTACAAACGAGTACACATTACAAGATGGAAACGAAAAAGTTGACTCTCAATTCGTGTTCTCTCCTTTTTTAAGGCGTAGCTTCATATATATATATATCATAGCACATCACATCTATAGACAATTATGCGTACAACACTTCGCCATGTACTGCAAAGAGAAATCAACCAGCAAGTGCTCTCTCCGTCCCCTCTTCATATTCTGCTTCACTCCGGTAACGCCTGCACCAATTCATCCGGCCATAGAATGCAATAACTGTGATTGGCGAATTTGTTACGTGACTGAAAATCACATGGGATCACGTTACAACCAGCCACGGGACTAAGCTCGTGTAACCTCGCATAACGACTCAGTGGACTGAAGTAGCGTAACGTCACGTAACGATTTCTCACGTAAATAAAATGAAGTATTGTAAGCTAGCACCTAGTGACGTAATTGAAATCATGAAACGTTTACTAGTAACGTGACTTGGGAGCCCGAAACAACGCTCATGAACAACTACTCATGTGACCACAAATAATGTCACGTCACATTAGACATACGACTAAAATCACGTATCCTTACTTAACATCAAGTCATGAGGCTAAATACCACGTGTAGAGAGGTTTATAGGGCGAACCAAATGGGCAGGTGGAAGATTCTAGATAGCGACAAGACGAGAAAGATGGAGGAGCCCGAGCGCCGATCTCTTGGTGCCTTCCTCTGCGATGATGATTGTTGTTCTCTTTTGTTGTCATCATTCCTTCATTATACACGTAACATCGCGTTACTACTTACGCGTCTAAAACCATCCATTAACTAGCACAAAATGTCTCTCGCCAAAAACACAACACAGCTAATCGCGTGAGTAAAATCACGTGATCCTCAATTCCGTATTATCCAGCCACGTGAGCCAAAATTACGTAACATCCCTAAACAGATAGTCCCCTGACTAAGATAACGTAACGCAGGTTACAGAAGGCCCCATGGCTAAGGTCACGTGACGCCCTTTACCAGCAAGCCCCGTTACTTTGTTTGCACCACAATACACCTAGCAGCTGAAGTCGGACACAGCTTCAGAAATCTGGAGGCACCTCGCCTTCACCACAGCAACGGAGCTATTCTCGCTATGTGCAGTTCGCCACTCAGTGGAGATATTTATTTCAGCCTTCGCTTCTGGTTCCGTGTGCGAGGAAGTTTTGAGAACTCTCGCTCACAAGGAACTCACCCACCACACTATTATTTGGTTCCCTGCTCACCTTGGCTTGAGGGTCGGGGGCCTTCCCAATGTCAACGAGCTAGCCCACTCCAAGGTGCGAGGCTTCGCTTACCGCGCTGGGACTTGTGCTTCTCAGACAGAGGAGTCAGCCGCCAGCCTTCATTTCAGGGACATTTTGACTACCTTCAACGAGATCACGAAGCATTATCAATTAGGCCGTAGGTCCTTTCCATTGCCACACGAAAAGTTGTCTAGGCCACAGGCAATTAATTAATCTCTCTTCGCATGCTTCAGACGGGAACATACCCTATCCTGGTAACCTTTAGTCATTACTCCGATATTTCAGAACTTTGTCTGGACTGCCAGAATCGCAGTTATTTTAACCACATGCTCTGGAGATGCCCCTCTATACAAAAAATGAAGAATTTTCTGAGAACTCCTTTCATTTAATGCTCACGAGTCCGGTTCTCATACAACTCAAGGCTGTCCAGGAGGCCCACAATACGGCGCTGAGGCTGGGCCTCCCCGTCCCAACGTGGGAGCGACCCGCGATCCTACCTTTATAAAACGGGGCTGGAATCCTTCAGGACCCCAATAAAAGTTTTTCATCCATCCATCCATCCACTGATTGGCGGGAGCTCGGCGAGCAGTGGGCTGTCTGTTTGTGGTCTTTCTTCCACAATGTTATTTGGACGCCTCGCAGCTCCCACAACTATCCACACAAATGAATGTGTTTCGCCGCAACGAATGCTGGCCCCATAGATCTGCTTCTGGATGCACATAGAAAAAGACCGTGCATCAAATCTAATCACGTGAGCCATTGAATTAGGTTTGACGTGGCCGCCCGCCTGGCGCACCTGGAAGGTACGTACGCATCCCCTGCATTGTTCCTCAAACATCTCAACACGTTCATACGCAAGTAAAGTGTTGTCACATTATTTTAAGAGTCCTGTCGCTGTACACTTCGCCCACTCTCTTTCTCGTTAAGCTAGGAATGTGCTGGGGGGTTTAGTGTGTCGACGTGGCCAATAGCACCATGACGTCATGAATTGCCTTTTTTGCGTGTGTAATTGAACGCGCTCCGGCGATGTGGATATGTCCTCGAAGTGCACACCGTCAGAATCGGGCTCCAGTACGGCAGCCAATTTCCTTCACTTGTAAAAAAAATAGTATCGCTCATGCACTGCGCAACGTAGTCCGAAGGTGGGATCACCTATAGAGTTTTCCTAAAATTAACTATAGGGGCTGTTGTGTTTTTTGACAAAGATGGGTTTGTGTGAACGCCTCTGACTTGTGGTGAACTTCTACACGATACAGTAAAAGTTCTGCCAGTCTCTCCTTTTATCCCTTTCCTTCTCTTCCCTCTTTCTCATCTTTCTTGTCTCCTTCCCTAATCCCCCAGTGTAGGGCAGCCTACCATATGTCTTTCTAGTTAACCTCCCTGCCTTCTCCTTTTTGTTGCTTCCTTGAACTATAGGGGCACTTTGACTTGATCGCGTTGGTACATAGTCATATAGGAGGCTTCAGGGTGAATTAAACGAAGACAAGGAAGGCACACAGAACACATACGAGCGCCCGTAAGGGCTCTGTGAGTCTTCTTTGTCTTCGTCAAATTCGTGTTGAAGCCTATCGGAGTAACCACAGGGTACTCTAGGGCTGCGATCGGGACAAGGGCGTAGCCAGGAGGTGGCACACCGGGTCTGTGCCCCCCCCCCCCTGAAATTCTTCATGCCATGGTATAAAGAGCGAAAACTGACCATTTCAAAGGGGTGGCCTCCCCAATAATAAATATTCTTCGCACCAAAACAAAAAATGTCCCCACCTGCTCGAAGGGAATTGTGAGGAAATGTAAAAGCATTTTTGACGTCGAGTGTACACAGCGTAGTAATTTCAATGCGTAAATTAATGGCGAGACAAAGATTTGTACCACAACCATTTATTTACACATACGTGAGCACCTGTTTGTGTTGTCATTGTAACTGACGGCCATAATGTCGGTGTTCTATCAACACAAACGCTACACAAACTCTGGCCGCACAAACACTACAAACGTGTTTCAAACGCCCTACATTGAGGTGGCAGCAACACACGTTCAAGTAAAGGAGGGGGGGGGGGGGGCTCCGTAGTCACGGGTGAGGGTAAGCGCGTGTGCCCGCAGCTGTGTATAACAGCGGCCGACGCCGTAGCGTGACGTGGTAGGGGCTTGGGTGCCTAGGGACGCGCTCTCCCGCAACTGTTGCTATGGGCAAGGCTAGTTTATGGATCCTGACAGACGCCTGACGTAGCCCGCCTAAGAATTGCATTCGCGATAAAAAATTCCTTGCTATGTGCCGGCCATGGGACCGACGGGTAGTAAACGCATTGGCCTTGTCATCGTACTTGCGGGCTTCGAATCGCACTTGTGGCTTTGTTTAATGCGGTGTTTTGGTTTTCTTTTGAAGAAAAGAATGAGCCTTTTGAAATTCGTGACCCAATTTGAAATAGTAAGTCTAAATGATTAAGGTAGAGAAGTGCAATTGTTAAATCAACATTTGGTGATGATTGTTTTGTAACGAAGCAGCTGCAAGCCACGCGGGGGCCGAAAGAAGGGAAAGTAGTCAAGTCCGTGCGCTACCCATCATAGAGTTTTCTAAAATTAACTGGAGGAGACTCTTGCACTGCGATCATCCAATGACCATGGGAATGTTTGGTAGTACACAGATTTTCCACGTCTTAGTACTTGCGGGAGGGGAATCATACTTTAGGCTTCGTTTATTGCCTGTTTTGGTTTTGTTTTGAAAGAAAAAAACGAGCGCTTTTCAAATTCGTGACCAGGTTTGAAATGGTAAGCCTAAAATAATAAAGTAGTGAAACGCAATCACTGAACATTTGCTGATTTTTGTTTCGTGAGAAAACAGCTCCAAGTGAGACGAACACACACAGAGCCAGAAGCAGGCAAGAAGTACGATGGTTAGACAAATACACTAATACCCATCCTTCCCATGCTCGCTGAAGCGCCGTGCATTGCAGCTCCGTTAGACACTAGCGCAAGAGTTTCCTCTGGTGTACATTAGGAAACTCTATGCTACCCACTATTCCCGTGCTCGCAGAACCACCGTGCGTTGAAACTCCCATAGACACTAGCGCCAGAGTTTCCTGCAGTCTGTGTATAGGAAAACCTATAGTGTCCCCAGCCACCTAGTTCATGGCGTCAGTCTGCTGTGTGAAGAGAAAAGGGGGATACCTTTAAAGTTGTATGAGACGTTAGTCACGTGACTCTATACTACCCATCACCACGTAACAGCTTGTCACGCGAAATGTTCCCACTACAACACACGTAACAACTAGCCACGTTGCTGGAAATCTCGTAACACACGTCACACCATGTCTCTAGATATATTCCCCCCATAAACCACGTAACAACTAGTCACGTTACTAAAATCACGTAACAGTTAGTCAAGTCACGGAAAATCTAGAAACACTGGGTAACAGATAATCACGTCACATGTTCTTGCCAGAGTCGTGTGACACGTGTGTGCTTGGGGGCTGCCGGGCGAAACCAGACAAGAAAAGTACTACTACATACATACAAGGGATGGGCGAACCCACGCCTTAAGGAGCTTCACCCCTGAAACTTCGCGTCTCTGTTCATTGCTGCCTTGCGCCTTGAGTGCAAACAGCGCATTTTCTTTTTTCTGCAGGGAAGCAATTAACTCAAATAATTCAGCATTTCCCCGTTGAAAAATTGGTAGCTTGAAAGTGATGTCTATACATGTGTATAGACATCATCGACATGGCAGAACGAAGGGAAGTTTTTACGTAAAGGCCAAAGGCAAAAAAATTTACTCAGATAAAATTTTCTCGGAATGCGTATAATATGCGTATAATAGCCACGGGTTTTATTTAGACTTGGTGCACTGACTCTCCGCTGGCAGTGACACGGAGTCTTGTGGTGTGCCTGGACAACTTGGCCACAAACGGAAATGACGTCAATCACACCTCACCACCACTCGCGAGCTAAACTCCCTGTAGCAACAACCTCTGCTTTTCTGCCTGACGCCCCTATACGAGTGTCTAATTCAGAAAAGATAACTCTTATGTATGAGAAAAAGCGGAGCTGTGGGCTGCTGGAACACGTATGATAAAATGGGACAACCTCTCACACATCTCTGAAAAACAATTCAGTAGGCTGTTTATTGCACTGAGGCTAAAGTGATGGAAGCTATTGAAGATGAGCGTGGTACATTAAGGAGCGCACTTAAACCAATCGGTTCGCCTTTCGCGACGTCTTGACGCCGTGGAGCTTTCACCTGCCCCGTCTTCGGCATGCTTCTACCCTGTCTGCCATCGTTCTTCTCCTTCTCTCTTGTTTCTGTCAATCCTCTGCGGCGAGTGCTCTCTCTTCTGTATCTTTTTTGCTAATTTTTATCTCCTTCAACTCAATCTCTTCAAGGCACTGCGCCGTGTCACCAATTAGGAGGACAGAAATTAGGTGCCTTTTTTGAGAGCCACTACTACTATGTCAAAGATAACAACTTAAAGTACGAACGGTGTCTGTCCATCCAAATACTGTCAAAACTGGAAAGTACCATTCTTAAGTACAGAAGCGCTATGAAGACAAGGACAAGACACACATTCGAACTGTCGGAGCTTCAGACAGTTCACTTGTGTGAGAACATGATGTTTGTGTGATATCTTCCTTGCAGCGAACCCAGCTTCACACAGGAACTCTGCACAGGGCATGGCCAAGTGCGTTACTGGTCTCTGCAAGGACGAGTGGTGCTCACAAGTCAACCTGTCTGCCTAACGAAGGCACGTACACATGCCATTGGGATGCAATACGCAACGTTGGTCTAACAAGACACGAACCTTACTTTGGGTAATAGTGTGAACATGTTGCGGCGTTGTGCAGCCTGCCGCCGACCATTAAACATCAACAAACAGTGCTGTGTGCGATATCTGGAGGCCGCTAACATGAAGTCTAGCCTTCGTGCTAGGACTGAGGTCGAAATTAAGTCCTAAAGTCTGACAGAGCATTGCTTTTGAACGCTTCTTGATGACCACATGGTAAACTTTTTGCATCTTAGGTTTTACGCGAATACCATTCCCCTTGGTTATCGGCTCACTGCGCAGTGAAGGAATTTACGTTTTTCTACGGGGGAGAACATCTTTTATATTGTCATGGGCTGAGAGAATGAATTAAAAATAAATTTACAAAATATACCGGGAGAGTAGAAGGCAGCTGCAGTCAAGATGGAGGAACAACAGCAACAACAATACGAGCGCGATCGCATTCATCGTCTTCGTCGTCTACCTGATGCTCTTTCGTTGCCTATGTCGTGTAAAAAATAAACTCCCGCCGCCGGTAGCGCCGTCTCAGTGCCTAAAGGACAGAAGGATCATGTTTGGAGATGTATGGTTTTAGACGGGACTCGTGGACGACGTCAATGGCGGGTGCGGACGACTACGATTGACTGTCCAACGGAGCGATCTCATATATTGCCACATTGAATGTGTAGCGCCAAGAGAACAACGAAGAACACGCGCAGCGAGAGAAGACGAGGTTCTCTTCCGATCAATTTGCCAGTGTTCGGGTACAATTAAAGTGAGTTCTCTAGATTCGACTGCTGCTGTTTCTGCATTGCGACACTGGTGGAGGTGCTGGGTACATGTTCGGGACGCCTGACAACAGCCCCGCATCTGGTCAAGAAAGACTTCCGCGCATCGACACCCCCGTTCACCGCAGCAGCCGGCGCCTGTTAGGCCTCAGCCCGGAATTTGGTCCATTGCCGGAAAGCGTGACTGTGCCAGAAAGCATGACGGCGCCTGGAAGCACTGGCCCCAACATGTCCAGCCCAAGCATGACACAGGTGACTGTTTTGAACCCACGACTTCCGGTTGACTTCCACGGAAACGCATATGAGGATGCACATGACTAGCTCGAGGAATTCGAGCACGCAGCGAATGTTAACGGTTGGAACACCACACAGAAATTGGGCTACGTTTATTTTCCGCTTCAAGACGGAGCCCGAACGTGGTTCACGAATTGCGTGTGGTCGTCTTGGGACGAGTTCCGGCAGACTTTTCTCGACACGTTCGCGAGCACTGAAAGACGAGAAATTGCACAGCGTCTGCTCGAGTCACGGATTCAGAAACCAAATGAATCCGTTACGATGTTTGTTCAGGACATGGCGCGGTCATTTCGACGAGCAGATCCTAATATGCCCGAAGCCAAAAATGTTAGCCACCTCATGCGGGGCGTTAAGGAGCAGCTGTTCGCTGGTCTCGTACGAAACCCGCCTACAAGTGTGGATGAATTCTCCAAGGAGGCGACATCTATCGAACGCGCACTGCATCTACATTATCGCCAGTATGACCGCCAAACCCACGGTGCACTGATCAGCATGGTAGCCACTACCACAGCAACAACACCCGACGAAAGTTCTTTGCGCCAACTAATACGAGAAATCGTACAATAACAGGTCAAGAAACTCATCGACAAACCGAATGACTGCGCGATCGCCTCAGTAACGGAAGTTCTACGCCAGGAGATCAAGCAAGCGCTCTCGCTTCCTGAGCCGAACATGAGCACTCCCAGGGCAAGCTATGCAGACGTAGTCCGCCGACAGCCAGCGAACGTGCCGACACCACATCAGTACCATCAGCAACATCCGCCGACAGCGCCTTGGTACTGCAGAGAAACTTCGATGCCGAGGCGGCCACCACTTCGCAAAACTGACATCTGGCGTACCCCTGATCATAGGCCCCTGTGCTTTCACTGTGGGGAAGCAGGCCACATCGTTCGGTATTGCCCGTATTGTACAGCAGGGTACCAAGAGTTTCCTTCTACGGTTCCTCGGTGCCATTTCAACGGAACACCTGACGTCGACACGAGTGTCATGACCCCGCGGGATGTTCCTCCTGGGTTTTCGTCATGCTCACCCTCTCCTGGGCGCTATTCTCCATCCTCTAGACGGAGCACCACTGACATGCCAAGAGGGAAATCTCCTAGTCCACGCCGGGGAAACTAAAAGCAGCGACCTCAGGGGGGAAGGTTGCGAATCATCGAAGTGCTGAAAATCCCCCATTGCTGCCGAGCGAAGAGAGACACATTTTCAATGAATCGACGAAAGATGGGGTTGTAACTGCCGAAGTTGCAATTACGATTGACGGACATGACGTCATGGCATTGGTCGACACTGGCACGGACTTCTCAATAATGAGTGAGAGTCTGGCAGACACGCTCAGGCAGGTTAGAATGGAATGGACAGGACCGCAGATTAGACGAGCTGGAGGGCAGCTACTCACACCTACCGGAAAGTGCACCGCAAGAATGAAGATCGGGGATGCATCTTTCGTCGCAACTTTTGTTATCCTTTCTGAGTGTTGCAAACAGGCAATCTTGGCGATGGATTTCTTGCGTGAATATGGTGTCATCATCAATATTCCGAACGGTGTACTGACCTTTTCAGCGGATCAAAGCGCAGCGCTACACCGAAAATCACTACGAGTCATTGACAATGTGACCGTACCTCTGTTATCGTGCCGCCTTGTTTCAGTCACGTGCAGCGAGCAGAATACTGGAGAAGGAATCGCTGAACAAATATTGACGCTCCTACTCTCTCGCGGTGTTGCAATTGCCAGAAGTATTGTCAATGTTGTGTGCGGCGAAGCAGAGGTTCTGTTGACAAATTTTACCAACGAGCGACGACACATTACAAAAGGCACTACAGTTGCCTACTTCGACGAGATCACCAAAATTCGCGAGTGCTGTGTAGTACGACAGGATAAGCCACAAGCCACGTCAGCCCCACCACCTATTGACGTAAGCTCAGATTTGTCACCAGCGCAGAGACAGCGTCTAGTAGATCTTCTTGACCAGTTCAAAGACTGTTTTTCATCGACCTCGAGGGTCAGTCAAACGCCACTGACGAAGCATCGAATAATAACAGAGGAGACGGCAAGGCCAATACGACAGAACCCATACCGCGTAGCACCGAAAGAGCGTGAAGCAATCCAGGAACAAATGAAGAAAACGCTAGATGATAACGTCATCCAGCCGTCAAGAAGTCCTTGGGCATCGAAGGTAGTGCCGGTTAAAAGGAAAGACGGAAGCTTGCGACTTTGTGTCGACTACCGCAAGCTGAACCATGTGACAAAGAAAGACGTATACCCATTACCGCGCATCGATGATTCACTCGACAGGCTGAGGTATGCACGCTACTTTTCGTCAATGGACCTCAAACGTGGGTATTGGCAAATTGAGGTCGACAAGCGAGATAAAGAAACAACGGCTTTTGTAACACCTGGCGGGCTTTATGAATTTAAAGTCTTGCCCATCGGATTGCGCTCAGCCCCCGCAACATTTCAGAGACTGATGGATATCGTTCTGTCAGGCCTCAAACGGCAGACATGTCTGGTTTATCTGGACGAAGTCATTGTTTTTTCAAAAACATTTGAGGAACACCTGAGCAGGCTGCTATCGGTATTCAGGGCAATAAGGTCTGCCGGCCGGACCCTGAAACCCGAGAAGTGTCATTTCGGTTTCAAGGAGCTTCAATTTTTAGGCCATGTGGTGAGCCATGAAGGTGTTCGACCTAATCCCGATAAGATTGCGGCTGTCAGAAAATTTCCGGTACCAAAAAACAAGAAAGCAGTCAGGCGTTTCCTTGGCCTATGCGCATACTACCGAAGGTTTATTGCCAATTTCTCCCACATAGCCTCGCCGTTAACACGACTCACAAGAGAAGACGTTTCGTTCACATGGGGCGACGATCAACAGGTGGCATTTGACGATCTCCGACAACGCCTGCAGACTCCGCCTGTGCTTGCTCACTTTGATGAGGATGCTCCTACCATGGTCCATACAGATGCCAGCAACGTGGGTTTAGGCGCTGTTCTCGTCCAGTGGCAAGACTCACCCGAGCGTGTGATCGCATATGCTAGTAGGACGCTTTCCCGCGCCGAGTCTAACTACTCCACAACGGAAAAAGAGTGTCTTGCTGTCGTATGGGCAGTTATGAAGTTTCGTCCGCACCTCTATGGTCGTTCCTTCCAAGTAGTCAGCGACCATCATTCCCTCTGCTGGCTGACCAACTTGAAAGACCCGTCTGGTCGGCTCGCACGGTGGAGCTTACGCCTTCAAGAGTTTGATATGACGGTCGTGTATAAGTCCAGATGGCAGCACGCCGACGCCGATTGCTTATCAAGGTCACCGATAAAGCGCGATGATGACACAGAAGATGACAGCATGGCGTTTGTAGGAGTCGTTGACACCACTACGATTTCGTGCAAGCAGAAAGAAGACAGTGAGTTGCTTCCTCTTATTGAATTTTTGAATGGCCGGACAACAACCCTCCCTAAAAGATTTGCAAGGAGCCTGCCGTCATTCTGCTTACGTAGTGGTGTTCTCTATAAGAAGAACTTTCCTCCCAGAGGAAGCACCCACCTACTTGTCGTTCCGACGTCACTTCGTGAGGCGATACTTTGTGCTTGCCACGATGAGACAACGTCTGGTCATCTCGGATACACACGCACATTGGCCAGAATCCAACAGAATTACTACTGGCCAAGACTTCCAGCTGTTGTGAAGCATTACGTGCGCACGTGCCTCGATTGCGAACAACAAAAATTGCCACCGTAAAAGCAGCTGGACTATTACAACCAATTCAAGTGCCCACGGTACCTTTTGCCCAAATTAGAATGGATCTCCTTGGACCATATCCGACTTCCCGTGCTGGCAACAAGTGGGTAATAGTCGCCACTGATTATCTTCCGCGCTATGCGGAAATAAAGGCTTTGTCAAGTGGCACCGCCGTTGAAACCGCATGATTCTTCGTAAAAAAATATCGTCCTGAGGCACGGTGCTCCAACAATCATACTAACGAATCGAGGTGCCGCTTTCACGGCCGCGCTCCTGAAGACAGTGCTTGAGCTCAGTGGAACATCCCATCGGAAAACCACTTCTTATCATCCACAAACCAATGGCTTAACAGAGCGCCTCAACAAGACTATTGCCGACATGTTGAGTATGTACGTTGACGTGGAACACAAGAACTGGGACGACATTTTACCGTACATCACGTTCGCCTATAATACAGCGCAGCAAAAAACTACACGAAGAACGCCGTTCAGTCTCCTTCATGGCCATGTAGTGACGACAATGCTTGACGCCATGTTACTGCACGACTGCAATGACATTGATTTGGACGCTGCATCTTTTATCCAATGAGCAGAAGAAGTGAGGCCGCTTGCGCGCGTCCGAATCACCCAGCAGCAAAATTATGACGCCCAACGTTATAATCTGCGACACCGAAATGTCGTCTATCGGGCCGGCGACAAAGTCTGGGTATGGAGTCCTATTCGCCACCGGGGACTGTCTGAAAAATTGCTGAAGAAGTATTTTGGACCCTACACAGTTTTACAACGCCTGAGCGACGTTAATTACGTGGTCGTTCCTGACAGCCCCTCGACAACTCACCAGCAAAAACCAGAAATCGTGCACGTTGTGCGAATGAAGCCCTACTTTTCGGACTGATATACACCATACTTATACTATACCGTCTTTTGTAGAAGAGCATCGGGATGCTGCTCTCTGGAGGGGGGCAAATGCCACATTGAATATGCAGCACCAAGAGAACAACGAAGAACACGCACAGCGAGAGAAGAAGTCGAGGTTCTCTTCCGATCAGTTTGCCAGTGTTCGGGTACAAGTGAGTTCCCTGGATTCGACTGCGGCTGTTTCTACATTGCGACAATATGACCTCAATAAGCCAGCGTAAAACCTTGTAAGGCCCCGAGTATCAAGATGGGAACTTCGAAGAGAGGCCAACTTGGTGGCATGAGGTCCAAAGGAGGACCAATAAACCTGGTGAGTAGGAAACTACATTGCAATTGCTATCGTAGCGGGCCTTCTGAGAGAGCTGTGAGCCAAGAAGACGTTCCCATGCGATTTGCCGAGTCACTTGAACTCGGGCAGTGACATTCTAGGCGTACTCTGTTACAGTTTGCGTAGTTGATAAGTGACGGTCTTGTAGGGTAACGCTGGCTGGCCGCCGAAAAATAAATATATGGGGGAGAAGCCAGCGGTGTCGTGGCGTCATGAATCGTACGCGAATGTCACATAAGGCAAAGTACTATCTCAATCAAGGTGATCTTTGGATACGTACATGGAGAGCATTGTTGTCAAGGTTCTATTTGTTTGCAGGTGGTAGGCCGTATTGAGCTTGTGACGTGTCGAATACGAACGAAGGATTTCGCTTAAGACTTTTGAAAGAAACGAGTGAACACGATCGGTGTAAGCGCCATGGTGAAGAATAACTTCATGAAGCAAGAAGCCCGCGACGTCAGTGGCACAGCTTGTCGGTAGCACTCGTGTTAGGGTATCTTGTGGCGTAGTTAGTGTCTACGACTATCCACTTGTTTCCTGTCAGAGAAGTAAAAAATGGTTCAACGAGATCGAGACCGACGCGGTAGAAGGGGACGGTGTGTATGTCTTTTGGTTGGAGCGAACCAACTGGTGACAAGGTGGAATGTTTGGAGCACTGGCAGGACTCACGAGTAGCAACGTATCGGTGCACAGAACGGTAAAGGCCTGGCCAGAAGACTCTACGCCACACGCGATCGTAAGTGCTCGTGACCCCGAGTTGTCCAGCGGTTTGGGTGTCGTGAATCTGTTCAAGAACAGCGGAACGGAGTGTCGCAGGAACTACGAGTAGCAGCTCTGCTCCCTCAGCACTGGTGTTACGTCGGTAAAGAATGCCATCGCGTAAAAAATGTCATCACAAGGGTCAAAAACCTGTGCTGAAAGGTCGGGTGGATTTATGGTGTGACGGGATAGACAGTCGGCATCTTGGTGCATTAGGCCAGATTTGTATGCCAAGTCAAAGCTGTATTCTTCGATTTTCAAGGCCCAACGGCCAAGTCATCCAGTAAAACCTTCAAGTGACGACCACCAGCACAGGACATGGGGGTCCGTTATTACCAAAAAGGTGCCTCCAAGCAAGTATCGAAATTTTCTGACTGGCCAGACCATTGCAAGGCACTCACGCTCTGTGATGAAAAACTTGCTCTCCGAAGAAGGAAGGAGGCGACTGGCATAAGCGATGGCGTGATCCTGTCATCGTTGCTGCTGGGCGAGAACAACACCGATTGCATGTCCGCTGGCATCAGTACGAACTTCAGTATGGGCTGACGGACGAAATGGGCCAAGATGGGGGGGGAAGTAAGTAATGTTGTAAGCGTGCTGAAGATAGTTGCTTGGTCAGTACCCCACAAAAGGGCAATTCGTTCTTCAGTAGTTCCGTAAGTGGTCGGGCAATGTTAGCGAAATTCTTCACAAAACGCTCCTTATGTTACTCCCTCCTCCGCTGCAGCTACTTAAATTAGTGTGGATACCTGGTCATCGCGGCTTCAAAGTAAATGCAATCGCCGACTCTGTAGCCCGAGCAGCATTGGAATGTCCAGTACTATCAGTCCTTTCTGAAGTGGCCCCTCTAACTGTGACAAGATACAGAAAACTTTCGCTTCGTGCAGACGCTATGGAAGCAATAATGCAAACACCAGAATTTACTCACATAAGATTTCCGTGGAAAATTCATTGGTGTCCTACAAGACAGCTGAAAGCCATAATAACAATATTTCCATGTCGTGTCCCCCCTTTAAGTTTCCATCCACATAGGTCTAGTCTGGCGATATCAGCACTATGGAACTATAGTTCAGAATCAGAAACAATAGAGCACTATTTTTTATCATATCGCCGATACAAATTGCTCAGAAAAAACTTTTAGTCATCCCAATCACTAGTCTGGGGCTCAACTTTGCAATAGAAAATATACTTTCCTTCGGTGCTTCCGATCTAGGCTTCAACCACGAGAACTTTTTTGATGCAGTTTGCAAGTACCTTAATGAAACTAAAAGAATTAAGCTTTCAATTGTGTGGTCATTATTCCTGCAGAAATATTCCAACAGAAACAGGAGCTTTTTAACCACGCTAATTTTTATTCAAGCTAATGAATGCACTGTCTGATGTGAAAGAGTGACAAACAATTGTTGCACTCCCTTCATTCTATCTAGGGTGTCTTCTTTTTCTCTTTTTTTTTCTCTGGTTGGAGGTAGCAATACTGATTATAAAAAACGTCTCACTGAATTAGGTCATTGATTCTTGGCCAATCCCCCTGTGTGGGTACGCGCCATGGTTTTCGAATGATCATCATCATAGTCGACGCCGAAATGGCAGCATCGATAGAAGAAGCTTTTGCCAAAGTCATACCCTCTGGGATAACTTGAGCGCACCAGCTGAAGTTTAGGATGGGAAGAGATGCTGTATTTCCCATGACTGTCAAAAGCATGTGAGGCACGGAAATATTTTTAGCCAGCAGAACGTCAGCAATACGAGTCAACATGTAGTCACCATCCGGAACAGGAAGGACAGACCTCAGGTTCATGTAGGTAATGGCTTGAGGTGCTGGGCGAACGTGATCTATAGAGCACAGACGTGGTTGATATGGTGTTGGGTCGTCCTGGTAACACGGTAAATCAGGTTGAAGCATGCCGGTTCCACTATCTATAAGAGCAGAGTGGGCGGATAAAAAGTTGATGCCGAGGATAAGTTCATGGGAACATTTCTCGAGCACAGCAAATAGCATGTCGTGGAGCAATCGGCAACACTTGTACCCGCGGAGAACATTCCAAGCACAGGAACCAAGCCACTGTCGGCGACCTAGATGAGTGGTATTGTGGGTGGCGTTAAAACTTTCCCAGGGTGGCAACGAAGTTCTGAATTCATCGCTGATATGTGAACCCTTGTGTCCACAAGTGGAACAACGGGTCTGTCGTATACTTCAACGTCAATAAGGTTGCGTCGAGTCGGCAGCATGGTCAGAGAATTTGGCAGGCAAGTGGTCGATGCAGCGTCACCTCTGGGAGCTGCATCATCTAGTTTTCCCGTGGCAGGTGGTAAGTCAGCGACATTGGTAGGTGAAATTGGGGCGAACGAGACGACGGGTGACACGAGAGCGGTGAATGGGACTGGTGAGCATGCAAGGAATGACGACAATATGGCGGCATAGAAGGAACGCCGTCACTGGTGTCCTGAGGTGATTCGCGGTTAGTTCGAAAGTGTTCATGATCCCTCTCTGGGCGATGGGTGTAGTCATAGGATGTCTGATGCCAATACCACCGAGTGTTACAATGGCGGGCCATGTGTTCGATACGGCAGCAGTTGAAACAAATCGAACGATCTTCAGCAGTCCTCCACTCGGCAGGATTGCGAGGGCGCATCGGAAGGTTTTGGCTTTGGGAATACGAAACAGGGGGTCGACGATGGTCGATCGGCTGAGAGAGAGCTGTAGTGCATTGGGAGGCTAATCCAGCAAGAGAAAGCTCTTGTCGCACAAAGGCATGTACCAATGGCACCATCTGAGGGCACTGCAGTTGACGGCGTCTGTAGTGCAGGCCTGTCTTAGCACGACTAGGTTGCTGCTGTGTTTGGTAGTCGAGTGAAATGGTGGGCGACACGTCGACTTTTTGCGGCCTCAATACGCTGGCACTCCTTATTGATGGTATCAACCGTGTTGCAGTCCTTGCATATGCGAAAGTTGTATGCATCATCTGCAATGCCTTTCAATATGTGTGCTACTTCATCGGTTTCTTCCATGCCATTGCCGGCTTTTCGGCAGAGGGCGAGCACGTCCTGTATGTAAGTCACGTAGGACTCTGCTGATGTTCGTGCACGAGAAGTAAACTTTTTCTTGGCCGCTGCCTTTCTACCCGCAGACTTGTCGAAAAGGGCGCGCATCTTTTACTTGCATCCTAGCTTCCAATTTCTTCTTCCTGGTTCTCAAACCACACTTTTGCTGTTCTTTTTATGTAAAGAGTATGTTGGCCAACATAGGAGTTTGATCTCAGCGGTAATTCTTACTTGTACGTTCATACAACGGCAATCACTTTTCACTTTAGACATCATCAGTGCCACAGAATGTGCCAGAATCTTTTAGCTGTGGAAAGACAACAGTTGTTATTGTAGTCGCTTTGGCGGGGGCGGGTCTCTGGTTTGACATGGCGCAAAAATCCAAACGTCGGCCTCTGCGGAAGTTCGTTATAACGTGTTCTATTCCGCACCTTCACCAAATGTGACGCGGGTGAGAGAATGAGTGAAATAAATACATTTGCAAAATATGCAGGGAGAGTCAGAGACAGCTGCAGCCAAGATAGAGCAACAACAGCAACAACACGAGCGTGATCGCATTCATCGTCTTCGTCGTCTACCTGATGCTCACTCGTTGCTGAAGTCATGTAACAATATTATCTGTATCAAAAACAAATAATCATTTTTAGCGCTATTCTATGCTTGCTCACCTTCGCAGAGCTACTGCTTGCGTCTTCAGTGGATACTAAAAAACATAACATGTACAACGGAGATTATATTTTCAGTTTTATTACCAGCTAAAATGGTGATATGAGTATAGAGCACACTGTAGTGGAGGCCTTCGGAAGTCTCTACCACGTAAAGTTCTTCAACGCACAGATCATATTGGTGAACGGTTCTCTAGCCTTTCACCTCCATAGAATCGCGCCCACTATGGCCGGTACCGAACCTGTGACCCTCTTTTCTGGTAGGTCTCAGGTGTCGCAGTGTCCCACCGCGTGCACCAATGTTAGGACTGTGATTGCGTGGCCGGTGCGAACACGTGCGGGTGTCGGGCATCATCGGAGCGATCATATTGGACGAGTTGGAAGGCAAAAATACTTTATGCAGAGTATACATGTTTATGGTCTCTACTCTCAAAGAACAGGCAGGGCTCTCCTTGGTGCGGTCAAATAAATTGAAAGAGGGGGGGGGGGGGGAGTGCATTGTAACCACCATAGCACGACGACAACTGCAACGTGCAGTTTATCCTTTAAATTAGCTGGTCATGTTGAGGTACCTTTAACCTTTTTGGCACATTCATTGTGGCATAAAGTACACTGCAAATGTGAAAGCCAGCGTATATAACAGAGAGAAGACAGGATTCTGTTCGCAGTTTGCATATGAAGCTGTCTTGAATATTTCTCGGTGAAAATGATCACTCTCTTGTTGTAGTTATTCTGCTCTCAGAAATTCTCTAAGTTAGTGCATAAAGTTCTGCTGAAAAGCTCCCACTTTATTTTTTTACAACTTGCATCGGCTCATGCGATAGCTCACCTACTTTTCCGAAGCACCCAAATCCTTGTGCATTTCCTAGTCTTATTACAGATATGAGCTTATGAAGACATTTTAAGTACTCGAGCAGCCACTCAGCAATCGCATAAACAGAAAGAAAATGACGGCCCACTTGTTAAAGCACATGCTTAGTTAGAAAAGCTTCTATCCGGGAAAATGAGCTTCAATATTCTATTGTGCCTTATTGTAAGCAGATTATCTGTTTCAAAGCCGAAGGCTCTTAAATTAGTTTCCTGTGGGCGTGGATCACTGCGCTATAATTCTAATATTTTGTTCGTGTCCATGTGCAGTATTGTACCCTTACCTGTCATGGTCTTCCAACATCATTTGCATTAACGCATATTGTGATGAGGTAAATAATTAACCTGTAATTAAAGTGAACGCGCAATCTTTTCGGAAATTTTGTTGAGCTTAAATTGCATAAGGCATTAGCAACTCGCCACACGTTAATTACACGCCCTCGAGCGTTCGTGCTGCGTGTTTCACAAGAGTTGTTCGGAGTTTCACCGTTAAGCGTTACTGGTGCATCAAAAACGCAACCTGCTACGTACTACCTGCTATTGCTTTAAATGATCCCGTAAAGCTGCACTGCGTTTGCCAAATAAACTATGATACCTTTGAAAGCTTACCATGCCATACGGCTAATTACTTTGCTTTCTGGCAGCCTGACCACATCGCCAAAAAACAAAAAAAAAGACCGACGGACCAATATTATCACCTTATTAACCCATCAGACATAGACATCTGTTTGTAACCATATCAGCCTTCCTGGTTTTTCCTCTCAATGATTAGCCGCATAAGGAACGTAGGGAACACAGAGACATAGAGGAAGAATTAGAAGTGAAGGGTCCATGTGGGAAAGAGCAAAAGGCGGGCAGTAGATGAGATAGAGACGATATAGCAGCAGCAAGGACAAGTACAATTTTCCAGTTAGCGTTAACGCACAGAACAGTAACTGGCCCTGGTAATACAGACATTACAGTTGCAAAACGTAAAACGATAAGTTTCTGAAACGGTCACCTACATAACTTTAATCTCGACCACAGGCTTCGTCTTCCCTCAAAAATGCCTCGAGCTGAGGAGACTCTTCAGTGCCGCCTGTGGGTTGGCGTGGGCTTCACGAACGCATACTCCTTTCTTATTGGAATGACCAGCACCTCTACGCGCAATTACTGCAGCTGCGAAGAGACATTCGCCCATCTTCTGTACGAGTGTACCCTTTCGACGTAGCAAGAGAAGAACTTACCGAAGCTTTAGATAGACTATATTATCGCCCTTTATGGAACATTGGATTCTCCGTCAATGGCTGAGTTCATCTTCAGCCCAGAAGGCTTTGAGAGCTTTATTACGTTTTTTTGCGGATAACAAACTGGCCTTAGAGACAAAATTTAGTGCTGTATTCACTTTTGATTTTCCTCTTTCGTTTTCTTTTGTCTTCTCTGTCTTTGCAGCATCTCTATCCTATGGGCTTTTACTCCCCTCACCTTCTTCTCTAGCACAGGGAAGCCAGGTGGTCTAAAACCGGCTAAACTTCTTCTCCTTCCGCTTATTTCTTTCATCCAAGAGGGATTTCATGGCCTTGTACATGCAGAAAACCGTGGTCCAAGGTACCGAGATTCTATAAGGTTGTAATGGTCTTGAACAGGAAATTTGGTTTTAAGGACTCCTTGTTGGGTCTGATTTGATTGGCAGTGGGATAGAATCTTCTCAATGAAATCTTCGTAGCCATGTGGAGACAACATAAGCATTTGTCGCTATCGATACTACATCTATGTGTTAATCTGCATCGTGTGTTTCCATATTGGTTATAGAGTTTGTGGATACTAAACAATGTATCGTATAGAACATACAATTTAAATTATTCATGAGGCATCGGCAAAGCACACCCAACATAGCAGGATGCAAAGTCAAGATCACAGTGTAAGAGGCGCCGCTCAATGAACCATTGTTTTTGGCTGCACACTTCATGTCTTCTGATGTTCGCTTGACAACATCGAAGTGGCATAACAAATGCTACGAGAAAAATATTTCACTGCTCTACACACCGATAGTTGCACAATTGAAGTCCACGAAGACCATAAGATACTTCATATCATAAACGTACTTATCCAAAAAGTCAGGTAGTGTCTAATTTGTCAAATATGATACAAATGCTTTTCTTCCGATGATAAATATTATCGCTATTATTCAGACACACTCTATTCCGCTTTGAATGTACGATAAACATAGTCAATAGAAAAAATTAACTGTCATGATAATTACTGAAAGTCAAATGAATATGTTGATAAGAAAGGACAAGTAATCGTCTTGTGAGCCTATGGTATGAGTGAGGCGTATCACGCAGCAGGTCTAGACTATGCACTTCCGCCTGCAGGACCTCTGAGATACAACCAAGCACAACGAGAAACAGAAGGTATCATCTGCGGAATATACCAGTGCACATGAGCATAAATTTGCGAGCGCCACTGTCACGGCTAAGCAAAGAATAGTCACCTACATGATCATGTTTCTGCGAGAACGATAGGCTTGAGATATGGTGGTTGAAAATACTATTTGTTGAGAAAGTAACGCCCTTGTAATAAAAAAAAACATTTTTAAAGCGACGTTATGAAGCTTTTATACATACCACCACAAATGTGTATCTTGCGCCTTCTTTAGCCCCAAGATCTGTGTTTTTTATCCTTTCTGCAAAGGAAGCATAGCTTTAGGAGGAGAAAAAAATGGTGCTGTTTTTCACTTTGTCGACTTTCTTTTTGGCATGTTTGAAGACAACAGCTGATACACCTGAATACCAGAAATCGGAACTCTAAAAAATGCTAAAAAAGATGCCACCAAGTCGTTTTTGATGTCGTCGAATACTGAAAATAATAAAAAATAAAATACATTTAGTGACATTCTGTTTCAAGCATATTGAAGGCAAGCATTCTGCTTTGAGCAACCTCCCTCCCCTCCTGAATTCAAAAAGGAGACAGACAAAAGCAGTGGTACAAACTCACTGAAAGTAGGATACAACAAACGAGATTTCTTGGAGTGTTTTGTCTAATACCATATTAACCAAGTGGTTCTGCGAACCTTAAAGCAACCACAAATTATTTTCCCCTTCATGCTTACTGAAATAAGTCACTCGCTTCATTATTACTTATCAGCGCATTTCTAAGTAATGTCAAGATAAAACAGATAGCTGGAGAACATTGATTTTATTAGGTTCCTCATCATTCATATCTAAAGTATTGAGGACCAATACATGAAACTTTTAGGTTCCTATGTAAAAACGCAGATTTAAAGGTGCATGTAGTGCAATTAACATTTTTATTAGCTATTGAAGTTGGTGTAATTAGCAAAAGGGAAAAAAACAGGCGAATTTACTAACTTCTAGTCAGAACTTGGTCTAGAGTGAAACTTGTCAGGGCGCCCTATCTTAATAAGAAGCCGATGGAGGGGCATTAATAAGGTAGACAGACTGAATGATAAGGCTACCACTAGCGGCAAGAAAAATAGAGAAATGATCAAGCTCTACACCTTCACTGTATACGCGGTGGCTATATCGGCCGTGGCAACACAGGCCGGCGCTATATTGTTTAGTAGGTCGCACACCTAGCACTCCCGTCTTCATTTCCGGCGCATATTATGTTATGCGATGTTCATTTTCGGTATGCGGGAGACTCATATAACACACACACACACACACACACACACACACATATATATATATATATATATATATATATATATATATCTCTGTGTGTGTGTAGTATGTATGTTCATATGTTTGTATGCTCAACGGAAGGCTTTAATACCGGTTTCCTTCATGAGAGACGCAAGAAGTGTTCACGGTACCACGGTGCAACCACCTGCTAAAAAAAAGGAACAAACGCAACTTTCTTCTTTACAAGTTGTCCTGTTTATCTTCTTTCATGTACTTTTTAGAAAGCTCTTCGTTGTTACTTAGATTTTATTTCACCCTTGACCGTGATGGCCAAAGTTTGCTTTGCTCTCCAGTTTCACCTTTATTGAGCGGCGTCTGGTCTTCAGATGAAATGTACCGGCTAAAAGCTTGCTTGTCCCCGCCGCTCCCAACAGAATACACGAGGAGGCCTCCCGTGGCGTATTCGTTAATGGATTTCTACACATACATGAAAAGTTCTGCCGGCCAACTCGGGATGGAGAAGTACAAACACAGCTGGAAATAGGAAGCTATAACCCATCAAGATGCATCAGATTAGCAATATCGTTCAGGACGCATTTGGTTAGTCCCGATGGGACCACACCCGAAATGTACTACCGCCACAACTTAGGAAAGATGATAATGATAAAAAACTTCCCATATTCCTTTCTCTTCTCAAAGTGAGAGCCTGTTCATTCATCGCAGTGTTCGTTTGGCAATGGTCGAATGCTATGTGTCTGTGGGCCAAATTACCGACAGCCTTCGCAATATATACCTTTGAACAACATATCGCAAAACTTTTTACGCAGCTGGCCGTACCCATATCACTGTAAGCAATCCGAGATGAGGGGCTAGGTGGCAGTACATGAATTGACCTCAAGCGCACCCCGTGATGAAGATTGTACAAACTCCGTAAATAGGAAGAAAAAACTTGTACCCCAAAAGTGTGGTGTATTTGAATGAATTTAGGGTAGTATTTATTTACATTCATCAGGGAACTTTATTGGTAAGAATAGGAGTAAATATTGAAGTGATAATCCAAAAAATATATTTGAAGCACACAACGTAGATTACACGTACTCAAACATGCACACAACGTCCGCATATGATTAAAACACTCACAGCGACAACTGCTGCACAACCACGCTTCAGTCACCGGGTATATATATATAGGCGCTGTATTTTGACTTCCCGCATAATCTATGTAGGACCCCTTTTTCGAGCAATTAAGCAATTAAAATTCATGACTTAAGTAAAAGTTCATGGTGGCCCGATAGATGTCTTTTAACAAACATAACTTTTACTATAAAACCCACCTAATATTCAATACTTTTTAACAATACCTCCAATATCACCTGTTTCTCTGTCGCATGGACTCAATTTGCATTAGCAGTACTGTGTGGGAATCCGTAAAATACCCTGAATCGTACACAAAGCTTAAGCGGCCATGCATGAGCACTTCAATGGCACACATTCAGTTGCACTGGCTAATAAGCGAGGCCCACCGCCACCACCGCGTTCTACCGCTATAGGCCTCTTCAAGTAGTATGGCGCTGCTATACGTCAAACGACTGCTGGCGATCACAAAATGCTTGCTGCGCTACAGTTTTGGTCGCCGTTATTTTTTCCCACGCAGAAAATAAAAGGTGTCCGCTATTCACGCAGTTTACGCTAAGGAGTGACAGACACAAACGAACGAGACTGTTCGCTGCCGCTGATCTTGTTGCTCGCAGTGCCTGAACAGCTGTATACTTGTTCTGTGTGCCTCTGCCTCATATCGGCACTCACCTTCGCGTTAGTAGTTTCACAGCTGAGGTCGGATGGCGCATAAGACACCATTGAAACCGTTATTCATTCCAGCAGGCTTTATATTCGGTGAAACACATTCTTTCCTTCGCCGGTGACCGGTGCATGCTCCTATAGAACTCGACACGGCAGCCGGTGCGGCAGTGCGAGCTCGCTACTTCACCGGCTTGACATAGATCACGTTGCAAGACCTTATTACCACTTATAAGTTGCAGCCTGTGAAATAACCGGTAACATTTCTCGAACCCACCAACGTCGTCGGTCGAGGTGAGTGCGTCGCCGGCGCAGCTCTCACACCAGCCGCCATGCAGCTTGCTGCTAGGTCAAGCGATGCCAACTTTGTATCGCTCAGAAGTTTTAGATAGTTAACTCTTGAAGCAACCTCAAATTATCGCAACAGCTTACTTTTGTTACCACCGAAATCATTCTTCGCAATTAGTAACTCGGTAATTTGCAAGGTATTTGCGTTATTTTGTTGAGGAATCGGATCAACGTTCTGCGCAGTTCAACGGTGCAAATTACCCTGACACGTTCACATTGAACACCAACCGGCCATTGCTAACCCTCGCCGCTGCACTGACAATCTCGTTCTCTCTCGATAAATGCTCAAACAGTGACCCACACACAAGACACTGGAGCTTCACACCGACCTACTAAACAAATGCCCGTACACAAACACACGTACGAATGTCACGACATTCGTACGTGTGTATTCTTACATGACGCGCATCACTCTCATAGGAAGTTTTTAACTACTGAATACGCATGTCATGGATAAAAAATACTTGTTTAAACTCCTATTTCGGCAGATTTTTGTTTATAGTTAATACTGACCATCGTTATCTTTCTTATCCCTCCTGATAACAAGAACCTTTCATGAAAACTATATCATCCAAAGCTCATGAACGACATTTAGGAGTCATTCAAATTTGGTTTCTTTCACATTACGTGTTTCACTAAACTTTTTGTTTATTTCTGAAAACAATGCATAAAAACCTGTGAGAAGAGAGAGCTTTCCGGGTATGTATAGTGCTGCTTGAAATTTTTGTCTTCTAAAGATTTTGCACGCAAAAAAAATTGATTGCATAGCACTATATTGTTGTTGGTACTTAGGGTCAACATCTAGAATTTTGTGCTGCCTAGATATCAAGTTTTGGCCAATGTTTAAACACTAGAATAACATTTCTTGCCCATAAAAAACGATCAATGCGACACTCTTCAAAAAACGACTACCTCGCATCTCTCATATCTCCGAATTAACTGTTTAATAAGACGTGGTACGAAAGGTACCCTGACGTTTCACCCGTAGAAGCTTGCCTTATCCGCTCATTAGGCTAATAAGCCTCGCGGAAGTTTTACGGACGGAAACTAACGAGTGCACGCGAGTGAAAAGGTATACCTAATTTGAAACTTTATTAAGATAAAAAACACATATGATTTGCTGACAAATCTGTCACCACACGTACAAATTTGTCGAGTACTAGTGGCAAATGTTTGAGAATTACAAGCTTTTTTTTTAGTAATTGTGGCCTGATGTGGTTGTTAATATTAACAATAATATTCATATGAAGAATAATAAGAGGAAGAAGACGAAGTAGAAAACTCGGCACATTCAAATTACCTCGGCAATCGATGTTATGCGAAGCAAGCCGAGTGAAGGTGACTTTGTTGTGAGTTTTTTTCTTGAGCCAAATGTTACGACACTACGCTAAAATATGTAAGAACGTTGTACGCACTCACATATAGTAAATAGTCGCATGTATTTGCAGCACCAAAAGCGGTAAGCTCATACTTAGCGCTTGCGCCAGCGAGGATGGTGGCGGTAGACACTCCTAGATAAATGACATTCATTGGTTGGCACTTCACTACGATTCTTGTTAACGAGACGTGACGGCTGTGTTATAAGAGTATGTCGTCAACATTATCAGCATGACTACGCCAACTGCAGGACAAAGGCCTCTGAACTCGGTTCTGTGCTTGCTGCTGCCACTTTATACCCGCTAACTTCCTAATCTCATCTGCCACCTAAATTTAAGTCTCCGCTTCATCCGCTAGCCTTCTATTGGAATCCTGTGTCTGATGCTTAATGACCAGCGGTCATCTTTCCCTCGTGCTACGTGCCCTGCCCATGACCATTTCTTCTTGATTTGGATTATGATGTCTTTCACACCCGTTTGTTCCCAGACGCGTTCTGCTTACTGCTTGTTCAATAGGGGTACGCCTATCATTTTCCTTACCATTTCTCACTGCGTCATCTTCAACTTACACTGACCCCTCTTTGTGATTATCCAGGTCTCTGCTCCGTAGCTAAGTACCGGCAAGATGCAGTGGTTTTATACATTCCTCTTGAGGGATAGTGGCAATCTACCAGTTAAGATTTGACAGTGCTTGTCAAATGTGCCCCACCCCAATCTTATTCTTCTAGTTACTTTCATCTCGTGGTTCGGCTCCGTGGTTATTACTTGTTTTAGGTAGACAGAGTATTTTATAACATTTAGTGCACTATTATCAATCTCGACGTGCTTTACTCTTCCGAGATTGCTGTGGTTTACTTTCGTTTTCTGTAGAGTAATTTTGAGACATACGTTTCTGCTTTCCTTGTCTAGTTCAGCAATGACAAATTGCGATTCTTCGCCTGAGTTATTCAGCAATGAAATGTCATCGTTGAATCCCGGCTACTAAGGTGCTTTCTATTAACTCGTATCGCCAACTCTTCCCAATCTAGGGGTCTAAAGATCTCTAGTAAGCACGCGGTAAATATTGAGATCGTATCCCCTTGTCATACGCACTTTTTATTGGTATTCTGTCGCTTTCTTATTAGAGCACCATGGTGGCATATAATTCGCTGTATATTTCTTCCAAAATGTTGATGTATGCATCCTCGCGAACCTGATTCCACAGGGTCTCATGACTGCCGATCTCTCTTCTGAATCAAGTGCCTTTTCGTAATGTGTGAAGGCAATAGAATAGCGATGGGACGTATTCTGAGCAATTCTATATCTCCTGATTAATAGTATCAACGTAGCCGCTTCTTCAGTATCCAGTATTAAATTCTGCTTGATCTTTTCGTTGATTGAATTTTGTAACGTTGTCCTACTTCTGTTAGCAATTACCTTTGTAAATAGCTTGAATATGATGGAGGGCAAGCTGATCGGCCAGTAATTTTTGAAGTCCTTGTCGTGCCATTTCTCATAGATTAAAATGATTTTAGCAATCTTCGAAGATTCTGGTGTTTTCTCCGAAAGGAGACACTTCGTGAACAGGGTGACCAGTTCTCTAACACAATCTCTCCTCCATGTTTCAGCAGAGATGTTGTTAACTGAATCTCGCTGGCAGCTTTGCTTTTTATCATTATCTCGAAGGCTTTCCTTACTTCTGGCATTACTGATGGGTTTTAATCTGGGGTACTTCTAGTTCTCACAATTAGGTCGTGGATGTAAAGGTTACTGTAAAGATCCCTGTGATACAAACTCGTTTGCTTCTTTACCTATCTATCTATATTGGTAGTTACTTTGTCTTCATTGATATTTAGTGCACACATCTGGTTTTTGGGTGTTTCAAGCTTCCTCTTCCCCCTTCCTCCATTCTTTAGAGCAAGTTCGATTCTTTCCATACCATACCTTCTTACATCTGATACCTTATGTGGACTAGTCAACTTTGAAGTTCAATTATGTGAAATATGCTTGAGGCATTTGTCATTTGACGTTAAATAAAGAGGTTTATGATCTCCTGAGGCAGCTTGACAGTGTCCTGTCTAAGTACCGCACCGCCAACTTACACTGCCCCCTCCGAAAAGATACTCGTCATTGTATCATTTCTTGCGTCAATGCCAAGTCCGGCTGACTCAAGAAGAGCTGTGTATATGCTCTGAAGCGGGGCTCTGAATTCCTTTACTTTCACTCTTAGAGCGAGCTCATTGATTGGCTTCTTGCGCATAGGTTCCTGTCGCTACTTCTTCAAGTCAAGGCAAATTTAAGACCTGATTGATTTGATTTGATTGATATGTGGGGTTTAACGTCCCAAAACCACTATATGATTATGAGAGACGCCGTAGTGGAGGGCTCCGGAAATTTAGACCACCTGGGGTTCTTTAACGTGCACCCAAATCTGAGCACACGGGCCTACAACATTTCCGCCTCCATCGTAAATGCAGCCGCCGCAGCCGGGATTCGAACCCGCGCCCTGCGGGTCAGCAGCCGAGTACCTTATCCACTAGACCACCGTGGCGGGGCCAAATTTAAGACCTATGGCCACTACAACGTACTTCGCGAAACACTTCCACATACTGCACAATGGCTGGGTGTGCACTCAGTATAAAATCAGTTTCGTGATTACTTCACCATTAGCTAGGGCTCCTCCATGTTCACTTACGGTTCACTAGTTCTTGACAGAAGATTCGCATATTATTGCGTTCAGTGAATTCCACTATTAACTCCGCTCTGCCATTTCTAGTATCAATGTGATAGTATCCTGATGCTTCCTTACCTTCGCATTGAAGTCACTTATCAGTATTATATACTCTGCTTTTACCTTACTCATTACCGATTTCGCGTGTTCATAGAAGCTATCAACTAATATGCCATCATGGCTGGATGTAGGCATGTCGGCATGTACCACCTTCATCTTGTATCTCTTGTTAGGTTCATTAGATTTACAATGTCATTTATGAGATTATAACTGTTTATAAGATTAGATATTCTGTACGGTAATCACAATTGACTTTTCACGAGCCTTATGGTCTACTTGAAAAACAGTTACAATTCCGAGCCTGTCCGTCAATCCATCGAGCCGAGCGTCTGAGCATCTCTGCGTCTGTCCGTCCGCCCGTGCTTTCTACCGTCCGTGCATCCATGCACACTTCCACCTCTCTGTCTGTACGTGCATTAGTCCACCTGTTCGTCCGCTCGTGCATCGGTCCGTCCATCTGTCTCTCTTTTACACAAGTCAGCGAATTGAACGTAAGTGCTATTAAACCTGGGACTTACAGCTTCGTTCTCTTGACGTCATTCATTTTGTGGAGATGCACTGCTTGTTCTTAACAGTCTTGGATTAAAAAGTTACCAGCGTCTGTTCAAGCCGTTCTTTTGTTGACACATACTTTCAGTCACCTTCAGTGCATTGCACTTTACTACAGTTGGTCTTGACCCGACGTGACGGCTTTATTGTAGGAGTACATATGAATGCTTATAAAATTAGATAGCCATCACAGCATCTCGAATGCTGTCTATCTATCTATCTACCTATCTATCTATTTATCTACCTATCTATCTATCTATCTACCTATCCATCTATCTATCTATCTAGCCGTCTACGATATTAAGCTCGCCTGGCCATTCGGATAACGGTTTCAATGCCAAACGTGGTATGACATAACATGACTGTATGAAGAACATATTTGACTGGTCATAACATGAAAATCATGACATGTACGTCATGAATGTCGTGACTTACATTTCATGGTCTGCAGCTTTTGCGGTAGTTTCGTTCACATGGCATGTTGCAAAACTGGTATGGTTTGGCATGACTGCGTGGCGAACACAAGCGATGGACCCTAACATGAAAATCATGACATGCGTGTCATGCAACAACATGACTACATGGCGCGTTCATGATGCGCTCGTGGCCGTTTCGCTAGCGTCACATATACCGAATTCGGTATTACAGTACGTGAATGGATGACGAAGGTATGTGGCTGGTGCAAACATGATAATAATTAGATGCGTGTCATGTAACAACAGGACTACATGCCACGCTCAGGATGCGCTGGCGGCCGTTTCGCTAGCTTCACTTTTAGCAAATTTGTTATTACGGGACGTGACTGGATGACGAAGGTATGATACAGGTGCAAACATGATAAACATGAGATGCGTGTCATGTAACAACATGATTACATGCCACACTGATGATGCGCTCGCGGCCGTTTCGCGAGCTTCACATATACCGAATTTGGTATTACGTGACTTCAATGGATGACGAAGGTATGCGACTGGTACAAACAAGATAATCATGAGATTCGTGTCATGTGAGAACATGACTACATGCCACAGTCAAGCCGCCAATACATTTCGACGTGACGCGGTTAGCGTGCTCGCCGGCGTTCATTTCGTCGCCTCACGCCGGCGTTGCCTCGCCAGACGCCGGTACTGCCATATACTCGCAAGCGTGCGCCGCGCTATGTTGCTTTGACGCATGCGCGTTGCAGCGCGTCCGGCGTCCCCGTCACGAAAAGAGAGAGACGCAGCGTTGTCTGGGTAATGCATTGGCGCGAAATGCAGCATGTCGCATTTCGCGCCGGCTGCCATCGGGCCGCGCCGAAGCAATCCAATACGGCCACTCCCATCCAAATCACCCAGTGGAATTGTCGGGGCTTTAAGGCTCACACTAAGCGCGCCAACCTCCGGCTTTTCCTCGCAGCATTTCAAAACCTTCCTGCTGTGGTAGCCCTCCAGGAGCCAGGGAGTGCTGCCACACTCACAAACTATACTACGTTTCAGCAGGACCCTTTATCTTGCATCTGCGTGCACAAAAATTATACGGCCAACCTAGTTGATCTCGACCTTAAGCCAGCTTTCTCGTACGTGATGGTGACACTCCTTCCGCTGCGTAATCAGGACCCGCCACTGCACGTGCTAAACATTTATTGCTCACCGAAACTAAGCAACATTACATTCGCAGACCTTTTTAGCCGCGCTTTAAAGGCTGCGGGCAGGGACCCTCTGGTGATTGTGGGTGATTTCAATGCCCCCAGAACACTCTGGGGGTATGCACGTGAAGAGAAACGTGGACGTAAATTGGCGGAACTTATGTCCACGCTGGGCCTAACTCTTCACACCGACCCTGCCTACCCAACTCGCGTGGGTAACTCCGTGACCCGGGACACATGTCCGGACCTTACCCTCACAAAAAACATTCAGTATGCGGATTGGGTCAACACTGAAGAGACCCTCGGCAGCGACCACTGCATACTCAACACCACCATTCGCACCTACCCTTTGGCAAGACCCTACGGAGAGGCAAAATTACCCGATTACACGAAGTTTCGGCAAATATACGCCAATTCGACACCCATTGAGGAGCAAGGATACCATGCTTGGTCCCAGCAACTGGTTTCCTCATTACGCTCCACAGAAACACAAATTAAACTCTCCGAGGCGACTCCGGCGGTGGATAACCATCTCCTTCACCTCTGGGAGGCCCGGCGCAGCCTCGTCCGCCGATGGCGCCGGCAAAAACACAACCAAAAGCTCAAAATTCGCATCGCTGAGCTCACCCAGCGAGCAGCAGAGTACGCGGCCCAGCTCGCTGACTCTAACTGGGTGGACCGTTGCAACACGGCCGCTCGACAAATGTCCAGCCGGAGTACCTGGCGCCTCTTCCGCGCCTTGATTGATCCGACCCAAACTCGAACAGAGACACAAAAGCATCTGCAACGAGCATTTCACAGCTTCGACGGAGACACAGCCAAATGGGCATGTAAACTCCGAGACCAATATCTATGCACTCAGCAGGACTCCCAAGGGCCGGCGTACTCGTATGCAGGTACCGAGAACGCGGAGATGGATCAACTGTTCCAGTTACACGACCTGAAGGCAGCCCTAGCAAAAATGAGGCGAGGAACGGCGCCGGGAAGGGATAAAATTACCGTGAAATTACTTGCCAATCTTCCTGACTCGGCCTACAACATGCTCCTTGCCTACATCAATTCCATTTGGATCGGGAAAACAAGCCTACCAATTGAGTGGAAGACCGCCCTGGTCACCTTCATACCCAAAGCGGGCAAAGCCATTAACACGGACAACCTCCGCCCCATCTCCCTTACTTCTTGTGTGGGAAAATTAATGGAGACGATGGTGCGCGACAGGTTGTCCGCGTTCCTGGAGAGCAAAAATGCATTTGCAGACACCATGTTCGGGTTCCGCCCACACCGGTCCGCGCAAGATGTCTTGCTTCAGCTCGACCATGAGATCCTCGATCCAGTCGAGTATCCCCTGAATGACAAAGTTGTGCTCGCTTTGGATCTGAAGGGGGCCTTTGATAACGTGACCCACGAAATTATTCTAACACATCTCTCACAGGTGGATTGCGGCCAAAACACTTTCAACTATATTAAACAATTCCTCACTGACCGACAATCATACATTCGGATTCAGGACATTGAACACGGCCCTTACCGATTAGGCACGAGAGGGACTCCGCAGGGAGCGGTCCTCTCGCCCCTCCTATTCAATGTGGCAATGATGAGACTCCCCGCTCAGCTGGCGAAAGTCGGAGGCATACAGCATGCGCTGTACGCCGACGACATCACCATATGGGCGTCACACGGCACGGCAGGAGACATGGAGGCAAGCCTGCAGCAAGCGGCGGACATCGTGGATGACTATGCCCGTCGCTGCGGCCTTCAGTGCTCCCCGTCCAAATCGGAATTCGTGCACATACGCCCCTCACCAAAGTGCACCACAAAGATCGACCTCTCCCTTCACAGCGGACCAATACCCGAACGCGATGAGATTAGAGTACTGGGGCTTTTTATACACAAAAATCGCAGAGCAGACACAACATTGGCCAAATTGCGTAAGGTGGGGGACCAGGTGGGCCGGATGGTCCGCCGGGTTTCCAACAAGCGCGGGGGGTTACGATGCAAAGATGCCTTGCGGCTGGCGCATGCATTCGTAACCAGCCGAGTCCTGTACTCGGCTCCATACCTCCACCTACGCAAATCCGACGAGAATGCACTCGAAGTCATTCTCCGCAAAATCTACAAGCGCGCCCTCGACCTTCCTGTCAGCACCTCTAACCAGCGCCTTTTGGGCTTGGGAATGGTGAACACCTTCAAGGAGCTGAGAGAGGCGCACTTGACAAACCAATATACTAGACTCTCTAAAACACCGTCGGGTCGCCGCCTCCTTGCCCGGCTACACATCAATCACTCAATACACACGGAAGAGCGCGTACGGATTCCAGAAGTTTGGCGATACTCCTTGCACGTGCACCCTCTTCCGGCTAACATGACCCGAGACGACTACACTGGCCGACGCCTCGCGCGGGCGGAAGCCTTGGCTCGACACTACGGCCACAAATTCGGGGTATTCTACGTGGACGCCTCCGGCCCGCACCACGGTGGTTGGTATACGGCTGCGGTCGTCCACGAAAACACCGTTGTAAATGGACTCACATTCCGTGCACATAACATTACGCACGCGGAGGAGATCGCCATCGCACTAGCCGCCGCAGATCAGGACTCGAGGGTCATCATCACCGACTCAAGGGGTGCCTGTCGCAATATTGAACAGGGATACATTCCGTACCGTGCTTATAAAATACTGCAGAACAGCAGCTACCTAGGTGCCCCCGCGCACCGAACGATCATATGGGCTCCGGCTCACACGGGCCTCGATGGTAATGAGACGGCCGATGCCGCTGCCCGCGCGCTCACTCTCCGGGCACCATCCTCGTCCCCTACCGATCCGGAACTCGAACCTAATCCTGCCTACACCTTTAAGGAGATCACACAATTTTATCAATCCGGCCATAACGTCTATCCTAAACCCTGTAAGGTCCTCACGAAGGCGGAGGAGCGAATCCTCCTTCGCCTTTATACTAAAACTCTATTGTGCCCGGCAATCATAAAACACTTTGACCCCGCTTGTACAGGGAAGTGCCCACATTGTGAGGAAAGTTCCTCTGACATTTTCCACATGGTGTGGGCATGCCAAAAAACCCCAAACCTTACCCCACTACCCAACCCTTCGCGGGAGGACTGGGAGGCAGCCCTGCTCGGCTGCTCTGACCTGACGGCCCAACGGGCCCTGGTCGAGCGTGCCCGGGCCGCGGCCAACGCCAATGGGCTCCCGTAAGAGGGAGCCCACCTAGTGTTTGTACGGGGCGGCCCCTTAAGGACCGTTCCCACCCTCCCTGTAAATAACATCTGTAAATAAATGTTTTTCAGCAGCAGCGCCGAAGCACGCTGGTCGCTGCTGGCGTCAGACTATAAAGTGCTCACGTTATGCTAATGTAGCGTCGCTGTGTCCAGCGTACGCGCACGTCAACGCAACATTGGAGTATATTAGAGAGTTTTAGTACTGCGTACGCTGCATACGGGACGGCGTTGCGTACGTAAGGACGCCACGTTCTGCGTAGTGCGCATGCGCAGACCGCAACGCGCACGTATCGCGTTACGTACGCAGCCGCTACGTACGCACGCATGAGATGCGTGCGTGCGTACGTCTGAGGTGATTGCGCCGCTCTCGAACAAGTTCGCGACAGCACGAGACTTCGTTTTGCAAAATGGCGGCATCGAAGGTAAGCACCAACCGGCTCTGCGGCTTAAAATATGGCCATAATCTGGCTATAACACTTGGATTGGCTCACATTGGCTGTCAACAACACGTGCTTCTATTTTGATCTACCAGATGGCGCAACACGCTTCTCGCTCGTTACGTACGCGGGTACTACGGCGTACTAAAAGCCGATTAGTGGCAAACGACGCCACGTAACGCAAGGCGCTTGCGTGATGTATACGTATCCCAATTCCGTAGTACTAAAACTCTCTATTGTCCCTTCATTGTGCGTTCGCGGCCGTTTTGCTAGCTCCACATATACCAAATTTGATGTTACTTGACGTCAATGGGTGAAGAAATATATGACTGGTGCAAACATGATAATCCTGACACGCGTGTCATGTAAGAACATGACAACATACCACGCTCATCGCGTGCTCACAGCCATTTCGCTCGATCCACATACACTAAATTTGGTATCACGTTGCGCGAATAGATGACGAAGGTAAACAACACATCCAAACATGACTATCATGGCACGGAAGTCATGTACGGCATCAGTTACCTCCATCTCGTAAGGTTGTGCAGATTTGAAAGTGATATATCAACCTTTCTCATTCGTGCTTCGCATATCATCAATTCCCATTGTACGTGGTATCTGCCAATTTCTTTTTGAAGTTGGCTTGTTTTTAAGCGGAATTTTGATCATTTGATATAGGACAGAAAGCAATCTATAAAAGAGGCATTTTTCACAGGCGTATTCCTTTAAAACGTTGTGCTATTTGATGACGTGTGCCAAAATGTTTGTGCTTAGCTCCTCGCCTTCCTTAATCCTGATTTCTTAATTTTTTTTCGCTTAGTTCTCGATATATATATATATATATTTATATATATATATGTGTGTGTGTGTGTGTGTTCGTGCAAACGTGTGGGTGAGTGAGTGATTGAGTGGTCAGTCAGTCAGTAATTCAGTGAGTCAGTCAGTCAGTAATTCAGTCAGTCCGTAATTCATTCCTTCAGTCAGTCAGTCAGTCGGTCGGTCGGTTGGTCGGTCGGTCAGTCAGTCAGTCACTCAGTCAGTCAGTCAGTCAGTCAGTCAATTGAGTGAGCATGTGTGGAAGTGTAACTTTTGCTCGCGTCACCTCTAAATTGGTTGTTTTAAATGCCCGAGGCATTAGACAATCTTGGGCTAAGATGATCTCGGGGATAAAAAGTTTGAGCGACATTGTCAAGATATTACTACTGTTTTCTACAAGTTAGTTTCCAATCACTTTAGCCCAGACGCAGGAATCATTCACTTTGATTTCTGTCTATGTAGCTCCTGTTTGTAATTTCAAACTTGAAACTATTGGCAGACTTTACGACGCCTTCATCGATGGAGAAAACGCTATATATACGACCATTCCATAAAAACTTCTAGACGCGAGAAGGTCGCCAGTGGCAGGTACGATTCCGGGTGCGAGAAAGTGGTCGTTATGTAGATCATTTCCGTTTGATTGCGAAGCCGCGTCGTAAAACGTAACGTTATCGCTCCCGCGTGGTGAATAACGAACAAGCTGCTTCGTGCGATAGCCTTGTTTACATGAGTTTTAACAACGAAAACTCCGAACCCGTGTAAGAAATCGTTCGATGAATGTGACCACTACATAGGCACGGCGAATCCACCACATTCAAAATGCGACTCTATAGCAGTAGCATTGGCATGTTTCTTTACGGGGCTAAGTCAGCTACTATATAACTTGATAGCGATGTTTACAAGGAAGACCAAGATTTCTTTTATTCTTATTCCCGAAAAATTGCTGCTGATTTTCTTAAATACGAAGGAATATCTTTGTTTCTCAACATTCTATGTGCAAGCTCAAACGTTTAATGTAGTAGTGTGTCCGCTGTTCAACTTTAGGATAAAAATCAGAAAGACGAACACTCAGATCGACATCACTTGCATATTTCAGGGTCGTAATAATGTTTACATTTGTGAATATACGAGAAAATAAGCCCCAACAACCGCTGATGACGTGTCCCTACAAGAACGCGGTGTAACGATGTGTTCAAGGGCGATAAAACACCGTACGTCTGTCTATTCGCTATATCTATGAATGGTGCAGTCGACACTGCTCTAATAGTCAAGATGGCCAGTGGCTCTGGCCAACATTCCCAGGGTGTACACGTGCAGAATTGGGCAATAAAGCAAATGGCTAAGCATTTTCTGTTGTAGCTCATAGCAGAGCATCAAACGAGCATTTCGGCGGTTGTGTGGGTTTGGTTTTCAACGGCAGTAAGTGCGCGTACTTTGACTTCTTTATATCCTTTTGAAATAACGCATGCACTACTGGTGAAAACAACAAATAATTCCCCCTGTAGTTTCTCTTGGAATTATTGTCTGTTCGCTTAATTTGATTACGTCTAAGAAATACATAGAACCTTAGAATAAAGCTTCCTAATTATCTGCTAGTTTTTGTAATAATACGGTGGTCCCTCATACAAGTTTAAACCAAGACAACGCCACAAGAAAGCATGTCTTTGGCAGAAGTTCAATGGTTAAGTTAAGCAATTATAAGCGGCAAGAAAAAAAATTGCCCGCAGCTTCCCTCGGGGGAACACTGAGGAGAATGCGGAGCATATAATTGGTTAACGGGGTGTTAAAGTGCGACTTACTTGGGTCGATGGCTAAATTGGTTAACGTGGTTGTGAAATGGGGTGTTAAATTGCGACTTACTTGGGTCGATGGCTAAATTGGTTAAAGTGGTTGTAGGAGGGGGTGTTAAATGAGTGAACACGTACACACGTATGCGAAAGGGCGGCGCCGGTCGAAGGGACGTCGATCATTGTGTTTGTGGATTCGTTGGAATTCATTTCACCGCGACCTTGGACGTCGACGCGCCGTACAAACCAACGGACGAGCGGCAACTGAGCGAGCGAGCGCCGACCTTGAGTATATATACAGCGCGACGGCGCATGCGCTGTCAGCTGTCAAATGTTCTCGAAGGAGAAGCGCGCGCGCGGCACAGATGGCGACGGCGCGACGGCGCATGCGCTGTCAGCTGTCGCATGTTCTCGAAGGAGAAGCGCGCGCGGCACAGATGGTGGGCGACGGCGCGACGGCGCATGCGCGCGCGTCAGCTGTCGAATGTTCGAGAAGCGGTGCGGACGGCGCAGACGGCGCGGACGGCGCACTACAAGGCGCGAGTATAAGATGCTTCCGCATCTAAAAGCCAAATAAACTTCATTAAGGCAGAAAGCACCAACAGTCGCTGAAGCAGCGGCTACGAACAAACAAACTCTGTGAACGCAGGCGTTCAAGTTTGCAAACTGTTCACCACAGAAACGGACGCAAACAACGCGAACGAAAAAAAGCTCAAAAGAGCCGATTTATGCCCACGGGGAAACCAGCACGAACAAAAATGCAATGCCTGTGCTGCATAAAGGCAGCAATCATGCTGTTTACTAAACCGTGGATGCTCAAGGGAGGCGGGCCATGCTGCTTCCCTGAATCAGCATTCCGTGTTGGTCCCCAAACGTTGGTTGCAGCCATCGTGCTACGATTCGTCGCTGCGTAGACTTAATTCTATGTATTCGGGGAATTAAAAAAAAACTAACCTGGGACATCTGCATGAGTAACTCAGAGCTACAGAAATCGATAACTATGACGATGTGAGTGAACATTGACTGCCACCCTATGGATTCTGTGTAAGAAATACGTTAACTTCACTCTCGTGGCCAAGTTTGTCTCGCTGGACAAACTCTTAACAAGTCCATGCTTTATAAAGAAGAAAACTGCAAGAAACCTATGCTCCTATTACCTGTCATTTTGTTGCCGTGAATATATTTCTTTTTTAAATGCGAAGCATTTCTTTGCGAACTTCAGTGGCTTTTAGCGCATCTATCTATCTATCTGCCTTTCTATCTATCTATCTATCTATCTATCTATCTATCTATCTATCTATCTATCTATCTATCTATCTATCTTTGTAACCACCAACGACTTTTAGCTCTTATGGCCGTTTTGATAATGGCATCAACACAAAGCTTAGTATGACAGAACATGACTGTATGACAAACATAACTGACTGGTCATAACATAAAAGTCATGACATGTATTTCATAAATGTCATGATTTACATGTCATGGGCTTGCTGCTTTTGCGATGGTTTCACTTGCATTTTATGTTGCAAAACTGGTATGGCATGACATGACTGCATGGCGAACACAAGTGATAGAGCCCAACATCAAAATCAAGACAAGTGTGAGATGTAAAAACATGACTACATGCCACACTCATGATGTACTCGCAGCCGTTTCGCTATAGCTTCTCAAAAACCAAATTTGGTATTACGGGACGTGAATGGATGATAAAGGTATGTGAGGGGTGCAAACATGATAATCATGAGATGCGTATCATGTAAAAACATGACTACTTGCTACGCTCATGATGTGCTCGCGGCCGTTTCGCTAGCTTCACATGTACCAAATTTGGTACTACGTAATGCGAACGGACGACATAGGTAAATAACAAGTCCAAACATGATGATCATGACATGCATGTCATGTAACAGCATGACTACGTCCCACACTCATGATGCACTCGCGGCCATTTCGCTATCTTCACATATGCCAAAATTTGCTAATAAGTGAGTGGATGACGAAGGTATGTGACTGGTGCAAACATGATAATCGTGAAGTGCATGTCATGCAAGAATATTATTGCACGCCACACTCAAGGCACCGATACACTTCGACGTAAGTCGGCGCGCACGTGCGCCGGCGTTCGTTTTATCGCGTCACGCCGGCGATGCCACGCCAGGCGCCTATATCCCCCCCAGTAGAGATCAGTGGATCTACCCTCTCTCCTTCGTTGTGGATCTGCATGCCATTAACCTTCCCGCCGCGGTGGTCTAGTGGCTAAGGTACTCGGCTGCTGACCCACAGGTCGCGGGTTCGAATCCCGGCTGCGGCGGCTGCGTTTCCGATGGAGGCGGAAACGTTGTAGGCCCGTGTGCTCAGATTTGGGTGCACGTTAAAGAACCCCAGGTGGTCGAAATTTCCGGAGCCCTCCACTACGGCGTCTCTCATAATAATACGGTGGTTTTGGGACGTTAAACCCCACATATCAGTCATTATCATGCATGCCATTTACCTGCAGGCACGCGCCGCGCTGTGTAGCTTTGACGCATGCGTGTTTATCGCACACACGGCGTCCCTCCGTCACGAAGAGAGGCAGACGCGGTGCTGTCTAAGTAACGTAGTCGGCGCGAGATGCAGGATGTCGACTTTCGCACTGCTTGCCACCGGGCCGTGCCGACAAACGCTGGTTGCTCCGGTCGCGCCTGGCGTCACACTATGGAGTGCATGCTCTCGTTTTGCTAGAATAGCGTCCCTGCGCTCAGCCTGCGCGTGAGTCCATATTGTGTCGGAGTATATTAGGCCCCAATGACGCGCTTGCCGCCGTTGCGCTAGCTCCACATGTACCAATATTGGTATCACGAAAAGTGAATAAACGACAAAGGTAAATGACACGTGCAAATCCGATAATCATAATGCGCGTTTCATGTAAAGCATGACTACACGCTCGGCTCATAGCGTTCTCGCGGCCATTTCACTAGTTCCGTATATACCAAACTTGTTATTATGTGACGTGTGAGGACGATGAATGTAAATGACACGTCCAAATATAAAAATCATGATATGGATTTCATGTAAAACATGACTACATGCTACGACCAACGTTGGTATCAGGTAACGTTAATGGATTGATTAATTTGTATGTGGGGTTTAACGTCCCAAAGCTACCATATGATTGTGGGAGACGGCGTTGTGCAGAACTCCGGAAATATCGAACATCTGGGGTTCTTTAATGTGCACCTAAATCTGAGCACAGGGGCCTACAACATTTCCACCTACATAGGAAATGCAAGACATTATTAGATGACAAAGGTAAATGAAACGTCCAAACATAATAATCAAGGCATAGAAATCATGTACAGCAAAATTTACCTCCGTCTTTTAACGTTGTGCTGCTTTTAAAGTGACCTATCACCCTTCTCATTTGTGCTTCGCATATCATGGATTCCCGCTGTACGTGGGATCTTCCCATTTTTCATATATAGGCTCCCACAAGAATTTCATGGAAATGTTAGAAGGCGGTTCAGTTATTGGAACGCCAAGTGAAAAAATAAAAACAGTATGAGCAATGTTGACAAACAGGGGGCAGTAAAGGTCTTGTTTCAAAATTCTGCAGATTCCACGCACCACAGAAATCGAATTCGTGCGATGCATGCGGACGACAACATTACTGTGGTGGTTAGGAGATTGTGTTGTAAATTTTTACAGCGAAAGATGTTTTGAGATAACGAGAGTACCATGCGCCGTAGTTGTCTGCTGCCGCAGCCATTATCTCCACTCTAACGCAAATTTCTAACTGGCCTTAGGGACGAGTCTCGTGAGGACACGAATCTCGTTATTATGAGCAATAAAGCGTTTTAGAACAACGAAATAACAACGACGCATGATACAGTGTGAATGTTATAACGAGTGGGTCGTCCAATGTTCCAACCCATTACCAGCGCCTGACCCATATTTCTTCATCGTCGTCAGCCAAAGCATAAAAAATTGACAGCATATCCACGGAATTAGTTATGAATGATGGGGCGAAGCATCAGTCTATCCGTCCGTCCGTCCGCCAGTCTGTCTGTCTGTCTGTCTGTCTGTCTGCCTGTCTGTCTGTCTGTCTGTTGATTTGTCCGTCCGGCCGTCCGTCCGTCCGTCCGTCTGTCTGTCTCTCTGTCTGTCTGTCTGTCTGACTGTCTGTCTGTTGATTTGTCCGTCCGTCCTTCCGTCCGTCTGTCTGTCTGTCTGTCTGTCTGTCCATCCGTCCGCTCCTATCGCACTAGATAACGCATAGGACAGACGGATGCTTCTCCCCACTCATCATCATTCACTCTGTGGATATGCTATGAATTTCTCAATAAAACATCACCATCTATCTTCTTTTTCCATCAACTATACAGAAACCACATACGCCATATAGTAATATTTTGAAGGAGATATACATGCAACGCCCTATACTGAGCATTTCATAAACTAGAGGTGGCTACGTTCACATACAACGAAGGAGGATATGACACACACCCTAAAAACCTTCGCCCCTAAATATTGCAAGACATTATTTGCGAGTGTGTAGCGGGTACCACGCATCTGCGAATACTGACAAATTAAGGTATAGTAAATGCCTCCCTACAACACAAAAATTATGATGTATAATGGCGCAGTAGCTACCCTGTGAGCGTGTTTGTAGGTGTTACCCAAGGAGTGTTTAAAATATTCTGGAAGGGTGCTCTTCCAGCTTTCGCTGTGACTGCCTTGCGCGTTACACGCAGGCTAGGCCAGTTTCAGCGGCGGTGCCATTGGTTGTGAGCATGGTGTACGAATAATTGGCCCCGTATCTGCATGTTACACTGCAAATGTCGTCAAAGGCGATATTCTTGCGTCTGGAGAGAATGAACAATACGTTTATTAGGAGCGAAGCTGCTTATGGCGTGGCTTGGGCGTCCCTCGTATGTAACCACCAGTGGCACATACCCGAAATAGGTATAACACTTGACCTCCAAGGTGGTGCCAGTGAGAGATTTCTTCTGTGCGTTGTTTAACAATAAAAAATAGTGCTCAATGAACATGCCAATAGCTGCTAATGGGGAATGAGAGACATGAGCATTCGGCTTTTAGTCAACGCGCACGCTGCGATCCCCATTAGCAGCCATTGGCATGTACATTGAGCACTATAGCGGACAAGAAAGGGATGCTACATTATACTCGCTGGGTGTAACCTCCTTAGCTTTAGAAAGGTTTAGCGAGCGTTGAGCCGCAGTGCCATGAATACAATGAACTTGTATATACCATGAATGAACTCAAGGTGGTTAAAAATGAGAAGTAGATACGAAGCGCAAGCCGTAAGAAAGTAAAAGCCGAATTCTCCTGTCTCTCATTTCTCATTAGCAGCCATTGGCATGTACATTGAGCCCTATCTGACAGGGAAAGGTTGCTACGTTATACTCGCTGGGCGTAACTTCCTTGGTTTTCGAAAGGTTTAGCGAGCGTTTGGTCGCAGTGCCATGAATACAGTGAACTAGAATATACCATGAACTCGAGGTGGTTAAAGGTGGGAAGTGGACCCAAAGCGCAGGCCGTAAGAAAGTGTGCGTGTGCCACCTCTCGTTTAGTCCTTGGAATGTCCGCTGGATGGCGGTGCTTCTATATGGGGAATATATGATAAAAAGATGCGAGATGGTGGGACTTGTAGTGTTGAATAGATGAACGAACGGACACACAAAGAGATGCATGGATGGACGCATGAACGGACGCAGGGGCGGATGCACGAAAGAACGCAGGGACGGGCGCACAAACAGACGCATGGACAGTCACACAGACGAACGCATGGATGGACGAATGCTTCGCCCCACTCTCCATCATTCACTCCGTGGATATGCTGCCATTTTTTTGATGCTTTGGCAAGAAAATCTGTGAATGACATTCTGGAGGCACTGTGCTAGAGTGCCTCGAGCGTGCAGCAGAGGCGAACGAGCGCATCAAGTCACGTCACACGGGAGACATGTCTGCCATCTGGCAGTTATGTTAGAAAACGAAGCGCGCGGCGTGCGCACCGTCTCGGATGGGATAAGGTGTAGAACACAACGGGTAGATGCCACAACCGTGTCATCTTAGCAAAGCGTTGTAAACACTTGCCTTTTCCTGCAGGCGTTGCAACCTAAAGAAAGCGTGATAAATGCTACGGTTTTTAGAATCACTTATGTATGCCTTTTCTCGTAAAAAGACACACATACAGACTATTGACATGTTGTTATTGGACCTCAGATATTCGCAATAATTGCTTTTTAATTGACAGTCGCACAAGTATGAACGACGATTGCACAATTATGAACCAACCGTTTAAAGTATTGTCTGGGGCCGTTTAGACCTTAAAGTATCGTTAAGAGTGGACAAACAGACAGACCAAACTTTTTGAGTTGAAGGTTCCCAAAGAAGACTATCGTCTTTAACATTATTTTAGGTGGGGACACTCCAGCCGGCGGTGCATACAGAAAATGTTAGTCTCTTTCCTCCTTTCTGGCGATAACGAGCTTTCATGTGAGCTCCGCCTCCTTTTTTTAGCATAGTATCAGCTTTTGACGCACCCCTTGACGCCTCCCACTAAAACACTATGTTGCCAGTCCGGGTTTACATAGGGAGCCTACATGAACGGCCGTTTTTAGGGTGGAGACATCTTAATAAGTGCCTTCAAGAAACTCAGCCAAAACCAGTGGGCAACGGGGCACGCTGTTGCCAGCTTCCACCAAATTCAGCATAGTTTTCTGTGCGCCGCCTTTTGGAGCCAGCCGCCGCTCCCTCCAGCTACGCGAAGTACGGCGCAACAAAAAGGAGCCGACCGTGTAAGCGACCCAGTTCTCAAAGTGAGCGCACGAAGAAATTCGCAGCCCACACACAAACACTTGCGACATAATACTGAGGTTACGCTGACACGAACGCAAGTGTGGCAACAGCTCAGACTAGCGAGCGCGTCTCCGTACGAACGCGCGGACGCGTCCCGTTTGTGGGCTTCCTACTCGCAATGCGTGGACACAGCAACGACAACTTTGGTTATCTACTCATTCGCGAACACCGCGAAACACATATACGTGTGCCGCAGGAAAAAACAGTGAACGAAATACGCAGTACTCACAGAGCAAATACGAGACGCACTGGTGGACTCCCAGCCGTCTCGCTTCACTTGAGCCAGCCATAGTTGTCGTCGGCCAGGGCTCGCTGGGAAGCGGAACATTCGCACCCCCTTTATGTTGTGGTTAGTGCAGAGCGGTACGCAGCATCCAGGCATTCTAAGGCTTCACCGGCAGCGTTTAACACGCTACCGCAACGTTCGACGCCGTATTGTTGAGAACTAAGCGCAACCGGGCGTAGACGCAGTGCGGGCACCAAGATGGGGCGACAGCGCGGCGTTGCTGTCTGGCAACATTGTGTTTTGGCGGGCGGCGGTGCGTTGGCGGCATGTAGTGGGTGTAAGGCTGACATCACCCTAAAAACGGCCGCTCATGTAGGCTCCCTAGGTTTACAAGGCAACAAGCGCCATGTTCGTTCTTCTGCTCAGTCGTTCCTGCTCCGCCGTGCTGCACGAGCTGCATATTAGCGCGTGTGTGCAAGCTGAGGTATGCGCTGCGTTTGACAACATCGTAGACCTAGCTTCCGCTTCCGCTGCGCTAAGGGCACCTACATGAACCTTGGGTAGCAGAGCTCAGTGAGATTTCGACTGAGCAGGGCGCATGTTTTAGGGGCGAAGCTTCTAAGCCGTGCGTCTCTGTCCCTCCTAGCTCGTCGTGCTTCGTGACCGCCTAGTTCGATGACTCACTCAGCAGGGACAACCATACATACATACATACATACATACATACATACATACATACATACATACATACATCCATACATACATACATACATACATACAGACACACAGACAGACAGACAGACAGACAGACAGACAGACAGACAGACAGACAGACAGACAGACAGACAGGCAGGCAGGCAGGCAGGCACTTTTAGTACAAACCCTGCAGGATGCTCAAATAGAAATTTTCAAGGAGCAGATGTCAAATTCAGAAGGATCTAATAGTTATTTCGGATCTAGTGCGGGTTTTGTGGTTGGCTACACTTCCTATTTCTGTATCACCCCTGTATCCTTTCCAAGTGATTTCCTGTACCCTTTCCAAGTGAGAAACTTTCCATGTCATTCACCTTTGCATAATGAAAAGGCTCCCAGTTTGTGTGCGTGCACGCGCACGTGATTGTGTGTGTGTGTTTGTGTGTGTGTTTGTGTGTGTATGTGTGTGTATGTGTGTGCGTGCGTGTGTGCGTGCGCATGTGTGTGTGCGTGTGTTTGTGTGTTTGTGTGTGTGTGCGTGCATGTGTGTGTGTGCGTGTGCGCGCACGTGTGTGTGTGCGTGTGTGTTGTTTGTGTGTGTGCGTAAGTGTGTGTGCGTGTGCGTGTGTGTGTGTGTGTTTCTTGCGCCACAACTAAGTTAGTTTTTTGTTGTTTTTTCATCACGGACAATGTTGCAGCCTAGTGCTCAGATAGTCCTGTAGTCAGTATATTCGATGATGCTATGTGAGTTTTTGAGTTTTTATGGCGTACGGGTCATGCTTAGCCAAAGGTTTGTGCAGCGAATACCCCAGTGTATTCCGTAATCGTGACAAAGCGGGCATGGGGGCATGTTAATACGAGAGACGGATTGCGACGTCTTTGTCTAATGAACTAGGAATGATTGATCACTCAGTGTTTTGCTTGGTGTGAAGTCTTCGACAAAAGACGACAAATACTGCACGCTGTCTGAACTGCAGAATGCCACGAAGAATCAAACTTTCTTGAGATGCTACCACAGGAAAAGTAAGCAAATAAGGAGAACAGGGCTAGGGAAACATATGGCGTTGCACTTTCTGAATGGAAAGTTTCATTCTTGTTCTGTCTGAGAGCCGAACGATGGCTGGATGATAGCGAAAAAATGCATTGTTGCTGTTCGGTTTTATAAGAACGTAAACAATGTTTATAATAAATTACCGTAACGCCACCTTTCTCTTCTTTTTTGTTTTTCGTTATATTTTCCACGATTCCTGGAACGCTCCCTGCGTCCCACCTTGTGGCGATGGCAGCGGCGACTTCTACAGGCCCACGTGGTCAAATGTCAGCGCCCTCAAGCTCTTCTGTGGCTCAAGGCTCATGGTCCATCACCAGCGACGGCTCAAGAGATGCTCCTGCTCTCGTGCCCATGGACGAAGAACGAACTGCTGGCCCGTCTGGCTACAGCTCAACATTTGTAAGCTCCGCAAGGAAACGAGGCTCTTGGTGCAGCTCCAGTGAAGACACGGACATCTACTCAGTCGACGGCGACGACTCATCAGATGGCAGCTTCGTGTCTGTGATGAGCCGCAAGGCCAAAAGGAGGCTAATCAAGACGTCATCACCAGCAAGCACGTCAACCGTGAAGGCAAGGAATGAACGCTGGCCGCATACCATTCTCTTCATGCCCGTGGATCCTTCCGCCAGCCTTCGAAAATTGAACAGGCAAGCCATTTCCAATGTTCTTGAGGGAATAGCACAGAATGAAATCAAAGAGGTCCGGCTAAACACACGTAAGAACGTTTTAGCCGTTGACACAACACATGCAGATACGCTGGAGAAGCTTCGAATGATGACAGTGTTTGGAGATGTCAAAGTACGAGCGGTCGTACCGATGACTGGAACCTGCACTGCAGGTGTCATTTACGACATTGACTTGGCAATCCCAAACACGGATCTAACCATTCTGATAAAACCAGCGTACGAAGGAGTGGTCATTAAGCATATAAGCCGCCTCGGGAACAGCCGCTGCGTTAAGGTAGTCTTTGAGGGCGACTCAATCCCTACGCACGTCAAGGTAGGACATTTCCGGCATGTGGTACGGCATTTTGTCCCAAAGCCGCTTCAGTGCCACAAGTGCTTCAAGATCGGTCATGTCAAGGGCGTCTGTGCAAACTCCACCGTATGCCCCCGGTGCGCGGAGGCGCACACGGTAGACACCTGTTGTGCAACAACTTATAGGTGCGGCAATTGTCGAGGTACGCATGAGGCCACGTCTAAGAAATGCCCAAGACTCAAGAAAGAAATGGGTATCCTGAAAGAAATGGTCAGGGATAACTCAACCCATAGAGAAGCTTCACAGAAAATCCGGCGTCGACGTCGCCACCGACGGAAGCGCTCCAGTCATGGTGATATTCATGCACCACTTCGGTCTACACCACCATCAACATCTAGTAGAAAGCCAGAGAGTACAAGAAAACCTCCACCGGCGAAGCCTCTCTCCCCTGAAGACTGGCCGGTGCTTGCGAACGCACGGCCTTCCGAGCAGCCTTCCCGCTCTCTGCTCCCAGTGAAAGCCAATGCTGCTGATGACGAGGCTTCAAAAACAGATCGTCAAATTATTCCTATGCTGCGATCCATTGTGAGTGTCATCAGAAGTCTTCTGACAAGCATCGACACGCCAACTGCTAGGAGCGGCCTACAGGTACTGGACGCGTTGAGTCCGGTCCTTGCAAGCCTCCAGTAAAGCCATGGCCGACAATAACAAGTCGTTCCGTCAGGAGGTCAGAGAAGCGTCCATCTTTCAGTGGAACGCAAGAGGTCTGAGATCTCGCATATCTGATTTTCGCCAGTTTGTTCATCTGCACCGATTTCCCATCATGATTATATGTGAACCGAAATTATCGCACCCAATCAGATTATCCGGCTACGAGTCATTTTTCTCTTCAAGTGACATCGAAAGTAGCAAAGTTGTTGTATTTATTCACCGGGAGCTTACTTACGTCGTCCAGCCAGTGCAACCTCACGACAGCAATCAGTATGTGTGCTTGTCTGTTGAAAAAGGAAAAGTGACATTCGCACTTCTAGGCGTGTATATATCCCCATCAGGTCATTTCGACGCCAACAAACTAGACGGCATATTAAGGGCACATCCGGGTCCGCGGGTTATCACCGGGGATTTCAATGCGCATCATCCCATCTGGGGAAGCTCAAGGCTTAATTCAACGGGACGACGTCTAGCATCATTGGTTTCCAGCCATGGTCTCGTCCTTCTGAATGATGCCAGTCCTACGTTTTTACGAGGCACTACATATAGCAGCTGCCTTGATTTGTCCTTTGTTTCACGCCGATTTGCTACACGGGTAAAGTGGTTTTTGGACATTGAAACACACGGAAGCGACCACATCCCCACTTACCTGAAGATCAAAGGTATTTCAAACACGTACTCCTCTACCACAACACAAAGAATAGATTGGAGTGTGTTCAAGACTCAACTTGAGGATGCTTGTGAAGAAGGCCTGTCCAATGGTCTTCAGCAAGCTATTAAGGAAACTGCACATGCGACTACGCGCACAATAATACGCTCTTCGAAGTACTCTGAATATGACCTCGAGCTGGAGCGACTTCGTGCGATACGCCGTCGTGCCGAAAGACGATACCGACGCACCAATTCCACAGACGATCTACGGACAGCCCGGCGCATCCAAAAGAAGATACAACGGCGCCTTGACAAATTAGACACCCAACGATGGAGGAAATTTTGTGCGTCGCTAGATCCTCATAAACCACTGTCTCAGATATGGAGAATTGTGCGAGGCCTACGTTCTGTTCCTGAGCAGCGTTTTCCCTTCAAAGCCCTTGCACTTTTTCATCGCCGGCATGAAATTGAGGTAGCAGAAGATTTCTGCGCTATGACCGTGGGCCAGACAGCGTACACAAGCCTACATACAGTGAATCAAATCCCTCACTCACGGGACCCACGCATGGATCTACCGTTTACATCACAGGAGCTCGATGCGGCGCTCTTCTTATGTAATAAGTCGTCGTCAACTGGGCCGGATGACATCTCATACAAGATGCTGTGCAACCTTGGTAAACGGGCTCGAGAAGCACTCCTTAACATCTTCAACGATTCCTGGCAAGCTGGCGTCGTTCCGCAAGATTGGAAGATTAGCCGCTTGGTACCGATCCTTAAGCCTGGCAAATCTCCCCTGGACATTGCCTCTTACCGACCGATCGCACTCTCAAGTTGCGTAGGAAAGGTAATGGAGAGAATGATCTTGGCCAGGCTTGAATGGTACCTGGAATACTATGAGATATATCCGAACGCCATGGCTGGTTTTCGCCGTCACCGATGTTCGATCGACAATGTTATAGATCTCGTCACATATGTCCAGCAACAAAAGGCAGGTAAACGACTATCTGCAGCCATGTTCCTTGACGTAAAAGGAGCATACGACAACGTTCTACATGACGCCATCCTCGAAGCCATTGAGTCAGTGGGCCTAGGCGGGCAACTGTATTGTTGGACACGCAGCTATTTACAAGGGCGGACCTTGTTTGTGAACACTGCAGATGGTCCAACTTCCCAACACCCAACGCATCGTGGAGTCCCGCAAGGTGGCGTCTTGAGTCCAACCCTCTTCAACCTCGTTCTCATTGGTCTTGTAGAACGATTACCAAGTGTGGTCAAGTTATCCGTGTACGCTGACGACATCTGCGTCTGGACATCTGGTGTGACAAGGCCTCAGGTACGCGCAAGACTTCAGAAAGCTGTGGCGTTGGTATCATTGTACCTCAAGGACCAGGGTCTGAAAATCTCGCCAGCGAAATGTGCATTGATTGCTTTTAGTCGAAAGCCAATGAGACCATACGCTATATCAATCGATGGCCAAGTCATACCGTATGTCAAGACGCACAGATTTCTAGGCGTATTCATTGATAGAGACCTCTGCTGGGGCCCACATGTGGCCCACTTGAAGAAGAGGCTGACAGAAATTGCTAACTTATTCAAGTATCTCGGAGGAAAAACCTGGGGGACTTCAGTACATGCAATGATGCAATTGTACAAGACGCTTTTTATTGGCTATTTGCGCTACAGTTTGCCTGTGTTGACCAACACCTGTAGAACCAACATTCGGGCTCTCGAAAGCATCCAGGCCATGGCTCTGCGAGTTTGTCTGGGGCTACCGCGATGTTCATCATCAGCTGAGACAATCGAGATCGCTAATGACTACCCGCTGAAGACGCATATCATGATGGAAGTGCTCAGAGCACACGTGAGGCATCTTACTCGTGCCCCTGCCCATCATCTAGCTTCACTGCCAGAAGCCCGACCTCGTGCCTCATTCTGCCAGACAGTCTTGTCATATCGCACACACATTCCTGCGGGATATACAACTCCATCGAGGATTTCAACTCCCCCATGGAGTATGACCTGTGCACATGTTGAACTCACGGTTCCAGGCATAGGGTCAAAAGCCCGGCTCTCGTCTCCAGCGCTAAAGCAGCTTTCTCTTCTCTTGTTATATGAGAAATACAGTGACCATACTCATCTGTATACTGACGCTTCAACTAAAGTTGATGGGTCTGCAGGGTCGGTGATCTTTCCTGCAACAGCGACAACGGTGAAGTTTCGTTTATCCCACCAGACATCATCGACAGCTGCGGAACTTGCTGCTCTACGTAGCGCAATTGAAGTCATTAAACACCAAGAAGCCAAGAAATGGAGCGTGTTCACGGACTCTAAGGCAGCACTACAGTGTTTGAAATTCGCCTTACGCCGGGGACCTCATGAACAACTAGTGCTGGAAATTAGAGAGCTGCTTCACCACCTCTTCGACGAAGGACACAGAATCACGTTTCAGTGGATTCCAAGTCACTGCGGCATATTGGGCAACGAACATGCCGATGCAGCTGCCCGATCAGCACACGAAAGTGGTGAAGAAAAATCTATACCATTTTCAAGGACTGATGCTGCAATGACCATCCGAAAAATCGCTATTGCAGAATTAAAATCCCTGTGGAACACCGAGTGCTTACGGCACACGCGACTGCGTAGACTGGACACGTCTCGTCGACTCCGGCCTCCGTCTGGACTCTCCCGACTCGAGACAACGGTGCTTTGCCGACTATGGCTTGGTGTCGCCTTCACCAAAGCTTTCGCCTTCCGAATCGGCATGGAAGACAGTGCTGCTTGCGGTCATTGCGGCAGCGATGAAACTATAGAGCACGTTCTCTGTCACTGCCCTCGTTACAGCGTGCAAAGACGGCTACTAGCTGCTGCGTTAGCTCGCCTTGACGACAGACCTTTGTCTGAACAATCAGTGCTGGAAAGACGACATGATTTGTGTGCTCATAGAAAATCAGTGAAGGCCCTACTGAACTTTTTGCGTGGCAGCGGCCTATTGTATAGACTGTAGCACCCCAGCTCCCCCCCCTCCCCCTTTTTTTATTTTTTTTCTCGCGCGCGTCTATTTCTCTCTTCGCTTTCTTTCCAATCTTTCTTCCCCATTCCCCCTTCCCCTAGTGCAGGGTAGCAAACCGGATGCTCCATTTTCTGGTTAACCTCCCTGCCTTTCCCTGATTTTATTCTCTCTCTCTCTCTCTCTTCTCTTCTTTTTATGGTGCTTCCTAACCAATTCCTTCAGTTGAGTTTAAGCCACATTTACTGCCAAAATATCAACATTTAAAAAGGAATGCGAAATATTTTCGGCAACCTACTACAAATACTATTGAAAAAGCTGGTAAAGCAATTTCTGCGTATTCAGAACGACTCAAGGCAAAAGAAAAACATAAGGCTTCATTAAGAAAGTGGTTGATGAAATTTTATTTAAGAATCGTTTTGTTATACGTTCCTAATGTCAAAAACAACCAAATGAAGGGAACTAAAAATGAGCTAAAAAGAGCTTTCATTGCATGCTGAATCACTGAGCTAAGCAGGAAAGGCAACGCAATGATTACTGAGATATGACAAATGCCATCAACGATAGCAAAGCGTTTGGTGTGGTGTCAAAATTAGCAGGACCGCAAGCATTGTGTCCAATTGACAAGAATAGTGTAAATTGCAGATCGTTGCGAAAGCTGTTTATTTAACAATAACACAACACAAACAATCTGAGGTAGATTATTTAGTTTTCCAGATTTCAAGTGTTTCTTTAGAGCTGCAAAGAGACAACTTCTGTAATTGATTGAAGATGGTCTTGCACCTGCATTTTGCACAATGTGTACCTGAAGGCACTGGTGACTGAAGTATTGTTTTTTATATTTACCGACATATATGCCCTCTTATCCTATTTCCAATACAACGTTCTGTAATGCACGACTTTAGCACTATGGACAGCGCTAACGAATGTGACGATTCGTTTTCAGAAGTTTTGATTGTAGAAGAAGTGCTTAGACGAAGTAGCTCTTCAGTGCTTTGTAACAGAAGTGGGCCTCATCAAATCTGAGGCCCACGGAACGGTTTCAAACTCTTCCATGGTAGAGTACCTGGTACTCTAAATTGTTATCCACTTTTTGTAAACACACAAAAGAAGCACTTCACGATCATTACATAGTTCTGCAACCACTAATTCACTAACCTTTCTTACCAATCATAGCCCCGCCGCGGTGGGCTAGTGGCTAAGGTACTCGGCTGCTGACCCGCAGGTCGCGGGTTCGAATCCCAGCTGCGGCGGCTGCATTTCCGATGGAGGCGGAAATGTTGTAGGCCCGTGTGCTCAGATTTGGGTGCACGTTAAAGAACCCCAGGTGGTCAAAATTTCCGGAGCCCTTCACTACGGCGTCTCTCATAACCATATGGTGGTTTTGGGACGTTAAACCCCACATATCAATCAATCAATCAATTTCTTACCAATCATAAAATTGGGAAATGGCATATCTCTTCAAATGAAGAGGCTGCTTTCGAAAAAACGGCCCTGATAACAGGGACATAAGCACAAAACACTTGAATTTACGTCCCATTACTAGTTCTTTTCGCTAAATAGTCGATGAATACAAGTCGCACACTGGATGACTGGATATATCAACTAGTGATCTCTGTTTTCAAGTCACGTAACACCATAGACACCACCACCTAGAGCGCAATTTCTCTATCCTCTAACTGTTGCAGATAATTTTGGCACATTCTGTGTACACAAACACTTTACCTGACCTCAACCAAATTCTAACTCGTTCCTCTATAATCAACCTGAATTCTGCCAAATTCAGTCACGTCATACGGAACTACATGAACTCGTTCGAGATATTAAAACTCATATGCACCATCAACTTTACACAGACGACACTTTCGCCAACGTTTTCAAAGTATTTGGCCGGGTGCCTCACAATTACCTGAAACTTAGAGTATATACATACGACCCGACTACAACTGCACAGAATAGATTGAGCGATTCTGATTTATTAAATTTTAGGAGACCAGTTTACACCTTTACTTTTTAAGCATGCTGATGTCATTGCTGGAGTTCACTAAAGCTCGATAATTCGCGATTACTTTTTGTAATGTCAATAGCTGCCATCGCTACTTATCTCACATCACAAATGTGCCTTTTCACAGACGATTGCGCCTTTTGTACATGCGTAAGGCATTGACTGTTTCTTTATCTGCAGTCCGAACCTGAATATACTAATTGTATGTTGCAATATACGACAAATGCCAATAAATATTTCGAGCACTAAACACACACAATTTACTACTGTTGTCTGCTCGGACACTGTACCCGGTATTAAACACATGGTACTAACATCTGCTCAGTACCCTGAAGAAAATACTTCGACGCACTTTTTCAAGCAAGACTACGTAAGCTGGACATGTCTCTCGAAAGGAGCCTAAAAATGAGGATACCTCAGAAAATTCTTCCATCTTGCGCATACTGATGCCTGACTTCGTGCGTACAGTTCCCTAATCAGGTCTTTTTTGCAATATGCCTCCACCATAGGTCACTCACGCCATGCTTTTCACTCAAACCTACTCACATCAATTTAAAATGATACAGCGCAATTCATCATGTCTTTGTACGGTCTGTACGAAAGCATACGCGTCATGGTGAAATGAATAATCAGTGCAGTTTTGCCGTGCGCACAAAATATGCACTCTCGTTTTTCATGCTCTTTACTATAGTAACACCCCAATGGCTCGAACTCCAATTGTAGCCGTTCACTGAGACCACGTTCATGGAACAATACCTATAAAACCGGATAAACGTTTATGAAAGTTTTTCGTTAGCATTATCGATTACAGAATGAAAACCTTTCATCGCATCTATCATATCGTTTTTATGCTCTTTACCACGGTAACACCTCATTAGCTCGAGCTTTAAATGTGTCCATTCAGTGAGACCACGTTCATGAAATATAACAGACAAGACCGAACCAATATATTGATACCATTAACCTTTTTAAGAAACAATTTATGTGACAGAAAGCTAACAGTTAATTTTTCCGGCAAGTTTTCAAACACCAAAACCATTATCCAGGGGGTACCAGAAATCTCAATATTGGGACCATTATTGTTTATTCTATATATAAAAGACCTTCCCCAATGCGCATCACCCTCACAATACATCTAATAAGCGGATGATACGACTGTTTCTGACAAGGGTGTATATTTATTATCGGTAACTAATCAATTAAAAACTGCTTTAGCTAACATTGTTATTTGGAGTCACAATAATCATCTGAATATAAATACAAACAAAATAAATTCTTGGTTTTCTATTCTCCTAAAACACGACTACTTTTTTTACCTCAGGTAACCCTTGACTCTCACTTCATTTCTACAAGCGAACGTTTTTCATTTTTTGGTGTCCACCTCCATCAACATCTAACATTTCGAAAACCTATTTTTCGGCTTCAAAGCAGTACTAAAAGCTAGAAATTGCTTAACTTTTTCTTCTCTTCTTTCACTTCATCATGAATTTTTATAGTCATATTAATTACGGTCTTGCTGTCTACGGCAACACCTATCAGTGTCGCTTCTCATCTGTCCGACACCTACAAACCAATCTCTGCGCATTTTTTTTTCAAATTTAGTCGCAATAACACTAATATCGTACGCACAGAAAATAAAGTGCGTACAACTGACGGTTTTACAAGGCTTAACATGATCACCATATTTTTCAGGTTAATCAAGCAGGGTCTCACCCACCAGCTTATTTCATTGCATTCCTTGAAGAATATGAACCCCACTCACTTGTTTTGCTCAAAGAAACTAACATCTTGCTGCCGAAAACATTTACAAATTATTGCGAAATGACAGCATAATTCTGCGCTATTAAAATGGTAAAGTTTCAACCTCTCCCCATCAAAACTTCGTGATCTATTACTACATAATAAAAAAAACACCTTAAGCTCATTTTTCGTGTTAATAATTATTTTAGGCATATGATTTGTTTCTTCAGCGCTTTTATCTTTTCCTGCTTATTACCACAAAAACAATACCTTAATTTGTATTGATACTATTTATGGTGGCCTTCGCTCGATATTGTTAAAATTAACTTGCATTTCTTCATTCCAATATATTGCAAATAAAAAAGCAGTTCTCTGTACTAAAGTTCTTCTGCGTCACTTTTTACTTTTTCTCCAGCGTGAGTGCGCGCATATATATATACATGCATATATATATATATATATATATATATAAGTATATATATATATATATATATATATATATATATATATATATGTGTGTGTGTATGCGTGCGTGTGTGCGTGCGTGCGTGTGTGTGTGTGTGTGTGTGTGTGTGTGTGTGTGCTTGCGTGCGTGCGTGCGTGTGTGTGTGTGCGTGTGTGTGTGTGTGTGTGTGTGTGTGTGTGTGTGTGTGTGTGTGTGTGTGTGTGTGTGTGTGTGTGTGTGTGTGTGTGTTACTCATATTAACGCAATTCCGCTTTTCGCCATTAAGCCTTGCTTAGGCAAGTCTGCAAGCGAGTTGCAAGCGAGCTCAGCTGTTCGGAACGGTTGCGTTTTTTATGTCCTCCGCCACAAAGTATCAATGGCCTTGAACCGGAAGTGATGATCAGGTATGTACCAGTAGTAATGAATACCGCATCGTTCTGCCCCGTGTTTCCACTGGTACGCTCGTCGCTGACTCCGTTTTTCTGCATGCAGACCTTGCTGGTCGTCCATATAGAGCGCAAGACGTTTATGATGCCGTTCGGAGAATCATAGTGCTTACAAATGTTACCTAGATTGCACAGTTTCACATGCCCCATGTTTGGATGGTGACTTGCTGGACTGCACTAGCAAAAATGAAGCTTGTACCTTGGGGTGAATTTTTGTTCAAGGACAAATTAAGGTGTGTTGTGATAGGCCCTGTGCGCACGAAACTAAAAACAAAGGTGTTAAGGCTCCCTGAATGGTTAGAAGATTTTTATATGCATGAATCCCTGAAGTAATTCGGAAAAATCAACTCAATTACAGCGGAAACTTGGAGAGTGTCAGAGATTGAACAGATGCGTACTTTTAATCGAGATGTCATATTGATACTTGCGGATGGACTCCATGTGCACGACATGCCACATATACTTTCGGTTTGCGGTCTACAAAGTTTCGTACTAATTGCTGGCAGGCCACCGTTATGCCTACGCTGCATTAGAGTTGGAAACATTCGCCGTACTAGCATACAGCTGTCTGTGAGGATTGTCGATGGTTTTGACACATGGCTGAAGAATGTGTCGTGATGTATGCTAACAAACTACGCCATCGCATACGACCACCTGATGACGCTTTGCAAGAGCACATTATGGATGCTACGGAAGTCCTTGAAGCAACAGGTGACCTTCCACGTGCAGTAGTTGCAGAACCATGTGCTGCCGACAATGACCGGCAAGTGAATCTGTTGTAGCTGAGTCATCCGAAAAGATGCTTGTGTAAATGACAGCGGTGAAAAACAGGTGGTCCCTGCATCTTGGTTGACACACACTCGTAAAAAAACCCTTCGAAGCAGTGCTGATAATCAAGCACTGGATATGGAGATGACTACTAACGATGTGCGAAGATGCACTGACGTTTCTATAAGTAAACGTCGAGCATCACCCAACTCCGCGACAAGTGATAAAAATGACTCGGCTGCCTGTCTTGGTCAGTCACGTCGTCGCAAGGCATCACAGCCTGCAGGAAAGTGCAGACGCTACACATAAAGGAGGCTGGGCACTGATGACGGGGTGCATTCACATGCCCCTTCTCTACCAGACCGGCGAATACAACTCTGAAAAGGATTCAGACACCATGGCGCTGCCCCAGAAAGTCACTTTTACAACGGTCAACGTATGTGGACGACAATCCAAGCAGAAGCAGGTGCAGCTTTGCCGGTTGCTCTTCAGCCGACATCTTGATTTCGTCGCAGTTTAATAAACGAAGATCAAGAGTGAAGTGGACACAGACAGGGCCAAGCGGGCACATTACTCTGTATTATGTATTTGTGTCGCATGCTGTGGACCTATCATCGGGTTGTCTTTTGTTCTTCAGGATGAGTTTACCGTATTCTTCAAGAAAATTATAGGTGTGAACCACGCGTTCCACGGCGACGACATCAGGTTGTGGATGGCCCGAGCCGGGTCTGATGCCTGGGCGAAGAAAGTCTTGCAGCGGGCGGCGAAGACCATGCAGGAGTATGCCAAGTCATGTGGACTGAGCTGCGTTCCTCGAAAATCGGAGCTGCTCATGATCCAACTTGGAAAACCCAAGAAGGAGCCGCCGCCGGACGTGACTATCGCCATCAACCGAATGGTCATCAAACCTACACAACCAATTAGGATTGTCAGTCTACTGCTTCAGAGCGACGGGAAGGCACAAGCCACCGTCTCAAACATCAAGACTACAACCGAACAGATTCTTGGCATGATTCGGAGGGTATCGAACAGTAACTGAGGCCTGAAAGAAGACGATGTCATGCGCTTGGTACACGCTTTCGTCGTGTCGCTAAATACCTACTGCACACCGTAAGTTCAGCTGTCGAGGGCCAACAGGGATACCCCCAACACGATGCTTCGCAAAGCAATATACTCGTCAACATGAAGATTGCTAGACATGGGCGCCCACAACACGATGGAGGAGCTCACCGAAGCCCACCTCTATAATCAGAGAATCCGGCTCAGTCACGTAGAGCACAGAGTCCTACGCAAGATATGATGACAGATCGAGCCAGTACCCATCAAGGCGGCCCTTCCGGAGGACTGGATATTGATATGTGGGGTTTAACGTCCCAAAACCACTATATGATTATGAGAGACGCCGTAGTGGAGGGCTCCGGAAATTTAGACCACCTGGGGTTCTTTAACGTGCGCCCAAATCTGACCACACGGGCCTACAACATTTCCGCCTCCATCGGAAATGCAGCCGCCGCAGCCGGGATTCGAACCCGCGCCCTGCGGGTCAGCAGCCGAGTACCTTAGCCACTAGACCACCGCGGCGGGGCTTCCGGAGGACTGGAAGACGATAATCAAAACCAAACCCCTTCCCTGGAACATGACGCCGGGCAAGGACGACGAGAGGGGCACCGCGTGGGCGAAAGCCATGACCCGGAAGCGGTAAGAGAACACCAGAGTCATGTACGCAGATGCCTCGCGACGAAAACACAGTGACCATGCGGCGGTGATGGTTAAATTCATTGGCAAGCTAATCGTCAGCGCGTCCCTGAGAACAACAGACCCCCCAATTGCCGAGGAAGAGGCTATGGCCCTCGCACTCGCACAGCCGAGTGTAGACACGGTGGTAACCGACTCAAAGACAGCCTAAGGAAGCTTTCACAGAGGGGTAACCTCATCTGCGGCACGAGCCATTCTATCCAAGTGCAAGCCTCGGAGAAGACCTGTAGAGCTCGTGTAGGTCCCGGTTTAATCGCAGGTAGCAGGCAACACCATTGCCGACTATCACGCCCGAGAAATGTCAATCCGGGCCGAGCTTGAGGCGGAAAAGCTACCACACCCAGTTACCAGCTTTCGGGACATTGCCCAGATGTACAGAGAAGAAAGGTGCTGACTACGAAAACCTCACACTGACCCGACCACGAAACAGACGATGTTGCGTCGAGCGCAAGCGGGATCGCTTGCGCATCCAGTACTGCTGATCCACATGTACCCTGCGGAACACGAGACACACTGTCGGTTTTGCAAAATGGAAAATGGCACCTCTGGAAAGATGCCCGAGGAATGGCTCGCGCTCCCAGCGGAGTTGGCCTGCCTTCAGTTTTAAACAAGCTCCGCGAGGTGGCTCTCGCAACCGACACTATCATCACGGTGGTGGACGGTACCAGATAAGCGTTTTTCATCGTCGGCTCTTAAGGGTGCGTCAGTCGAGAGTTGTTCGAGACCAGCAACTTTGCACCACTGTTTCGGAGGCTATGCAAAGTGTTGCTTTATTGCACCGTCCGCCACAGGTGACGCTAGCGACCAAGAACATTTTAAAATGAAGGAATGAAAGGGTGTGGCAGCTATTTTTTTTCATGCGGCAGGCATCTTTCTAGAGGAGGCGTTGACTTGACTTACCACGAGGGCCCCCGACGCGCGGCCCACGGTGCTACGCGCCGAGGACTGACGCTAGAGAGAACCGTTCGCGGCAACCGCTACGCGTAAAAAGACTCGCTCAACTCTCGCCCACCACCAAGGCTTGCTTTCCGCCAGGGGTCACCGCCAGCGCTGCCAGTCTACCAACCATGACGATGATGCTAGTGGTGATTAACGCGAACACAACAGCCCCGCCATGGTGGTCTAGTGGCTAAGGTACTCAGCTGCTGACCCACAGGTCGTGGGCTCGAATCCCGGCTGCGGCGGCTGCATTTCTGATGGAGGCGGAAATGTTGTAGGCCCGTGTGCTCAGATTTGGGTGCAGGTTAAAGAACCCCCGGTGGTCGAAATTTCCGGATTTCTCCACTATGGCGTCTCTCATAATCATGTGATGGTTTTGGGACGTTAAACCTCACAAATAAATCAATCAATCAGCGAACACAACGCCACCTACTGCCTAGTGGTTGTAACCCGAATTGCGGCTTTTGGGCGAGACACATGTGCCCCACAATGCAAAAAACTTTACAGGGAGTGTCAGCAACCCACAACTTGCAGAAACTTAACCGTATATTTGCTCCTTTCATTTAGTTATCAATCCTTGAACCTATTAGGCAAGACAATGTTTTTCGACCAGTCTGCGCAGGTGGTCTTGGGTTGGTACACCTCTTTATTAGACAACTGTTGTAACGCTTTTCCTAATTTCGTTACTGATCTCATCCACACCTTCGAACATATTTGCAAGTAAATTTCATGGATGTTATACCGAATTTAGGGCTATCTACTAATTTTTCATCACCTCCTTATTTGCTAGGGTTGCGTGAAGTATACGAATCTGTGCATTTTCTGACAGCCAGATTCCCAAATGAATACTTGTTCTCTTGCTCAACAAACGACCTATGTTATGCTGTATTGAATGTGCTATTTTCAACCCCGCTTTACTGCTAATTTTATATCCTCCTCAGACCCGAGTGAATTTTTCGCCACACAGGTGAAATCAAAACACATTTTTGGAACATCTACATATACTTTATTGCCCCAGAAAAATATTGCAACTTTAGCATGAACAGATTTCACACACCAGGATGTGCATTATAATGCACACTGGGTCTCAGCACATAAGAAAGTGTCAAACTTCACTTTTATCTGAAATTTACTGCTGCTACCAAAAGCGCCATCATTTCGTGTGAAATTGCTTGTAGCAGTTCCGCGCGGTTGTAATGCAGAGAAAGATGTTGCATGTTGTGCATCGAAACTTTGTTCGCTGCGAACATCCTGGGTTTCGGCACCTCGATGACGATCCTTGGTTCACCAGTTCTGGCATGTGGTCTGCTTTAGTTGTTCTTTTCGGCTCAGGAGGCAGGGGCACAACCTTAGCTTTTAGCACTTTGCATGGAGGCTCATAATCTCCAGATTCTTCGCTACACCTGGTTTTTGACAACAGGTAGTGTGCAAGCGACATCTTGAACTCGAGCAGTCCAAGGATGTTTTTCTTAGGCACATGAAGAAGAGCAGAGTCTTCTTTGTACTGCAGCCAAGAGTTCACAGCTGCAAGATCACAAATAAAAATCATGGTCCTGACAGTCCACTTTTTTGTACGCTGTGTCGTGGGATACAGGCTGAGCATCCTGTCTGACATGTCCACCCCGCCCATGTTGCGGTTGTACTCCTCCACCACGGCAGGGCGACGAACGTCTTGGTACACCTTCTCCTTTTTGGACCATCTGCTGCACTGCCCAAATGGTTCCTCACCAACGTGATTTGAGGCAAATGTGATGACCTTGTTGTCCAGCCATTTCACTAAGCAGGTGCCCGTGGAGACATTCACGGTTTGTGAACTCGTTCCTCTACCTCGCTTGGATAGGCATTTGTCGTCCTCGAGATTGGCTGTTTTGGGTACACGATTTTTCATAATCGTACCCGTTCCTCGAAGATTCAGTTTTCCAAGCTGTTCAATAAGTGGCAATGTCGTAAAATATCGGTCAAAAAAGAGCGATGTCCCACTAGGCAGTGTTTTAGCACTGGCCGGTCATGACGGGCTATTGCGTGTAACGAAAATACCTAATCTACCAATAACCAAGACAATTTTAAATGCGAAGCATTTCTTAGCGAACTTCGGCGGCTTTGAGCGCATCTATCTATCTATCTATCTATCTATCTATCTATCTATCTATCTATCTATCTATCTATCTATCTATCTATTTCTCTAGCCGCCTAAGACTTTTAGCTCTCCTGGCCCTTTCAATAATGGCATTGATACCAAAGTTGGTATTGCATAACATGACTGTATGAAGAACACACATGACTAGTCAAGACATGAAAATCATGACATGTGTGTCATGAATGTCATGATTTACATTTCATGGTCTTGCAGCGCTTGCGGTAGCTGTGTTCACATGGCATGTTGCAAAACTGATATGGTATGACAATATTGCAGTAGAAACACAAGCGACAGACCCTAACATGAAAATCACGATGACATACGTCTCATGTAACAACATGACGACAAAACACGCTCATGATGAACCCGCGGCCGCTTTGCTAGTGTCACATATACCGAATTCGGTATTACAATACGTTAATAGATGGCGAAGATATGCGACTGGTGCAAATATGATGATCATGAGATTCGTGTCATGTAACAACATGACTACATGTCATGCTCATGATGCGCTGGCAGCCATTTTGCTAGCCTCACTTATACCAAATTTGGTATTACGGACGCGAATGAATGGCGAAGGTATGCGACTTGTGCAAACAGGATAATCATGAGATGCATGTCATGTGAAAACATGACTACATGCCACAGTCAAGGCGCCAATACAATTCGACGTGGCGTGGTGCGTGTGCTCGCCGGCGTTCATTTCGTCGCGTCACGCCGGCGTCACCACACCAGGCACCGGTCCTGCCATATACTCGCAGGCACGCGCTGCGCTGCGTTGCTTCGACGTATGCGTGTTTCAGTGCGTCCGACGTCCCTCCGTCACAAAAAGAGAGAGACCCAGTGTTGTCTGGGTAACGCACAGGCACGAATTTCACGCTGGTTGCCGTCGGGCCATGCCGACGGATGCTGGTCGCATCGATCGCACCTGGCGTCAGACTATAGAGTGCTCGCGTTTTGCTGACGTAGTGTCACTGTGCCCAGCCAACACCACCTAGACTATTCAAAAGGCCCGTTCATACCCCTCTCTCCAGACGGCATACGTCACGCTAGTTGTCCGATGTTATGACCGGCACAGCAAGGAGGTGGCTTGCAAGGGACGCTCATTGGCGTAACGGTCAAACGCTGTCCGCGTCCTGCAGGAACGCGGGAGGCGTCTGTGTGCGCCGCAGGAAATGCACATCAGCGTCACTGGGACACACAGTCAGCGTCTAGCACGTGCACGGACGGCTATAAAAGGAGCTACAAAAGGATCTCTGGACTTCGCTGGCCCGCTCGTCTCGAGTGCGCTCTGGGCCCTTGTGATGGAAAGGCGCGTCTGTACGCTCTCGTTGCAATGTACTTCTCTTGCAAATATGTAAATTAAACGCATCTTTTACATGTTCGTGAGACGCGTCGCAAGAGTCGTCCTTCGCCGCATCTTGGGTGGCAGCCTCAACCCATCCCCGGACATATCACCGACTGTCCAGTGGCCGAGGACGCGTCGCTCAGGGGGTGGTGTTGGTCACCCCGCGCACTTTTTTACCTCGAACGGCAGACAAGCCACGACAAGTTTGCCTTTCATCGCTCCCTGCTTCGCTGGTTAGACTGCGTTAGGCTTGGTGCTGCATTGCACTGCTCTGAGTCTTCGTTCGTTCCCACGTGTCCTGTTTTATTGGTGCTGTATTTGTGAGTATGTGATTACACATTGATCAGTGCGACATTGGACGTTGTTGTGTTCCCGCGTGCCGCGGCAATTAGGACAGTGGTCCCAAAGTGCGTGTTTTCGCATTCCCCAAGGATGAAGCTCGGAAGAAGTCTTGGATAAAACCCATTCCACGAAAGGATTTCACACCAAGCATACACTCCTAGGTGAGAAACTGCTGAAGTGTGTTGTCTTACCGGCTCTATCGCATTACCCTGCGTTCTGGCTCTGTTACTGTTGAACGGAGCGAGTATCATGAGTGGTGATGGTAGTTTTGTCGCGCTTCAGGTAGGGCAGTGCGGTTAAATAGAACAGAAATACTCAGGCTCGTGTCAAAGTTCCCATTAGCCCGTTTCGTATAAAAGTAATGAAGTCACTTCTTGGCGCAGGTCTGTGAACTCCACTTCCTCGAGGCTGACTTCATCACAAAGCTGTCACATTTTGACGCAGCGTCGGGACGGACATTGACAGTCGACAGCGAGAGGGTGCGCCTAGTGTCAGATGCTATACCATCGGTGTTTCCGAACTGTCCGTCCTACCTGAGCACGAATCGCAATCGTCGAGAATCTCCTGTCTCGAAACGAGCTCGAATGGAAGACGAGGCCTTGAGCAAAGCGATTAAGGACTCTATATGCGCAAAAAAGCGAAGAGGAGAGAATTTCTGTGTCATTTTTCAAACACTTAAGAGGCAAGCTTTCTGCTGTATGCAGTAATGATTTCTGGACCATCAAGGCCAACGATCGTTGTGTGATGTTTCTTCGCATCGAAGATAATCCTTCACCGCACGTGAGGTTTTCCGTCACTGTGCTTGCTGATCTCTCACTTGAAGTTTCAGCAGGTATGATCAAGCTGGTTTCATTACCTTGCGGAGGCACAGTTCCAGACGCAGTGCTCGACATCTGGACGTTGTCCTCACTGCTCCAGCAGCTGGAAAACCACATGACTGAGACGCCTGAAGTTGCAAGTCCGTCGAAAACAGCGTCAGTGTTGCAGCATATCGGCTCCTTATTGAATGAACTGTCCCAAGACATTGACACGACCGAAGAACACAGTGCTTTTGTTTCGTTTGCTAAATGAGCAAATAGCTCTCGCACTCGCTGCCCCCATTCGTCGCTACAGTGCTGAAACATTAGTGTTTTCTAGCATCCTGCACTCCATATCTCCGCACGCCTATAACTTTGCCATATCAGCGTCGACGTTGACTCTACTCCATCCTTCAAACCTGCGCCGCATTTGTTCCAAGTATGGAGGCGATTCACTGAAGGAGCAAAACGAAGCGAACTTCTTCTCCTACATTCGAGAAAGAGTGAAGTGCACGTAGCCGCACGAAAAGACGGTGACGCTAATGGTTGATGAAATTCATATCAAGCCATACTTCGATTATAAAGGGGGCAGCATAGTTGGATCTGCAGCCAATTCTCAAGAGGCAGCCACAACCGCTCATGTTTTCATGCTTCAGTCGCTCTTGTCATCAAACAAAGATGTGCTTCACATTCTTCCTGTTGCTAAAATGACCACCGAAATTCTACATGAGCTCTGCAAGAAAGTAATTTTAAAAGTGGAATCTATGGGCCTCAGGGTCATTGCTGTAGTTACCGACAACAATTCTCTCAACCGGAAAATGATGTCGTTTTTCTCAGAGAAACAGGAAGTAAGCATTGTATATCGTCATCCAGCCGACAACAATCGGCCTCTGTTTTATGTCGTAGACTCTGTGCACATACTGAAATGCATCAGGAACAACTGGATGAATCAAAACTAAGGAATATGCTTTTACTTTCCTGAAGTGAGCCTGTCAGGAATATTGCCTGACGGGCCGCCCAAAATGAAAGCAGCATCATTTGAAGCCGTACGGCAGCTGTATGACTGGAGCAGACATCGCTTCTCAAGCTTGGCTACAAGCTAAATTCTAAGGCAATCAATCCAACAACTATGGAGAGACAAAATGTAACGTTGGTGTTAAATGTCATTAATCCGTTTGTATCAAACGCACTTGAGACGCGTGGCAATGCCCTTGAAACCACATGTGCCAGTTCAACAGCTCTCTTCATAAACATCATATCGACGTGGTGGAAAATTGTCAACGTGAAGACCCCTTCGAAAGGTCGCAGACTGAACGACACCCTTCAAAATCCAGTGAATTCTACGGTGGATCAACAGCTGGTTTTCCTTAGTGGCATGGTAGACTGGCTGGATGCTTGGAGCAGCGTCCACATGAGCCGTGACTGCTTGACAAGGGAAACATATTCTGCGTTGAGACTCACTTGCTACTCCCTTGTTGAGCTGTCGCGGTACTGTTTAGAAGAACTGAAGTTCAAGTATTTCTTGCTGGGAAAATTTCAAACTGACACTCTTGAACATCGCTTCGGGCGCTACCGTCAGCTTGCTGGTGCACAATATCATGTTTCCGTGAGGCAGCTTCTGGAGTCTGAAAAGAAAATTCGTCTGCAAAAGCTGCTGATGCTTCCGCAGCCAGACATCAGCAGCGAAAGTGACACAGAAGCATCGCAACATAACTTCTCTGTTCACATCTCAAATGATGAAATTTCCAACCCAAAGCATGACATGGAGGTTGTTGCTTATATCGCTGGATATTGTGCTCATTCAGCTCTGAAGAGGCTGTCATGCGCAGTTTGCAGCAGCGTGCTCGTCCTGGAGAGCAGGAACATAGATGTGGAAGGTAACACAATGATTGACAACTTGTCAAGAGGAAGCTTAAAGTTTCCGCAGCCATGTACTGTGCACATGGTGCTGGTGACAACACTTGTTGTCAAAAAGCTCACCAAGGGAGAAAATGCAAAGGCGTTCCTCGCGTCGAACAACCAACGTGGCATTGTAAGCTCCTTTACCACATCACTGCTAGGAGATGTTGAGCTAGAGACTTGTGAATGGGCCATACCTCTGAGACTATCGTGCGGCATGTAGTGCGTGTGTCAACAAATGTCGCTCTGAACAACTTTTGTAGACTTCGAAATGACACCATCCAAAGCACCGCACAAAAAAGGCAGCTGACAGAAAAACCAAAACTTCGAACAAGAAATAAGGTAGGATGGTTTTAGCCTTTCGTGCTAATAAAACCACTTCTACAAATGGATTTCTGACTATTACAGTTTGATCACTAAAGTGTAAAGGCAGGCGTAAACAAATGCAGACCGCGCAGGAACAAAGAAAGAACAAAAAAAGAAACACCGGCTTTCAATAAGTGCCCACCAGCAGATATAACGAGAACGAGTGGCGACGACGGCCGGGGTGCAGGTGGGCAACTAGCGTGACGTCACGCTCTCCCTGGAGGGGCCTTGTCAATAGTCTAGGTCGTGTTGGTCCAGCGTGCGCGCGCGTCAACGCTACATTGAAGTATATTGGGCCCTTCATGATGCGTTTGTGGCCGTTTTGCTAGCTACACTTATACCGAATTTCGTGTTACGTGACGTCAATGAATTACGAAATATATGACTGGCGCAAACATGATAATCCTGACACGCGGGTCATGTAAGAACATGACAACATACCACGCTTATAGCATGCTCGCGGCCGTTTCGCTTGCTTTATATATACTGAATTTGGTATCACCTGACGTGAATAGTTTACGAAGGTAAACGACGCATTCAAACATGATAATCATGACACGGAAGTCATGTATGGCATCATTTACTTCCACCTTGCAATGTTGTGCTGTTTTTAAAGTGACATATATCTCGCTCTTTTGTTCATGCTTCGCTTATCATCGATTCTCACTGTACGTGGGATCTGCCATTTTTTTTAATGCGAAGCATTTCTTAGCGAGCTTAGGCGACTTTGAGCGTATCTATCTATCTATCTAGCCGCTTAGGTTTGGGTGCTCTCGGGGTCACCCCCTCAACTTGGCGTCAACCAAAATTAGCACGTTAGGGTAAGATGATTTGATGAATATGACGCGCTCGTCAAGACATGAATAATGTCACAATCCAGTCACGTACGTCGTCAAACACTTCCCGTCAGACAGTGGCACATACTCACGGGCAGGTATGTGCCGCTGGTAAGCAGTTATGTGCCACAGCTGATGGACCCTTAGTATGGACCCAGGTACTACGTAGGAGACCCAGGTACGACGAGAATGGGCAATTCTAACGCGTGAGCCTTAAGCAATACCCGACATCTGTAGTGTCGACCCAACAAATGCACAGAATAAATGTCAGTGTTAAGAAAAACCTGACATAAGCAGCGTTGGCCACCCGACGAATGCAAATTATAAATTACAGGGTCCCAGCAGGAACTGTCACACAACGAGCGCTCAAAATGGGCGCGCCGCCAAATTCTTGCGCTAACGCGCTGGAGTGACGCCACGAGGTCAACGAAAAAAAAGAAAACAAACATCTAAAGGCTCCCCGGGCGCGCGACGCTCTCCCCTCGGAAGCGTGACTTCGCCGACGAATCTCCTCACCCCACATCGGCGGCCGAGCAAGCCCTAGAAATTTCCAGAAGGAAAGGGGCGTGTATGCCGGGTTGAGTCATCTGTCGGGGACGGCCCCCGTACAGTCTCGCGCCTCTCCCCAGCCTTCGCTGCGTATCGCGCCGACGAAATGACGAGAACTTTCTGGAATGTCGCGCGGAAGGTATTTAACCGAGCAGCCGAGACGAGAGATCAGGAGAAGACGGAAGTTAGCGCCAGAGCGCGTAGGTATTCCGCCGTGTAGAGTCATCTGTCGGGGACGGCCCCCGTACAGTCTCGCGCCTCTCCCCAGCCTTCGCTGCGTATCGCGCCGACGAAATGACGAGAACTTTCTGGAATGTCGCGCGCAAGGTATTTAACCGAGCAGCCGAGACGACAGATCAGGAGAAGACGGAAGTTAGCGCCAGAGCGCGTAGGTATTCCGCCGTGTAGTCGGCGAAGGTTTCGTCCGTAGAGACAAAGCGGGAGCAGAAGATGATTTCCACCTGAGGGGTGACGACTCGAGCTACAAGCAAGAGCGTGTGTTTACCGCTATCGAGCGAAGACGCGTGGCAACAGCTGCGTGTGTGAAGCCGACGTGTTTCCGGCGAAGAAGTTTGAAGCTTGGAGAGTGGCCATTTGAGGACGCGAGGTTTCCTGGAAGAGAAACTTCGGCGAGGTTTCCTGGAAGAGAAACTTCAGGGGGCAGCGGAACGACAACAACGCTGGACTTTGAGTGAGTGATTCTCGGAAGAGTATCATCCAGACTTTTGTTCCAAGAACTTTTGACTGAATAGGTTTTCTATCTCTTTAATCTTTAAGTGTCTTGGTTGTTTAATGCATGCGACTGCATTGTAGTGTGTATTGTTGTCTGTGTCCGTTGTTTCAGGTGTGGCTGATTGTACTGTGTAGTACGTTGTTTTTTGGGTGACATATTGTACTCAACTGTTGTGGAGTGTGTATACTTGTGTGTGTTGTTTCTGATCTGCCATTATTGAGTATATAGTTTTGTTTGTTTATCAAGTCCCGGTCCTGACTTGTTCTTTGGGCCACAGCCGGCGTCTGCTGGCGCGCCAAAAAGGACCACTTCTAAATTGTCCACGCTTTCGTGGTGCGGTTCGGGGCGCCGATACTTCGACTCTTGGAATTAGCCCGGCGATCGCCTCCCTAATTAACGGGAGCGGTGTGACAATTAATCTGGCGTCCGCGACAGGACTTTTGGTGCACAGTGTGTCCAAAGTAGTGAGAAAGAGCCTCGAGTTGTTGATAGTGCTATCGGAACGATTTTTGTGTGTTGTTCAGTGTTCTCGTTAACAAGTGCAGGAGAGTGTTCCGATAGACTGATTTAGGCAGATACTTTTTGCACGCGGCAAGGTTTTATTTGCGAGTTGCGAGACACAATGGATCTCAAGAAGTTAGTCGCTCTTGGTGAGAAGATGGGCCTTTCTGGCGCCAAACTACGGAAGTGGGTCACCCAGAAGGAAAAAGAAGAAAAAGATAGGGCCAAAGAAGAAAAGGCAGCTGAGCTGGAAAAAGAAAGGCTGGCGGTCGAAAGAGCCAAAGCGGAAAAAGCAGCTGAGTTGGAACGAGAGACGTTGGCAGCTGAGAGAGCCAAGGAAGAAAAAGCAGCTGAGTTGGAACGAGAGAGGTTGGCAGCTGAAAGGGCGAGAGAAGAAAGAGAAGCAAAGGAGCGACAGCTGAAAGAAGAAAGAGAGGAAAGGGAACGGCAGCGGCAGCATGAGCTGGAACTCGAGCGGCTCCGTTTGCAACAGCGAAGCGAAACTCCCGTCCAAGCTAGAGTTGAAAGCAGCGAACGGGAAGATCATGGCTTCTGCTTGAACCCGAGCAAGCTGCTCGTAGCGTTTGATGAAAGGAAGGACGACCTTGACGCGTACCTTCACCGATTTGAGACCATTGCAAGGAGCCAGAATTGGCCGGAACATCAATGGGCAACTGCTCTGAGTACCTGCTTGAGTGGCGAAGCGCTCAGTGTGTACGGCAGGCTGACGCCGACCGATGCAGCCAACTATGCCACGGTGAAAGCTGCTTTGCTGAAGCGATTTAGATTTACTGTAGAAAGATTCCGGGACAGATTTCGGACAGGAAAGCCAACTGATGGTGAGACGGCTACGCAGTATGCCGCCCAACTTTGCCATTATTTCGACAGATGGATTGAACTTTCAGGGACAGCACACGAGTACGATGAACTTAGAGAGCTCCTAATTAGAGAACAATTTCTTACTAGTTGCCACCCAAGCCTGTCGCTGTACTTGAAAGAGAGGAAGGCTGAGTCACTTGAAGGAATGCTTGAGTTGGCTGATCAATTCTCGGAAGCGCAAGGTGGAACTAATTTGGCCAAGGTCAAGAAGGATTGTCCCGATGATTCGAAGAAATTGGCTCCCGAAGAAAAGAAGCGTGCACCAGAGAGCATTCCGCGATGTTTTCTGTGCAACCGAGTGGGTCATCGCGCGAAAAACTGTCGAACGATCTTTACGAGCCCTACGGCAGTAAAATGTTTCAAGTGTGGTCAGACTGGGCACAAAGCAGACGCTTGTCGGAACGGAATGAGTCAAACTCACCAGGTATCCTTTGTGCAAGTGGCATCGAAATATGATAATAATGCCGTCACCGATGGATTCGTAGAGTTGAAGAATGGGGAGAAAATTCCTATTGTGGGTGCTGTAATGTCAAAACAGCCAACCAGTGTTACGAAGGGAATGCCAACGCTGCCTGGAAAGGTTGCAGGCAGAAAGATTACGGTTCTAAGAGACACCGGTAGCTCCACGGTTATCGTGCAGAGAAATTTGGTACGGGAAAGTGAGTTGATAGGCAGAACGAAACCGGTTTGCCTAATTGACCGTACGGTGCGGATGCTTCCCGAAGCAGAGATTGAGGTTGAAACCCCGTACTTCAGCGGGAAGGTTACAGCTTTATGCATGGCGACCCCCCTGTGCGACCTTGTCATCGGAAACATCAACGGGGCGCGAGGACCGTATGATCCGGAATGTTTGGGAGAAGACCCTAAGATAGAGCCCTCACCAACCCAGCGACCGCGAGATACAGTGGAGGAGCATCCTGTGACGGATCTCACTAGAGCCCAAGGTGAAGCCGCGGCGCAAGAGACAGCGAATGAGAAGATGATCGAGTTGAATGAGTTCACGGGGTGCGCAGCTGGACGTACGTCGGTACGACCCCAACCGACCGAGAGTGTGAAAATGACGGAGTCAGCCAGCCAGGCCCAATGCCGTGACTGGAACAAGCCGGTAAATAAACCGACAGGACCCGTTGAACGTTATGACCCGTTAACGGTGTCGGAAGGGACAACGATGGCTGAGACGCCGCCTCAGATATCGTCGTTGGAAAGGGCTCGCCAAAAAAGAACGTGGAAACACAAGAAGAGATCGAGCGAGCACCGGAAAAAAGGGCGCAAGCGCCGCTCAAAGTACACAGGATAAGTGCTGAGGTCGAATCAGAATGTGCTTGGCAGTGCTGAGTGCCATATGTTGTGTTAATATTGTGTTATCCTGTGTCACAAGTGTCAAAGTGTTTGTGCTGTGATGTGATGTATAGTGTTGTATAATTGTTGTAAAGACAGAACGTTGTACGTTTGTATTGTTTGGAATGTGTGATGAAGCGTTGTACTCATGTACCTGTGGTTATATTTCTTGTGTGTGAGATTGAATTGTTGTGTCCAATTGTATTGAGTGATATATTGTGAATGTGACGTGTCATGAGCGACGGACTATGTTACAGTCTTTGAGAGTGTGTGGTGACTGTTCGCGCTCGTTTGTGTGGTTTTGAATATTATGAGATAATATTCTTAAAGTGGGGGGCAGTGTCACAGAACGAGCGCTAAAAACGGGCGCGCCGCCAAATTCTTGCAATAACGCGCGAAAGAGACGCCGCGAGGTCAAAAGAAAAAAAAGAAAACAAACATCCAAGGCTCCCCGGGGCGCGCGCTCTCCTCTCGGAAGCGTGGCTTCGCCGACGAACCTCCTCACCCCACAACGGCGGCCGAGCAAGCGCTGGAAAGTTCCAGAAGGAAATAGGCGTGGTCATACCGAGCTGAGTCATCTGCCGCGGAGGGCATTCGTACAGTCTCGCGCCTCTCCCCAGCCTTCGCTGCGTATCGCGCCGACGAAATGACGAGAACATTCTGGAATGTCGCGCGGAAGGTATTTAAACGAGCAGCCGAGACGAGAGATCAGGAGAAGACGGAAGTGAGCGCCAGAGCGCGAAGGGATCCCGCCGTGTAGTCGCCGAAGGTTTTGTCCGTAGCGTCAAAGCAGGAGATGAAGAGGATTTCCACCTGAGGGGTGAAGGCTCGAGCTACAGGCAAGAGCGTGTGTCTACCGCTATCGAGCGAAGACGCGTGGTAACAGCTGCGAGTGTGAAGCCGACGTGTTTCCGGCGAAGAAGGTTGAAGCTTGGAGAGTGGCCTATTGAAGACTGGAGGTTTCCTGGAAGAGAAACTTCGGCGAGGTTTCCTGGAAGAGAAACTTCGAGGGCTGCGGAACGACAACAACGCTGGACTTTGAGTGAGTGATTCTCGGAAGAGTATTATCCAGACTTTTGTTCCAAGAACTTTGGGCTGAATAGGTTTTCTATCTCTTTAGTCTTTAAGTGTCTTGGTTGTTTAATGCATGCGACTGCATTGTAGTGCGTATTGTTGTCTGTGTCCGTTGTTTCAGGTGTGGCTGATTGTACTGTGTAGTACGTTGTTTGTTGGGTGACATATTGTACTCAACTATTGTGGAGTGTGTATACTTGTGTGTGTTGTTTCTGATCTGCCATTATTGAGAATATAGTTTTGTTTGTTTATCAACTCTCGGCTCTGAGTTGTTCTTTGGGCCACAGCTGGCGTCCGCTGGCACGCCAAAAAGGACCACTTCTAAATTGCCCACGCTTTCGTGGTGCGGTTCAGGGGGCCGATACTTCGACCCTTGGAATTAGCCCGGCGATCGCCTCCCTAATTAACGGGACCGGTGTGACAACCTCTACAAAAGAAAATTTAACGTCGAATGGACAAGCTGTGGGGATAACGGTGGAATAAATTTTGTGAATCACTCAATCCTCCCAAACCTACCTCTCCTAAATAGCAAACGGTGCGTGGCCTCTGCTCAACTCCACAACAACGACATCCCTTCAGTCCTCTGACTCTCCAACAAGGCCGCCTGCAAGTTGACATTGCCGAAAATTTCTGCGCGAGGATTGCGGGTGATAAGGTCACCATGAGTGACTAGGTTCTCGGCGATGCTCCTGTAGCGCGCGTCTCTGAACTGAATGTACTTTTCTCAATCGAAGAACTCGACGCAGCCCTAACTACCTGCAAGTGTTCATCGTCACCTGGGCTAGACAGCATCACGTATGCTGCTGTATGCCATCTTGAAAGATGGGGCTGACACCTGCTACTGGAATGCTAGAACCAGTCATAGACTGACGGCATCATTCTTGATAAGTGAAAATCTAGCCACTTGATACCGATTCTCAAGCCTAGAAAGTAGCTGCTTGACTCCACATCATACCGACCTGTTGCGCTATCCAGCTGCGTGGGGAAAGTAATGGAAAGAATGGTCTCACACGCTTCGAATGGTACCTAGAGCGCTACAATATATATCCAGAGGCTATGGCTGGTTTTCTACGAGGCCGTTCTTCTATAGACAATATCATCGTCCTTGTTACCTCTGTGCAACAACAGTAATCCCTCAAGCGCTTATCCGTTGCTATGTTCCTCGACAGGAGAGAGACCTACAACAACGTAATGCACGATGCTATTCTAGATGCCTTGGAAAATCTTGGAGTCGATGGAGAAATGTTACAATTGAAGCATTCGGAGCCACCTGTTCAAGCTATTCTTCTTTATGCGTACTGCGAAAGGCCGCACCATAGACCAATACACCTCTCGTGGCGTCCCACAGCATGGGGCTCTCATCCCCACTTTATTTAACCTCACAATTATTGGACTTACCCAGGTTCTGCCTCGACCATTCAGTAGTTCTGTATGTGCCGATGACATCTCCATCAGGACTTCAGCAGTGACATGACCCCGGGCATGTACAAGGCTCCAAAAATCAGCAAAAATTGCGTCGAAGTATCTCCGTACTCGAGGGTTGAAAATTTCCACTAAGAAATGCGCCCTAGTTCCCTTCACCCGCAATCCGATGTTCTCGTATCCCGGTTTGATATAGAATGTGAGAATTTCGTATAAAAAGTGTCAACTGTTCCTGGGCCTCATTATTGAGAGAGATCTCTTGTGAAGTGCTCACATATCGCACTTGACAAAGAGGCTCCCCTTTATCACCCAGGTACGGTATTGAAAATTCTCGCCCGTAAAAAACGTGGGGCACATCCCTGTCAGTCATGCTTCAGCTGGACAGATTGGTTGATTGAATACTTGATATGTGTGATTTAACGTCCCAAAACCACCATATGAATATGAGAGACGCCGTAGTGGAAAGCTCCGGAAATTTCGACCACCCAGGGTTCTTTAACATGCACCCAAATCTGAGCACACGGGCCTACAACATTTCTGCCTCCATCGGAAATGCAGCCGCCGCAGCCGGAATGGAGCTGGACGGAGCGCTCTTCTTGGGGTATTTGCAGTATAGCACACACGCGCTTTCAAATGCCGGGAAAACTGGCATTCGTGAACTGCAAAGCGTTCGAAGCCAAGTTTTTCGCATATGCTTGCGATTACCAAGGTGTGCTCACACGGTGACAACAATTGTCATTGCCAAAGACCACCCGATTACGACAAACATACCGTCGACACACTCAGGGCGCATATTCGCGTTATATGCGGACTGACTAACCATGACCTTGCTAGCCAATAAAAAGACCAAAGGCAGAGTTCTCCAGAGTAGTTTCGGCTAACCAGCATTCCATCTTTTTGAGGTTCTCACACGCAACCATACCGCTATACCCAGAGTGGTGCCTGCCAAGGCCTGTCAAACACCTTCCAGTACCAGGGATACACAAAAAGGCTAGCCTGTCATCTGGAGCCCTCAATCAGATCTCATAAGGACCTTTGCATATATCGTATGTAAACCGAACTCATATATATACGGTCGGTTTAGTCTCGGGAAATTCGACAGGCGCCTTTGTGATTACATCCCAGTCGGTCGCCGTTAAGTACAAAAGTTCACGTGTCACAACATATACGGGATCCGAGATCACCGCCTTTCTAGCCGCAATTAAATTTCTTACGCGAGAATTACTTGCTAAATGGGGTATATTGTAACACCAAGAATGGTGTTACAATATATCCCATTTGGGCACGTCGGCTGGCCTGGGAGCAACATGGCAAATCCGTTTCTCTTTTTTGTACAGTTTCTGCTGCTCGGCATATCATCGGAGGCTGGCGCACAGCAAGATGCACTACGTTTAGTCATCGCGGCAGCGAAGACTGAAGACGCATGCGCACATGGACCGACTTTCGCCGACAACCGCTGGCGGACACCGCCTCCTGGGCGATCGACATCAACGGAGCAGCATATAAGAAGACCGTCCCCATCCTACCGCTTCAGTGGGCACGTCGGCTGGCCTGTGAGCAACATGCCAAATCCGTTTCTCTTTTTTGTACAGTTCTTGCTGCTCGGCATATCATCGGAGGCCGGCGCACAGCAAGATGCACTACGTTTAGTCATCGCGGCAGCGAAGACTGAAGACGCATGCGCACAAAGACCGACTTTCGCCGACAACCGCTGGTGGACACCGCCTCCTGGGCGATCGACATCAATGGAGCAGCATATAAGAAGACCGTCCCCATCCTACCGCTTCAGTGGGCACGTCGGCTGGCCTGTGAGCAACATGCCAAATCCGTTTCTCTTTTAGATGCGGAAGCATCTTATACTCGCGCCTTGTAGTGCGCCGTCCGCGCCGTCCGCACCGCTTCTCGAACATTCAACAGCTGACGCGCGCGCATGCGCCGTTGCGCCGTCGCCCACCATCTGTGCCGCGCGCGCTTCTCCTTCGAGAACATTCGACAGCTGACAGCGCATGCGCCGTCGCGCCGTCGCCATCTGTGCCGCGCGCGCGCTTCTCCTTCGAGAACATTCGACAGCTGACAGCGCATGCGCCGTCGCGCTGTATATATATATACTCAAGGTCGGCGCTCGCTCGCTCAGTTGCCGCTCGTCCGTTGGTTTGTACGGCGCGTCGACGTCCGAAGTCGCCGTGAAATGAATGCCAACGAATCCACAAACAGAATGATCGACGTCCCTAAGCCATCGTCCTCGAAGTTCGTCGCAATAAATAAAACACCGCCCTTTCGCATACGTGCCGTACGTGTTCACTCATTTAACACCCCATTTCACAACTACGTTAACCAATTTAGCCATCGACCCAAGTAAGTCGCAATTTAACACCCGTTAACCAATTTCCGCATCCTCCTCAGTGTTCCCCCGAGGGAAGCTGCGGGCAATTTTTTTTGTACAGGTCAGTAACAAGTATTATTCTGTCAAAACAAGTAATCGTTGTTTGATTCAACTGACGTGCCCACAAAGTGTCTTTTTGGCTTGTTTGGTCATTCGGAATTTTGTAGTGTCCTTACTGATGCTATGTGGGGACATCGAGTCGAACCCAGGCCCTACGGTTGAGGAACTTCTTGATGAGCTCCTCACCAGCCAGAAGAACATTCAAACTAGGCTTGAGGCGATAGAAACAAAATTAAAGCAGGTAGAAGCTGTGGCCGTTGGGACGTTAAATCCCACAAATCAATCAGAAGCTGTGGCCTCGGACATTAAAGAAGTAAATGTGAAATTGTCAAGCCTGGAAAAAACTGTCTAATCTTTGGAACACAAAGTGATTAACTTAGAAGACCGCAGTAGGCGCAATAATATTATTGTGTTCGGTATACCTGTGGATGAAAAGGAAACCGCGGATGCCCTTGCTAATGCTGTTGTTAAAGGTGTGTTTAAGGATGTGCTTGGCGTACAGCTGAGATCAATAGAACGAATGCACAGACTTGGGCGCAAGCAAACAAACAAAAACCGACCGGTCATATTAAAATTGTTTGATTACCGCGAAAAAGAGGAAGTGCTGGCTAACTGCTTTAAGCTTAAAGGTACTGATATATCAGTTTCCGAAGATTTTTGCCTAGTCACAAGAGAAAAACGAAAAAAACTGTGGGAAAGCACTTGCGGAATTAGAAAGGCAGGCGGAAAGGTTACAATGAAATACGACAAAATTAAAATTGATGACGAGCTGTTCGAATGGAATAACACTGAAAACAAAAGGATTCCCGTAAAGAAGGGCCGGGGTAGCCAAGAAAACAAAAGAATTCCCCTAAAGAAGGGCGGGGGTAGCCAAGTACGCAAAAAATGAAATAAAATTGAAGATGGCAAACCCCTCATATGCCTGAACCAAAATGCTCGTACTGTCATGAATAAACTTGAACACTTGGAGAGTATTGTAATGACACATCGCCCTCACATCCTGAAAATCACCGAAACGTGGTTAAATTATGATATAAGCGATGAAGAAGTTACACCACCAGGCTACAAGATTTATCGAAAAGATAGAGACACGCGTGGTGGTGGCGTTGCTATTATGGTAAAACAGTCATTGCAAGTGATAAGGCAAACCGATATACCGGGCGTTGAATGTGTTATTATCAAAGTCTATTTACACGACCTAGATTTGTCTGTAGGCGCATTCTATCGCCCCCCCCAAATAGTGATCACACATTCTTCGAAAAGCTGAATGAGTTCCTGTGTTCTAGCAGATGTGACACAAGCAATGTGTTGTTAGCTGGAGACTTTAATGTTCCGTCCATCGACTGGTCCGGTGATTTTCCACAGCCACTCGTCTGTGCGGCGGAACCCATTGTGGACCTTATGCTCTTTCATAATTTAACGCAATTAGTCAAACAACCCACGCGCATTCAGAAAGACAAGAGCTCACTCTTGGATCTCTTTATTGTTAGCCAAAGTATTGCAAGTCGAAACGTTGATGCACAAGTAATGGAAGAAATTTCAGATCATAAAATGGTTTTCTTGTCAATCCCTGGAAATCGTATCACCAAAACAGAGAAATACCGACGGTCGGTTCCAGTTTTTTCACGTGCTCAAGATGTGGACATTATTGACGCTCTAGACATGTCGTTTCCAACATTCTGTTCTCTTTCCGAGTCAAATGATTGCTCTGTCGAAGACTTGTGACACTTTTTTAAATCACTTGTTTTCTCGTGCATTGAACGATTTGTGCCCTTCAGAGAAATTTTCAGCCATAGGGTTAATCCATGGATTACAAGGGAAGTAGTGCGTATGGGACGAAATACAAAAAAATTAAGAAAACAGCATCGCAAGTCTCCATCACCAGCTAACAATGAAAAACTTGTGTCAATGCGCAAACGCCTTCAAGAAAGCATTAAAAAGGCTAAAGAATTTTACCACAAAGTAACTATAAAAAATTTTCTTCTCTCGTCTCCTGAAAAATTTTGGCGCTATTTTTCCTCCAATAAGAAGTCAATCTCTAACATTGTAGTTAACGGGGAAACCGTCACTGACCGACTCACCATTGCAACGTCTTTTAACGACTTCTTCTGTTCAGTATTCACGAAAGATGACACTATTACACCTTCAGTCAATCAGTTCGACAACATTCCCCCAATAAGCAACATTTCGATATCCCAGGAAGGTGTCCTTTCTCTTTTGCTTCAAATTGATCGTAAGAAAACACCCGGAATAGACTGTATTGATAACCACTTCTTGGTGAGGTACGCTGAATGGAGCTCACATTACCTGCATCTTATATTAAACAAATCCTTATCCCAATCTAAGATCCCAGAAGACTGGAAATACGGTAAAATAACGCCTATACCTAAATCGAACACTCCACATTTGGTTACTTCATATAGACCTATCACTCTCTTGTGTATATGCGCAAAAATATTGGAACATATTATGTTTAAGCACTTATCAACATTTCTAGATGAAAACAAACTTATCGACCCCAGGCAACATGGCTTCCGAAAAGGTCTATCTACCGTAACACAACTATTAGAAACAGTACATGAACTCGCCAAAACCCTTGACAGGCAAGGTCAAACTGATATTATTTTTCTAGATTTTGCGAAAGCGTACGATCGCGTGTCGCACCAAAAGCTGCTCTTAAAAATTCAACCCATACTGAAGAACGATACACTTCTGTCATGGATAAAATATTACTTAAATTTAAGACGACAATGTGTAACAATTGATGGTACGTGCTCTCCAGCAGAGACAGTTATATCCGGTATACCTCAAGGTTCGGTGCTTGGGCCACTTTTCTTTCTTGTGTTCATTAATGACATAGTACAGGATATACCAGTTAAAATTAGACTATTCGCAGATGACTGCATCCTCTATCATGAAGTTCAAAGCCGCTGCGACCAAGTTCTTTTGAATTCTTCTTTAGCGAAAATAGAAACTTGGTGTTCAACGTGGCAAATGAGTGTTAACTAGACTAAAACGGTAGCCATGTCAATAACGCGTAAACAGCATCCCCTAAGCTTTCCATATTCCATAGATAATCACACTCTTTCCGTTGTATAAAGGTACAAATATTTAGGCGTAATTATTACCTCGGACCTTAGATGGAATGAACATATTTCGTATATTACAAATAAAGCCTTGCGTAAACTTGGATACCTTCGAAGGTCATTGCGAAAATCAACCAAAGAAATAAAGTTACTGGCTTACAAAACTTTCATCAGGCCCTCCCTCGAATATGCATCAGTTATATGGGATCCGTATACAAAAAACAACATTGATAAGCTAGAACTTGTTCAAAGGAAGGGCATCAGGTTTGTTCATAATTGCTATCGCTGGCAAGTATCTGTAACTTCAATCTTGGCAGAATCAGAGCTGGATACATTGCAAAAGAGACGTCAGCGTGAACGGCTCAAATTTTTGTACTCCATTTACCATGATAAGCTGGCAATAGACAAGAGTAATTTTATCGGCCGGGTTGATATGCGCTCGACGCGATCACACCACACGAAAAAGATAAAGGATTTTAGCTGTAAAACAGACACATTGAAAAACTCTTTTTTTTTTCGAGAACAACGCGTGAATGGAATCGACTCCCATCCAATGTAATTGATTGTAATACACTAAATTCTTTTGCTAAAGCATTGTCAGATTATCTGTAATTTTTTCGGTGTCTTGGTCGTCACTCCACTTTCCTAGTATCGCGACATCTGCAACTGATATGTGATTGTGAAACAATAATGTCGTTCTGATGTTTTTTTTCTTTTTTGTTGTTGTTGATGTTGAATGTGTCACATTGTAACTCTGCTTTGTTTAGCGGTGCACCTCGGTGGTGTTATTAATTGCAGTGTGCTCTTGTACAATCCAGATTTCTCCTGCTCTTTCCAGTCATGTCTTGTATATTAATAATTGTTTCTATCAGTGTAGGTCAGGCTTGGTACCAAACAAGTTGTAAATAGTACCTGCTGTCACTTTGTTTATTGCGTAATTGTATATTTTTATTTTTATTTTGTTCCCGCTCATTGTTGCGGTTGTTTTGTGGACGTATTCGCGTATGTTCTCGCATTCTTTTATTTGTTCTGCCCGCTCCTGCCAAAGGCCTTTTTTAAAGGCTGGCAGTAAATCTGAAAATAAAAAAATAAATAAAAATAAAATGCCTTTCAATGCGTGCGAAGCCTACGGCGAGAAAACTACCATCTGATGGTGTCTAAAATAATGAAATATGTCATCGCCCCACCAACCATGGACATGGCATATGCTTTCAATGGCTCCAGGTTGACTGTGGGATACGCGGTAACCAACTCGCCGACAACGCTGCCCGATATGCCCACGACTGAGCGCCCACACTGCTCATATCCCTGTGGGTTGACGGTGCAAGAAACCTTCCCCACACATCGTATCATGTTACATTTATGCATTCAAACCTTCAACTTAACTTCGCTCGACGCCCACAAAACCTGGGTTCAATACTCCAATTACAGACACCATCAAAGACTTCGCGACGTAACGCTACAATGCTGTGTCGATTATGGGTAGGCGTAGCCTTTACCAAATCATTCAGTTTTCGCATTGGTATGGCTGACTCACCTAACTGTGATAACTGACATTGCGTAAAACTTTAAAAAATATCTTGTGCCATTGTCCGTACTTTTAAGAAGATCGCCGGTCTCCTAAATGTGCCTTAGGGAGACTGGATGATGAACCCTTTGCTCTATAGAAGATCCTGGGAGCATGGCCTTTGAGTACGTCAGCCCAGGAAGCCACAAAAGCCCTACTACAATTCTTCAGGACACAATCACTGTGCGACCACCTGTGAACTTTCACTATGTATGGTGTGTGTATTTGTGGTGTGTGTGTGTAATGTGCAATGTTTATCTCCTCCTCCAGTCGTTCCTCTTCCCTTCCTCATTCTCCTTTCTCTACATGTAGAGTAGCAAACTAGACTAGGTCTTGTTAACATCCGTACCTTTCTGATACTCTTTTTCTCTTTCTTGCTTCAACATCCCGACCAGGTAACGATAATAATGCCCACATACCTTTCTATTTGTGCTCATCTTATGGCTTGTTCACTGAACCATATACATGTTTTAAATTCATTAAAATAATTGCAAATACCTTTAGCAAGTGCCTTTTGAGTCACGAAAACCAAAGTGGGGGAAAAGAAAAAGACGGCCGATTTGAAATCTGGAAAGAAGCCTAACAATCATGAAGACCGACTCGTTCACAAAAATGAACGAAATATCCCCAAATATTCGAACTAAAAGGCAGCACACATCTCCCGCGAACATTCTTCTTCATAAGCGTCTGGCGATTTCTTGTTGCCTTAAACACCGCACAGCAAGGGACACGCCTGAGATGAATTCGCAAGCTCATAAGACGATTCACTTCCGCAATGAAATATCATCTCCGCTTTCTCGCTAAGAGGCCAGGTCCCAAGGGAGAGAAAGGGACTGGAGTAACTTTGTCGGGGACGAAAGCAGCCTTCGTGTCTCCTCCGGAAAGTAAACATCTCTGTTGTCTTGTTGTCGTAAAGTTTCAAGGATGTTTTCCTAGTGACTGCGTTTTGAAAAGCCTCTTCATTCTTCGAGTCAGAGTTCCTTTATTTTGTTTTGTTTTTTGTTGCAATAAAATTCCTACGTTAGTACACGCTTTATACATAGGTGCTGGATGATCGAATGGTGTATGTGATTTTTTGGTAAAGGATGCCTGTCCGACGTGCACTCTCTTAATCTTTTTTTTCGTTAGACTTGCACAATGTGATTTACGAATGTGTAGTTCATTCTCGTGCGGCTTCCATAATGTCATTATTTTTGCGCGTGACCTACCACGTGAACAAGGAAGCCGATAGATTTCGGTACTTAATTTTTGCAGTTCCTACCTCTATTTGTAGACTTTTTAGGCAAGAAGCAAATATCTATGTGCCAACAGTGCATTGACGCATAAAAAAGTTATTGCTTTGGACTGTGGCGTGTTTTTTAAACACAGCGAGCTTGCGAATTTAGGTAGGTCCGTGAGACAAAGCTTTCAAGCACAATGAAGTCCTGATATCTGTAGTTCTGAATTTCGCTTAAAAAAGCAAGCAAAGTACTATCTGCGCAAATATGACCAATGAAGCTGAAGCGAATGAAACAGGGTTAGGCAATATTATATGTATACACTTTCATCGCTCTGTATTCGCATATACGGTAGCCTTGTGACTACGAGGACACGTACTGATTAGTTCGAGAACAACATTTCAGGCCATATTGTTGAGGAAATTTAAATTTTTACACGGCAGTTGAATAGTAGTTCAGTGAAGTCCATCACAAAATTAGTAAACTGTTTCTGGTCTGCTTTAAGGTACCCAATTTATTCATTCGACCATTAATGTTATCGCTCTTGTCGCTGTCTCGTTAGTATTATCGTTTATCATAATCGTGTCCGGAGTGTGCATGAAGCCTGTTTCACCTTCGGGGCTTGTCAGCAGGGTATGAAACGAACCTCGAGATTAATTCACTCTTTCGCATCTTTTCTGATTGTTGAGACGCGCACAACCGAAAAAGTGATGGACTCCTAACCATATGCACTGTCGTAGTATAAAAAAGAAAGAACTCGAGCCAAAGAGTTGACAAAGCACTGGTTAAGCCTAATGCAACGTTCACACATAGGTTAACAAGTTAATTACCTTAGGGGCAAGCTGGTTATTGTGAATTATATTTTTAAGGTTTCTTTGGAGCAAGTATGATTATTCAAAGCGTGCACAATATTAGGAAAGAAGTGAAAAACACCCGTTCCCTCCGTTTTTACTGTGTCGTTTCTTGCCTCTGCGTTAATAAGTGGGCGCTTCAGCAGTTGCGACGTCGACCAATCTGCTGCTTAGCTTTTCTGTCACTCTGATGTCTTCGTCTTTTCCAGCCGCGGCCTATGTGTAAACTCCATCAGAAGAAGTAATTACGAAGTACTTAACTATTACTCAATGTCGATTCCAGTTCCTCGTTTCTCACTGAAGACTATAGGAATACCACCTGCTCAACTGACAAGGGGGCGTCTTTGTACGTCGCAGTGCATCTCCTCCTATAAAAGTTTTAGTACGCATGGTTTCTTTATGAAAGTCGTGCATTTCTATCGTTTCCTAGCACTTTTGAAGCCTAGTAAAACTAGCGTATGTATAGAACGGAGTTTAATTCTCGCAAAGAACGATGTTAGAAAAAAAGATGACCCCATTTCTCGTTAAAGGGCACCATGAATGAGTCGTTGTGAAGCAGCGCGGAGGGTGCAAACCACGTTTTCATTGGTTTGACTAGGTGTTTTCTATAATGTTTCCGTTAATTTTGCGTATTTAGTGTTATCTCTTGTGTTGTCTTTTGTCCTTATGTTGTTGTTAACGTAGACACCTAGTCGAACCGACGGAAACGTGGTGTGTACCCCCCATGCTGCTTCGCATCACTTCATGGAACACTTTAGCGGGAGATGGCGTAGCTTTATTGGGGTTTGCACCATAGAAGTCCGGGCGTTTAAGTTGTCTGGCAAAGCGTTCTGCACGGGCGTCGGACTCGTGTCGTTTGTCTGCGGCCGACGAGATGGCTCGACACTGACGCTAGTCTTCAACGTCAGCGTTGCGTACGACGGGGTTTGCTTGTAAACGCTGCCGTTGCCGATACTTATAGCACGAGAAGAAAACGACGACACAGAGACAAGACGGACTCTGTGTCGTCGTTTTGTTATCGCGCTACAACTATCGTCATGCCATACCAACTAGCGCAAGCTGCCACGCGCTGCCGTTGCGTTTGGGCATGTCGAACCCGCGTTTCATCCATGGCAGTTTCCCACCGACACTGTATGTAAAGAAAGACCCTTGGAAGCGGAGGGCGAGAAAATTGAAGAGGAAAGTTCACAAAATGTCTAATTATGGATGTTTGTTTTCCGCACGTGTGTTGGGCAGTTTTAGCCAAAGCGGTAAGGCCGTTCTAAATCAATAGTGACGAATGAAAGGTACGACACCTTTGCTGTCACGATCAATGCACCTTATCGTAGCAAAGGTGGTGCTGATCACTAACGACGACAGTAGATGAGTTACGGCACTTTGTCAGGTGTTTAAAGGCTTTTCGATTATTGATATGTGGAGTTTAACCTCCCAAAATTACCATAAGATTATGAGAGACGACGTAGTGGAGGACTCCGGCAATTTGGACCACCTGGGGTTCTTTAGCGTGCATCCTTAAAAGCCTTTTAGCCAACCCTGCCTCTTACATGTGGTATCAATGTAGAATACGCTGTCCTCTGCAATTGATTGATTGATTGATTAATTGGCTGATTAATTGATTGATTGATTGATTGATTGGTTGGTTGGCTTTTGCAGAATCTGTACTATAATATCCCTCACCTTAGAAACACAATTTTTCTTCCGCCCAACCACACTCCACACCAACTGTTTAGTAACCTCAATGTTCAACGCTTACATGGTACCACTAAAGCATTCAACAAATCGTTCTTATCGATTCCTTTTGAGCTATGGAACACTTTGCCTGAACAAGTAGTAAATGAGCAAGCTACAATACATTTAAGCACTTGTTTTCATGTTTTCGCAACCCGTAATCAGCCACCAACGTACTAGTCTTCTTGTAACGCCATTTATACGACTTTTCTGCCTATTGCCGTGTTCTTGCTTCGCTTTTGAAAGTGAAATCATGTATTCTGTACTTTTGCATTTTTTTCTTTCTAGCGTTGCATAATAACGCTTATGCGGTTATTGATGCTCTTATCCCACGTTATGTATTAATGGCCATGCTGATCTGGATGCTTTTGTTCCCTTTTATGTACTAAAGACCATGCTGTGTTGATGCTTTTGCCCCGCCCCCCTCTCTTTGAGTAATGCACTGAAAAAATGATTTAAGGGAAAAAAGTTAATGATCATTGAATAATTAAAGGTGTCATTTCTGGAGCCGAACGCTCTGCTGATCGTCACTTCCGTCAACCATAGAGCAAACCATACCTTCCATCAGCGAGAATCTGGAAGTGGGTGCGGAAACTGGAGAAATTTGGTAGGTGGAGAACAGTAGCGTGAAAACAGACACTTTCTGACAAATGCCTGTGTCAGATGTAATACTCTGTCACCTTTGCCACCGTACACCTATATATGCAAAAGAGTTTCGAGGCACCGAGCGGCAACACTAATTAGGCGCCCGTGGCAGCAAAGCTTGTCGTTGTTGATAACGCAGTTGGTTTCTCATTAATTACGCTCGTTATTACGTCAGTGCAACTAAACTCGCTGTACGCAGAAGCGGGAGCTAACTAAGCAATCAAAGAACAGTAAGAATTCATAATTATCTTTGCGACACGCCACTTATCAACGTTGTTCTGGCGCAATACTGGCGCAATATATTTACGTCCTCAAAGGGACGAAAACAGCAGATAAAGGCGAGTTTGTGTTATCACGCTGACTTTCGTTCTGGCGGACTGATGCGTCCCACGTGCTTACAATTGGTTTTGCATGAACTGTTGTGCATACGACGGTAATTATTTTGCTGTGGCTTGTTCAATGAGTGCGTCGTTTTCTGTACAACATGGAATACTTCAATACATGTAGATTGTAACACTTAAAGACGTATCAGGAGCAGCTTCCACTCTTGATTGCGCAATCTCAGCATCTGCTTCTATAACACCGATAATTTAATCTCGTGAATAACTAGATAAATGTAGCAGACTCATTTGTACTTTGTTAGTTTGTTGCTCCTGTGTTTTGTTAGTTTTTTTGTACTTTCGGATCATGCGTATAGGAACAAAATACGCCAGATTGAGGCTGTACTTTGTGAAAGGGACTGGTGGGGGTGTCTGCGAAATTTACCGCTTGTGCCAGCGTTTAGACGGAGCAATGTGCGTTGCGTGATTTACGAAGCTTGAGTAGAGAGTAATTAGGGCTGGTACAAATGCATGCATCCGAAAATTATTTCATTGCCTAAAAAAAGCACGCAAGGGTAGTTTGGAGTTCCGAACGAAAACACGTGGCAACCACAAAACAATGTTTTGTCTATCTGTAATTTTTAAGCTTCCATACTGCAACACGCGTTCGGTGAAGAATGCGAAATAAATTTCATGCCTCTTATCAGCAGCACCTTTTAGGTCTGCAGCTTACTTTGGTAGCCAAATGTGGCGATGCCTAAGTGAGATGGTTGCGTGGTTGGAAGTTTGTGGTGAAAAAACCAGCGGACGAAGTTGCTTTTGCGTCTTCTAATTACACATGAGACTTTTGCATAAACTGATGTTTCTGATCTTCAAAGCCACTTGCATTTACTTTACCAAGCTTAATCAGCTCCTAAATCAGTGATTGTCGTTGCTCGTTGAACGTGATTTCGGCAGACGTGAGTGTTATTTACAGGGTTCGCAATATGTGAGTTGTGCCCAGAAGGATTCTCTACATACCACCGAAATTCTCAATTGCCTCTTTTGATAGTTTTATTTTATGAAAATGAAGAATAGAAGAGCTTAATATCTTTGTATTGACACCGGCTAGTTATTCTCGCCTAGAAGAGAAAATATTTATTAAGCAAATATTAATAGATCGCAATTGCTACACAATGAAACACAATTAGGGATAATGCAGTACAATATAGAAAAATGCAGCACGATCCAACACCACATGGAGATTAATATAGGTAAAATGAGCTGGCATTTACGCAAGTATTGAAGAATAAGATCAAATCGGCTAAATACATTATAATATATATATCGAAGGGCCCACAACATGAAGAAGATAGCAAGTAGGTACGGTGTGCCGATTGTGTTCTCCACCCCACGCAAACTGGCTGGGCTTCGTCCCAGATTCTTCTCTGGTGAGAAGACATCCAGTGGTTGCGGAAAGGAGCACGCATTTGTGCGAAATGTGCAACTGGCGTCACCTACGAAATACCGCTGGCTTGTGGGAAATTTTACGTAGGTCTTACGGAGCAGTGCGTGAACTACCGCGCAAAGAAACATGAGCTTTCACTTAGAAATAAAGGGATCTGCACATTCGTCCGCGCATTCCAAATCTTGCATGTGCCCACCGATTTTCTCAGAGACTAGAATTTTAAGTCAGAGTGCTGATACAACAGCCCGTGAACTGATGGAAGACTTTTACATTACTGCAAGAGGCAATGTTTGCGGTAGTGGTACGTCAATATATTTATTTGAGAGTGAGCCTGATTTTTGGCGCGGCCTGCTGTAAGCTGTTTGGTTTTGACCTTGTGACCACTTGACTATGTTTTATGTGACTATATATATAAAGGATGACGAAGACCTAAATTCAGTTGAAAGTTTGCGCTCGCCCCTTCTTTTTTTTTCTATGTCGTTTATCTGTATTTGCACACACCAGTTTACCCAGAACACTTACCTGTAAACACCTCAACTCAATATTCTTTATTCCTTGGCACAACCTAAAAGAAAGCACACAAAGACAAATAATTACTCATAACATGAAAAATGCCATCACATTATTACGCCTTTCTTTTCTTTATTCAAGCAAGGCGACAAAATTGTGGGCACAATTATCTCCATATTATATCTGGGACTTTGCGAGGCCTCTTGAAAGCGACAAGAACTCTTTAGTGAAGAGCCGCGGTCGGCCTAGAATTTTCTAGTATTTTCTTCACAGTGAGGAGTCTTCCATCTAAGAGCAAGAAATTGCTCGTAACATCTTTTGCAGTGAATCAGTTTTTTTTTACACTCGATAACTGAATGACATATACATCTTCGTCAGGGTGGGCGAAGAGCATTCAAGAATGAAGGTACGCTTGATCCTGTATGTGAACTGTCACGCAAATGCTGTACCTAACCAGAGGCTGTGAGCTAGTGTTTCAAAATTTTCATTTTCGCTCAAATCAAATTGAAGAGATGGTTTGCATTTACCTATGCATGATTGATTAGAGTCTCCTATAGGAACAAAAAGTTTTGAAAATTTTCGCAAATTATTTGCAGCGATGCGAGAGCTGCCTGCAAATTGTCATTGAAAAGGCCCTTTTTGCTTTTCTTGTACAGATGATGCTTCTTTTGATGATAACTGCTGAGAAGGAGAGGGCTTATGCACATACTTTAAACATAATTATAAAACGCAGTTAAAGCTAATCGAACCATACAAGTTTCCCCTCAGTAATTATGAACCAACGCCCACTGACCCCACTTTGTATTTTGCAGGGTGTTCCTGTTTGAGTGTCCGTTCCAGTGCCATAAAACTGGAAGGAACATTTCTCTAAGGGTAAAAAGCAAAATATTTTCAAAGTGGAATACGCCACCTGCAAAATACAGCCTATCATGAAAGACAGGTAACCTCCACTTATCCCCGGCTGCTGTGGTATGCGCAAACACGTGGCAGAGAATACAAAAAATGGCCCCGTATCTGCATGTTACACTGCAAATACGTTTGAAATTTCTTTATCAACTCCTACATAATTATTTCAAAATAGATGTCTCAAACTACGTTGAATATTCGCAAACACGAGCTACCCGGCACCAACATACAAATACTCTATTAGAATATAAATGTAACAATGATGCGTTTAAATACTCTTTTTTTCCAGTTGCCATCCACGAATGGAATTTGTTAACCCCTTTCACCACTAATGCCCAGTCATTGTGCGATTTCTTATCAAGAATTGAAAATAACGTCTTTTAGCGTCCTTGATATGTCTGCTTTTCTGTGACATGCAAACCAGTATTCACTTGTATTTGGTGTGTATGGTGCTCATTGTATGCTTCTAGGTTGCTGATTTGTATTTTTACACATTATTTACCAATTTACGATCTTGAAAGTGCTAAGTGCTCTTTGTAACTGTATACTGTAGTGCCCACCTGCTATAGTCTCTTTGGAGACTGGCAGTATTGTGAATACATAATAATAAATAAATAAATGTCGTCAAAAGGCGATCGTCTTGTGCCTGGAGAGAGTGAAAAAAACGTTTATTTATGCTATGCGCAAGAAAATCGGTCCATAATATTCTGGAGGCGCTGCGTTAGAGTGCCTCGAGCGTGCAGCGGAGGTGAACGAGTGCATCAAGTCACGTCACAAGCGAGACGTGAGCGCCATCTGACAGTTATCATGGAAAACGAGGTGCACGTGACTTGCGCGCCCTTCATGGAGGTGATAAGGTGTAGAACACAAGGTGACGGGTAAGGGCCACCACCGTGTCGTGTTTACAAAGCGTTGGAAACACTTGCCTTTTCGTGTAAGCGTTGCATTGTCGGTGCAACGTGATAAACGCTACGGTCCTTAGAATTACATAAGTATGCTTTTTCTAGTAAAAGACACACATACAGAATATTGACGCGTTGTTATGGTGCATCAGATATGCACAATAATTGCTTTTAATTGACAATCACACAAGTATGAACGCTGAATCTTGAGGAATATTGGTGGGTGCTGCGGATAGGGTTGGCCGTTTAGAGTATCGTTTAGCCAGTTTGGTGCCGTTTAAGGTACTGTTAAAGGCAGACAAACAGACAAATGTACAGACAGACAGACAAAAGTTTTTGCGTTGAAGGTTCTCAGAAAAGGCTATCGTCTTTAATATAATCAACTTGCTCCTATGCTCTGTGCTGTTCGCGAGAGCTAACAGTGCCAGACCCGTGCGTCACCGCAATATTTCTCTTTTCTGCTGCTCCAAAATTGCACTCATTCAGGGCTTCCTCCTTTCTCAGCCTGGACAGGCAAAAAGCATTATCAAATGCAGAGAATACGTTATCAAATACAGCGTGTCTCAAGCTGTGAAAAATTCCTCTTCGCAATGGGAAAAAACGCATGCTATATTATTGCGTGTCTAATTTCAGCCCACAAATTAAGGCAGTTTGTCACATACGCATGCGTTTCAGAATTACTTTGCCAGAAGTATAGCGGTAACAAAGGAGACTCGAGAAAAGAAGACAGCATGACGTTGACATGTAGACGGTGTGGTAAGAAGAGGAGAGCGTTAGAAGCGAGAAAAGAGCGAGATGGTGCAGAAGACAAGTTGCTGCATATTTGTAAGACGCTTAAGATGTGCAATGCACAAAGATGGCAGTTGGACAAAATAAGCACCAGTAAACGACACTTTATCCTACGTTTACCATTGCTCGCTGTAATGCACAATAAAAAGTTCGGGGAGTTAATTTCCACTGACGAGTCCCCGTATAATCAAGAGTAAAAACAGTGTACCTTGATTGGTCGCCTTCAATTACTTTTTGTGACATCTTTCTTTCACCTATTTTCAACTGTCAAGCACCAACAAACATGAGCATTCTCACTGTCTCCTACAACGTCAGTGTATTTTCAGCGCACTTTAAAAGTGATGACTACTTGGTACTTATTTTTTTATAATATGTTTTACGTCATATGCAGGCGTATTTCTCAGCATAAAAGCTAACATGAGAATAAAAATTGGCAGATCGCATGTACGGAGGGAATCGATGATATGCGAAGCACGAATGAGAAATGTCAACATGTCGCTTCAAAATCAGCCCAACGTTACAATGTGGAGGTAAATGATACCGTGCATGAATTCCGTGTCATGATTATCATGTTTGGATGTGTCGTTTACCTTTGTCACCTATTCACGTCACATGATACAAAATTTAGTATATGTGCAGCCAGCGAAACGGCTGCGAGCATACTATGAGCGTGGTATGTTGTCATGTTCTCACATGACACGCGTGTCATGATTATCATGTTAGCACCACTCGTATATTTCGTCATCCATTGACGTCACGTAACACCGAATTTCGCATATGTAGAGCTTGCAAAACGACCGCAAGCGCTTCATGAAGGGCCCAATATACTCTGACGTAACGTTGACGCACGAACACGCTGGGCGCCGTAACGCTATGCTAGCAAAATGCGAGCGCTTTATAGTCTGACGGCAAGCGCTACCATCCGTCGGTACCGGCACCGACAACGTTGCCCAGACAGCACTGCGTCTGCCCAGGCCTCGGAAAGTCTCATGTTCTACCCATCGCCGATGCTAGGCGAAAAAATCGACAGCTAAGAAAGTGACATTGTGGGTCCTTCAATTCTGCTCTCCGAATTCTGCTCAGCGAAAGCGTGAGCTGTAATTCGCAGCTGTTACTGAAGCACCTCATACTGATCTTTACCACTGTTTTGTAATGATAGTTCCTACTAACGAGACATGCTTTTCTGTTAGTTTTGCCTCTGAAAACGAAGGCGTGCTGTTGGTGAACTCACGATAATACTTCTAACACGGTATTTATTTTCGCATTGAAACGTGATTGCTGGTTTGCTGTCAATAAATGTTGTTCACCGTATTCACTCGTGAATTGCTTTTACTGGTACCAGCTGGCAATGAATTCCTTTAGTTTCCATGTAACCGTTGTACGCACAGGGACTGGGTTTCGAAGGGTGCTTTGGTGTGCTGCTGAGCGTATCGATGCGCTTAATACAGTCGGGCGAAAGATAACGAGACACCTGTCGCTCTGCAAAGTCCCGGTGTTATTCGTCCACTTCTGTTTAAAAAAAAGGGATAACCATAAAATAAAAAATCAGCCGAGGCGACTGCGTAGGTGAATACGTACCCGGTACGGAATAAAAAAAGTCGGCCTTTTTTTCTATCTAAACAACAAAAAATTGTTTTTCCTTGCTTTTTGTTCACTCAGCGCCATCTCTTGGTTGCCCTCAGCAATGAATGACCAGTAAAAGAACTAGGGATTGTGGAATGCATCGTCTGCTACAGGCTTCCGGTTCAAGAAGAGTAGGCGAAGGCGAAACGGTTCGCCGCAAACCTCTGATTATTCAGGATACGCGCGTAGTCACCCGTTTATCTGATTTGATTTGATTGATTGACTTGTGGGGTTTAATGTCCCAAAACCACCATTTGATTATGAGACAAGCTGCAGTGGAGGGCTCCGAAATTTTGACCACCTGGGGTTCTTCAACGTGCACCCAAATCTGAGTACACGGGCCTACAACATTTTCACCTCCATCGGAAATGCAGCCGCCACAGCCGGGATTTGATCCCGCGACCTGCGGGTCAGCAGCCGAGTACCTTAGCCACTAGACCACCGTGGCGGAGCTCGCCCGTTTATCTTCGTCCCGATAAACCATGGTCCGTTCTTCAGTTGTTGGCTGCTCCAACTCGAGAGTGAAAGGCAAACGGCGTGTATCGATTCCCATGGAACGAAGAAAGAAAATGAGGTAGGCCGCGGCCGTGAAGAGAGCCACAGTGACAGGTAGCCTTTGAATACGGAACGCTGAAGCCACAGTGTTCTAAAACCATTTTATCAGAGATAAGTTTGTATTCCACACTAAAAAAAGCTTACGCTTGAATTTGCTGCAAATATTATATTAAGAAATAAATTGTCACGCAAACGCCTAGCAAATATATTTGGGAACGTGCGGGTGAAATCGACTTGTCATAAGAGATGAGCGCCGGCCATTGCACTCATATATATGACAAAAAAAGCAAAATCTTCACTCAAGAGTAAGTTTACGTCAAGTGCTGGACGGGTCCATTTGCATTATCTTGGTGAAACTGTGTGCCAGGACGGCACCCAAAAGAACAAGTGCATTAAAAAAGCACAGGGTTTCGGTTATTCGGCGCCGTCTACGTCTGACTGTATTGTTTATGTGCTGCCGTGCCACGCAGCTTGATCAAGATCACCGTTTAAATAAGCATCTGACTGCGACTAAGAAATACATCTTATACCGTGCTGAAGGCTAGAAAAAAAAGAGATATCTTAACGCACTCAATAGGTGCTGCGCTTCAAGCCGATCGACTGACGATGTCGGCCGAAGCAGCGATCCCGAAATGAACTCTGAGCACACTGCTACAGTCATCTCCATCCCCTGAGATCTTTAAAATGGTGGTTTTTTATCAGCAGTAACGTATCATACAATGGAAACTGTTTTCTTCCTCGACTGATCTGCTAGCCAAACTGACAGTACCCCCGAGCAGCACAAAGGCATTGCAAATCATTTTAGTGCGACAAAAAAGTTTTCTTGTCGTTCATGGCTTTCGTAGCTTGTCATCGTCACAGTCGCGGTTAGCAAAAACAAAAAAAACAACTTCTAAAGCACTGACATTGCACGGAGAGGTGTTTTTTTTTTTCAACGGACCTGTAGAAAAATGCGCGCGTGCCGTTGCTAACCCGCGTGGTGCGTCGAACTGGAAGCCGTCGTATCCCACAGTTTCCTACGATTGCCCATTTTACCGGTCACCTATGTCATGCGCCACCGCTGCTTATCTTGCGTACTGTTGTCATGGCAACAGTTTCGCTTCTCTAAATTGGTTTTTTTATTTTATGGTCAGCCTGTCTTGGTAACGGACGGACGCAGGGCGCGCTCAAACGCGCATGCGTCAAAGCAACGCAGCGCAGCGCGAGTATGTGAGTACATGGCAGGCAGATCGGCGTCGTAGCATCGCCGGCGTGCACGTGCCCCGGGTCACACCGAAGTGTATAGGCGTCTTGAGTGTGGCATGTTTTCATGTTTTTACATGACACGAATCTCATGATTATCATGTTTGCACCAGTCACATACCTTCGTAATCTCTTCACGTGACGCAATACCAAATTCAGCGTATGCGAAGCTAGCAAAAGGGCCGCAAGCGCATCATGAGTGTGGCATATAGTCATGTTGTTGCATGATACATATGTTATGGTGACTATGTTTGGACGTGTCATTTACGTATGTCAACCATTCTCGTCACTTATTACTGAGTTCGGTACAGGTGAGGCTAGCTAAACGTGCGCGGGCGCATCATGAACAGGGCATGTAGGCATGTTTTTAGATAATATGCATGTCATGATTATCATACTTGCATCAGTCACACACCTTCATCACCCATTCACGTTTATTGATTGATTGATTTGTGGGGTTTAACGTCCCAAAACCACGATATGATTATGAAAGACGCCGTAGTGGAGGGCTCCGGAAATTTTGACCACCTGGGGTTCTTTAACGTGCACCCAAATCTGAGCACACGGGCCTACAACATTTCCGCCTCCATCGGAAATGCAGCCGCCGCAGCCGGGATTTGAACCCGCGCCCTGCGGGTCAGCAGCCGAGTACCTTAGCCACTAGACCACCGCGGCGGGGTACCCATTCACGTTTAGTAATACCAAATTTTGTATATGCGAAGCTAGCGAAACGGACGCGAGCGCCTCGTGAGTGTGGCATGCACACATGTTACATGACACGCATGTCATGATTTCATGTCAGGTTCTGCCGCTTGTGTTCGCCACGCAGTCATGTCATACCACAGCAGTTTTGCCACATGTCATGTGAACAAAAACACTGCAAAAGCAGCAAGACCATGAAATTTAAATCATGACATTCATGACGTACATGTCATGATTTTCATGCCATGACTCGTCATTTATGCTCTTCATACAGTCGTCGTATGCCATACCAGTTTTGGTATCGATACCATTATCGAAACGGCTAGGAGAGCTAAAAGTCGTAGGCAGCTAGATAGATAGATAGATAGATAGATAGATAGATAGATAGATAGATAGATACGCTCAAAGTCGCCAAATTTCGCTAAGAAATGCTTCCCATTTAAAAAGTCACAGCTTTGCCGCAAAAGCAAAGCAATGAACGCGATAGCAACAAATTGGAAGGTCACACGCAGTACGGAAGCAGCTCGAAAAGTGCTCCGCGTTTCTCACGCACAAATAACGAACGAAACGTTCTCACAGGCACGGACGAACGCGAATAAGCGTCTCAGTTGTTACTTCGATGTGTCTGAAAAAAAATTGCCCGCAGCTTCCCTCGGGGGGAACACTGAGGAGGATGCGGAGCATATAATTGGTTAAAGGGGTGTTGAAGTGCGACTTACTTGGGTCGATGGCTAAATTGGTTAACGTGGTTGTGAAATGGGGTGTTAAATTGCGACTTACTTGGGTCGCTGGCTAAATTGGTTAACGTGGTTGTAGGAGGGGTGTTAAATGAGTGAACACGTACGACACGTATGCGAAAGGGCGGTGGTTATTTATTGCGACGAACTTTGAGCGGTTCCGCCAACACTTTAGCCGGCGCTGGTCGAAGGGACGTCGATCATTGCGACCTCGGACTTCGACGCGCCGTACAAACCAACCGACGAACGGCAACTGAGCGAGCGAGCACCGACCTTGAGTATATATACAGCGCGACGGCGCATGCACTGTCAGCTGTCGAATGTTCGAGAAGGGGGAGAAGCGCAACGGCGCATGCGCGCGCGTCAGCTGCCGATGTTCTCGAAGCGCGACGGCGCATGCGCGCGCGTCAGCTGCCGATGTTCTCGAAGCGTGACGGCGCATGCGCGCTACATTATACAGCTAGCGAATGTTCGTGAAGAGGAGAAGCGCACGCGGTGTGTAGAGGAGGAAGGGTGCACAGATGGTGGAGGAGTGAAGCGCGCGCGGTGTGTAGAAGAGGAAGGGATGCACAGATGGTGGAAGAAGGAGGAGAAAGCTTGCGGACGGCGCCGCACTACAAGCCTCGAGTATTTGATGCTCCGCATCTAAAACGCGCTATTATCGCAAATAAAGACTGTGCAACGATTGCAGTGATCTGTGTGCGTCCGGTAACTAGAACTCAATCGTTTCGGTGAAAGCTTAAAAATGACAAAACATCAGACGCTTCCAACAGCGAGATAAGGGCACGCGAATGTGCGTTCAGTAGCCGTACGACCACCCGCTCTTCTCTGCGAGGCAAACTACGCGTGGGAGATGAAGGCGTGCGCCACGGCGCACCGCTGCGCGCTCATAATGCCATTTTGCTGTTAATGCTGAAAACACGATAGTTCCCCTCCAAGAAGCCCATCACCAGTGGTAAGCGGTCGATATAGATAGCTTTCCGTTTGTACGCTCAGTGATTAACACCTCGCACTGAAGACGCAGAGGCTCCGACTTCGAATACGCACCCTAGAATCTTTTCTTGATTTTTTTTTTCTTTTTTGCGTTTTTATAAATATGTATACGTATGCATATACGGTGTGTGAGGCCGACATCGACGCCAACGCCGGCGGCAAAATCCAGCCGAGAGTGTCAACATAATTGCTACCGCAATAACATTCAGAAGATTGATAAGCATGGGACGCCTTAGGATATCTTCAAATCCAATGCCATTTCTTAGTAATCCTTGTAACTTATCTGGTGTTGTTCTTATAGTGATAGCGATAGCTATAGCATGGTCTTCTCGGCTTGTTCCCAGATAACATCGCCCCGCGTTTCGTATGTTCCTCGTGAGAGTGAATGAGTGCGAGAGAAAGTAAAGATGGTGGCTCAAATGCAGATGAAATGAGCCGGCCGTCTTTTCTTGCATGAAGGGCCGATTGAAGGGAGGAGAGAGAGCCTTTGTAACTTCAATAGAAAGTGCATTTTGTTCGGTCTTGCGCGCTTCTTATTCATAGCGAAGCGGCTCATACATTTCTGCGTGTTCTTCTCACCTTACTTAATATGCTAATTGCTGTTATTGTATTGATTCCCTTGCCCTTAAGGAGAAGCTGCGACCATTTTTCTAATTTTTTTCGTGAACTATTTTCTTTTTTTTCTTCATCTCATCAGTCGACTTCGGCGATGAAGAAGAATAAACAAACGAATATGATTTTGGTGACAATCGAATTCAAAGAACGCGAAGTAAGCACTGCCTTTAATTATAAACGAACAAAGTCGTACAATAAATAAAATTGTAATGGAGTGAATTGAGCTTATTTCAATAAAATAAGTTGAAAATTATAGCTTGTTCATAACTGGAAGTGCACAAAGTAACGACAAGCGAAAGACAAGAACTTATCCTTTGCTTCCGCATTGCAGCGTTCGATGCTATTCTCTGTTGAATTCTTTCGGCGTTTTTCTTGTGTCTTCTAAGCATGGTCTTATTTTGAGAGCACTGCGGTATCGTCATTTGCGGTATTTTACATAAAGCGGAAACTATCAAAATGTTGGTATAGCATGCTCCAAATGTAGGCCTCAAGTTCTCTTTAAATGCGCTTATTTTTTAAAGAAATTATTCATTTTATCAGTCAGCTCTCTCACTGTGTGACACTCTTTACTGATAGAAACAATAGAAGACTCTGCGGCGGCGTGAACCAGAGGTTCGAAAACGTACCCTCGCTGCTTACCAGTGATCAAAGGCAGAAAAGTCACAAAACATTCTAAGATATCAAACTTCCAAGCTCAACTCACCACTCTGGTTGACCAGCTGCGTATGAAAGTTTGAACTTTTGATTGATTCACTTGGAAGTTTCGGCACAAAAAGCATGCACCTTCATATTACGCAGGCCATCCATCATAACGTATTGTAAAGCTTCATTCCTCACAAAGTTCCACGGCATACTCCGGCTACGCAACTTTCTGCTTTTCTCCTCATGCGACAAACGCAAACATTCCGAGCTTTTCTTATGTAAAAACTAGCTTAGTTCGCAAACCTTAAAAAAGTTACCATGTTCTTCCAATTGCGAAATGACAGTGATATTCAGTCTGGAGCCATACGTCCCCATGTGTTTGGGGCAAAGAAGTAAAATGTTCTTTCACAATACAGAAATGACACAGCCGCCATTAGAAGAAGGTGGCTTGAAGTGCTCAAGAAAAAGTGGGCAAAGTCAGCTTCGACGTCGAGCAACAGCTATACTGAAGTATTCCCCAGGGTTCTCATAAATACTTCTTCAATTCACTCTGGTTTAAAAGCAGAGCTGTGTGAACTCTAGGTTAGGCCGCATAGCATGCGCTAAAATGCAGTCCAGCTGTGTACAGCCTCTTGCTGACTAACCACCACTACCGATAGCTGCCTGGGCCTAGTAACAGCGATTACCCGTTAACCCCACAGCTTCAAGGGTCGATACAGGCAACCTTCTGGCGCCACACTAGCAGTTCAAAAGCGGGGCTTGGTCGGGAAACCAAAGGTGAGTTGAAAGCTCGAAACACCCAGTCTGGTGACAGATCACTTGCCTCCTCTACTCAGTGAGGGCATGCCGCTGCCATGGCAGACGAATAATGTCCGGACACGTGGTCAAATAGCATCTTACCAGGAAGAAAGGTGTCGTTACGAAAACCTAGAAAAGGACTTAGCCTAGTCACGTTAAATCGGGGTGATTACACGCTCTACTGTTGACTCTAGTCTTGCGTCGTTAATGCTAGCTCAGCCTAGCTGCGAACATATTTTTTACAGTCTCCACTGTACAGATTAGCCGAGAAACGGAAAACAGAAGAGAAGTTCAATGTGGCTAGTCGAATTGCAAGTGTTTGAATGTGCTCTTTGTTGAAATATTTTGAATGCAATTGACGGATTGAGATTTTTTAATGTTTCCATTGCCGAAAAGTTCAAGCTTAAAAGCTAAAAATCAAGTCACAGTTTCAACACAAGGCCGAGACAATAAATGCGATGGGAACACATCGAACTGTTATATGAAGTAAGGCTAGAATATTTAGGGGCCATACGAAATGTAAAGAATATGGTCGAATGCGCGTTGAGCAGCGTTTCTCACACGCGTAGCAGCACGTTCCTTCTCTGTCTGGGCTAATATTCGAGCCTACTTTGCTTCAGCGCGACTAGCATTCCGTGGGAGCTGTTCCGCAGGTGTTCGTACAACACACGGTGGTATCACAAACGCCGAACTACATATGGCATTTTCGCCGGCGTTTGTCCGTCCCTTTCTTCCTTAGCGTCAGTCGACGTTGACGATACCAGTCGCGGTATCGAAAAGTACAGTTCCAACGCACTTCACCAAAACGTCCCCCTCAAATTATCCCGGACATTGCAGTGTGGACGTCACACCGGAAGCACCTTGATTGGGGCAGAATCCTACTTGCGTGCTTGTTCCTTGATATATGGTTCTCACCTATCTCGGTGGTGCCCATGAAAGCGGCCGCTAATATAAAGGAAATTTTCAATTTTTAGAAGGGTAGAGGTACAATTCGATCGCCACGGAAAAAAACAAAAACTTTAGTATAATCAACGCGTGGCTACATGTCCATTCACATTAAGCCAGTGGTACATGGCGTTTATATATAGCTCACCATTAGTGATATTTATAGCATGAGCTGTGCGGCCTAGTTCATCAAGGCAGCGCGCTGAGGAGCGAGGGGTCGCTGGTTCGAATCCAGTTCCAATTGCTAATTCCAAAGGTGCCTTGGAATTGTTTCCCTCTGATATATATATATATATATATATATATATATATATATCTCCGGGACATTAGGGTGACGTTGATGGTGATCAGCCGATTGGGGCTGTACAAGTGCTATCGCAATAAGAAATTTATTGTGAAGTACGTAAACTTGTAGAACGTTCGTTCAGCACTAAGTGCTAAATTTAGGATTTACACAACTGTAAATCAGCAGAAATAGAGGTCAACCCCATGAAAATCACTCGGCAAAGAAAAGAAGAATAGAAAAGCGTAAGCACCTTTCGTAGAGAAAACTTATTTGCGATGTCGCTGTAACAAATAAAATTGAGTGCGGCGTGCAAAGGTTGCCTCACGGCAGTGCTATCGAGCTGTGTGCAAATACTAGCTTCGCGATCATATGCGGGAATTATTTTTCAAAACTTTCCGCTAATGAAGGCGGAGGGTGCAGTTTATACGCGAGAAAATACGGTAGAAACTGGATCTGAACGTATTTTTGTGACCGTTACCTTTCGTTTGTTTCCGTTTCTATTAGAAGTTTACATGACAACCTCGAACTTGAAATTTGGATCAAACGGATCGGCGTACAATCATGTAAATATGATGCGGTTTGGCATGGCTCTATTTATACAGCCCTCAATCCCTATGAATATGTTGTCAGGATAACGCTGCCACATCCTCGAAGTAGCACAGATAGATGAGAATTGTGGAGCTTGCTAAGACTAACTGATGAAGTATATATTTAGCGTAGGGCTCTATCGGACTCAGGCTCATAATTTTTTTCCTCAGCCGGGTTCGTTATGACTCACACTCACGAAACTTTTCTTCAATTGCACTCACACGGACCAAACTCGCTAAAATAATAACACACTAGCGTTAAAGAGATCATTTCGCAGAAATTCGGGTGTAGGCGTTGGCGTCGGTGTCGGTGTCAGCATCGATGGTTGTGGGCGAAAAGTTATGACCTTATGCGTGACTAAAAAATCGAGAACAATGCAAATAAAATAAATGATAAAAAACACCGTAACAGAGTGGGGACCGAATCAGTGTTGTGGGTCCGAGTGAAGATCGAACCCGGGAATTTTGCGTGGAAAGCGGATGTTCTACCACACGGCCAAGCCTCTGCTTGTGTAAACAGTGGAACGAACTTCATCTACTTGGAAATGCAGCAAAACTAGCTGTCATGCTTCACAAATACACGCTGATGATGATTTATTTTGAAAGTTTTACGCCCCAAAACCACCATATGAGTGTGAGAGACGTTGTAGTGGAGGGCTGCGGAAAATTCGACGACCTGGGGTTGTGTAACGGGCGCCCAAATCTGAGCACAAGGGCCTACAGCATTTTCACCTCCATCGAAAATGCGGCCGCTGCAGTCGAGATTCGGTCAGCAGCCGAATACCTTAGCCACTAGACGACCACGACGAGGCGCAACAAACACACGCATCGTGTATATATGCTTCCTAATGCAACATGAATTATTGCAGTAATAATGACTGGTCATGCGTTCATTACTGACGGGCGTCAGAATACGTGATTATCATAATGGCTCCGTGGTTGAAAGCCGATACCCCACTACAAAATGCACGCTCGCTATTACGCCTACTTCCTTAAGGTCACGTAGTGGGTGCATAGAAAATTCGCAAAGGTTTCAAGCTCTAAGCGTTTTAAGTGCGCACTAGTAACAAGATGTCGCTATTGCGTTCAACTCCTAACGGCGAAGCGTTACGGTCCCGTAATTTTTACTCCCCCGTCCTCACTCGGACTCAAACTCCTAGCTTGAACGGAGTCTGAGTGAGTCCCTTAGCCTAGTCTGAGTGAGTCCGCTAGTCTCCCCTTGTCTGTTAGCTTGGACTTACCTTTTGAGAAAATAATGTGAATGCTTTTAACACCAATATCTCGAGTAGTCTATGCTATTCTTGGCGCAACTTGATGTAATACCTTCGAATACGAGTTATCAGTGGCTTCAAATCAGTAAGCACAATTTTCTTGAAAAAGATGCAATGTAACACCAATTTATCTCCAACTTTCTTGAAAGAGTTGGCAAAAAGGAAGGTAAAGAGACCCCCCTACGTAATTCACGCTTCTCATCAATAAATATGGAAAGGTGTGTGAACGATACTGCTTTGGAATACGTCTGAGTAGATATGAGTAGACGTGTCGAAATTGAGTCCCCATAAAGGTGATAACACTGAAGGTAAGTAGATAGCAGAGCCAACAGTAAGTTCTAGTCTACTTGTTCTTTGAATACGAGCCTTCACATACATTCCTTTTCAGGTTTACAGCAGAGGTGTTATGCCCGCCGTAGACAAGCAACGATCATCATCCATTCGGCGTGTCATCCCTTTGTCATCTTTTCGGTGAATTCTGCCACATGAAACCAATTTTTTGGAATAAGGTACAATAAATCGGAAGCGCAACAGAACGTACAATGGGAAAGAAAGAGAAAAAAAACAGACAGGGGGATATAAATACAGACCAAGAAATAAATGAAATCAAGAAAGGAAATAAATAAACTAAATAAAACGGTAGGAAGTATCCAGACAAATAAAGAAATAGACTGCACATGACTTCATTTTACGCTCGCAAGTAGCAAACCACATAGATCGTATTCATTTAAATCATTCAATCGAAAAGTTCATTCATTGATGCGATATATTGTAACGGTAGGATGAGAACGACGAAGAAGACAAAGAGGAGGACGATGTTGTCAGATCTGTGAGCCAACTGGGCGCCATCTTGTCCACCACCGAGTTTATTCCTCGTTTTATAAAGTAAAGTTATTCTCCCGTAACATCATTGGTGGGAGGTGCGGGGTACTCACTTCACGCAAAACGGAGCTTCGTAGCGGGCGCCTAGTGGTCTCCCCCATGGCGACTGAAGTCAACAATGCCGACCCTTCCCCGACTACCGTGCCTTCTCCAACTACGTCCGTGCTTTCTCCAACTGGACCGTCAACCCTCATCTTGGAGCCCCCGAGAGATCCAGGTACCTTTTCTGGCACTGATGGCATTGACGTAGAAGCCTGGCTGAAGTCATACGAACGAGTGGGTGTACGTATGCGATGGGATCCAACGCTCATGCTGGCCAACGTGATTTTTTATCTCAGAGGTACCGCAAAGGTCTGGTACGAGACGCACGAGGAAGAACTGACTAGCTGGGAGTTATGCAAGCAAAAGCTCCGGGAGCTATTTGGCAGGCCTGTGGGAAGTCAACGCGCCGCCCAAAACGAGCTCGCACGTCGAGTTCAGACGTGCACCGAATCATACCTCACGTACATTCAGGACGTGCTCGCTTTGTGCCGCAAGGTAGACTCGCAGATGTCCGAAGCCGATAAGGTTGGCCATATTATTAAGGGCATAGCAGATGACGCCTTTCACCTTCTTGTGTTCAAGAATTCATCTACGGTCCACGACATTATTTCGGAATGCCGGCGCTTTGAAGAAGCGAAGAGCCGCCGTGTTCTCCACCAGTTTGCCCGGCTTCCAAACACGGCTGCAACATCCACATGCGAAGACCCTCGCCTGCCTTCTACGGAAAGTCCCGGTGACGTTGTCCGTATTGTCCGTCGGGAAATAGAAGCCGCAGCTCCACTCGTGTCAGCCTCCCCCAACTCCGAAAGCTATCACGCCACCGTCTCTCTCATACAGACCGTCGTGAGGCAAGAACTGGCCAACGCCGGCTTAAACGTCTGCTCCATTCATCGTCCAGACTACGCCCCACCAAATCCACCCGTGACTGTTCCGCCCAACCGACGTTTTTCTGCCAGCCCACATTATCGCGACCCGGCGGTATGGCGCACCCCAGACGACCGGCCGATATGCTTCAATTGCGGTCGTATAGGCCACATTTCGCGTCACTGCCGTGCTTGGTCCAGCTCTGCTCCGTGGCCTCACCCTCCGCCCCATCGCCCACCTGCCTGGAATTCACGCTCATCACCGAAAACAGAGCCGCTAACGCCTGAGAATTCCTCGCGCCCCCGATCCAGCCGCTCCCCTTCGCCGCAACGCCGTTTCTCCCGCTCGCCCCCATCTCGCCGATCGCCGTCCCCAAGCTCGTTCCGGCGTTCACCTCCGGAAAACTGACGGGAGCAGCTCTTGGAGGTGATGCTGCAATACCGACCCGATGCCAAAATCCTCTACTGACCTTGCCCGCACATCAGAACCTTATCAATGTTGACGTCGACGGTGTACCTACTACAGCCCTCATTGACACTGGCGCACACGTGTCTATCATGAACGCTGACCTTAGAGCACGGCTGAAGAAAGTCCTTACTCCTGGCCCAACTCCTGTGGTCCGAACGGCCGATGGTGGAAAAGTCGCCGTAATTGGTGTGTGCTCAGCTCGCGTCAGCGTCGCCGGACACCACACATCAGTTCTGTTTTATGTTTTAGAACACTGCCCTAATGACATAATTTTGGGCCAAGACTTTTTGTCTGAACATTCGGCCTTGATAGACTGCTCTGCCGGTATAGTGCAACTCGCTCTACCTAATGTTGTTGATCCTCCAAGTTGCCCTCCAAGTCGGCTTTGTTCTACAGAACACCTGCGTCTCCCTCAACGAACAGTAGCTTACATAGGCGTCTCCCCTGTTCCACCTGTCCCAGACGGTGTTTATATTGTGTCCCCCAATGTTGACGTCCTGCTTTCGCACAACGTTGCGTTTCCTCACACCGTCGTCACTATTACGGCCAATGCATCCTGCCTACCCCTAGTGAATTTTTCACTATGTACACAAGTCCTCCCTCGTGGTATATCTCTAGCCGAGATCGTGCCGGCGGCAGAGTGCCATATTTGCACTCTAAGTTATGACAGCATCCCGAGTGCCGAAAAAACTTCGTCTACTCCTCCATCAGACCAAAGTGTGTTAACCAAGATGATTGCCCCCGACTTGCCGAAAGAACAAGCTAACGACCTGCGTTCCCTGCTTGCATCTTTTTGGGACATCTTCGACCTTGGCGACCGCCCACTCGGCCAGACGTCCGTTGTTAAGCACCGGATTGATACAGGCGATACGAGTCCCATCCATCGGAGACCCTACCGTGTTTCCCATGCAGAGCGGCGCATCATCCAACAGGAGGTCGACAAAATGCTTTCTCGGAATATCATCGAGCCTTCATGCAGTCCCTGGGCGTCCCCTGTTGTACTTGTAAAGAAGAAGGACAACAGCTGGAGATTTTGCGTCGATTATCGCCATTTAAACAAAATAACGAAGAAGGACGTCTACCCTTTACCACGCATAGACGATGCCCTGGATTGCCTTCACGGCGCAAAATATTTTTCCTCCATTGACCTTCGCTCTGGGTACTGGCAGATTGCCGTTGATGACATGGACCGTGAGAAGACGGCGTTTATCACTCCCGACGGCCTTTACGAGTTTAAAGTGATGCCATTCGGTTTATGCAATGCGCCCGCCACATTCGAACGTATGATGGACGCTCTGTTGCACGGCTTCAAGTGGTCCATCTGCCTGTGCTACCTGGACGACGTTATCGTTTTTTCGCCTTCTTTTGCGACGCACCTTGAAAGGCTATCGAAAATCTTATCTGTCTTTCGTAAGGCGGGCCTGCAACTCAATTCGGCAAAGTGCCACTTCGGCCGTCGTGAAATTTCTGTCCTCGGACATCTCGTTGATTCTGTAGGCGTTCGCCCTGATCAAGATAAAATACGCGCAGTAAGAGATTTCCCTGTACCAACCTGTACCAAAGACGTTCGCAGTTTCGTTGGCCTCTGTTCTTACTTCCGCCGCTTTGTTAAAAACTTCGCCGACGTAGCACGCCCTCTCACTCAACTTCTCAAAAAAGACGCTGGCTTCATCTGGGGCCCTGAGCAAGCAGATGCGTTTCAAAATCTAGTGTGTCTGCTTACGTCTCCGCCTATCCTCGCCCACTTTGATATCTCATCTCCAACAGAAGTTCGTACAGACGCAAGTGGCTATGGCATCGGTGCAGTCCTCGCCCAGAAACAACAAGGACGAGACCGTGTTGTTGCTTATGCCAGCCGCCTTCTTTCGCCTGCTGAAAGAAAATATTCAATAACTGAACGGGAATGTTTGGCACTTGTTTGGGCAGTCGGTAAATTTCGTCCCTATTTGTACGGCCGGCCATTCACAGTAATCACAGATCACCACGCCTTGTGCTGGCTTTCGTCCCTTAAAGACCCTTCCGGCCGTCTTGGCCGTTGGGCGCTGCGCCTTCAAGAATTTGATTACTCAGTCCTGTACAAAACCGGCCGCCTGCATCAAGATGCGGACTGCTTGTCCCGGTATCCTGTCGACCCTCCAGACGGCGACTCCTCTAAAACCACCCTTCCTGTCGACGTTTTCTCTCTATCCGCGTTTCATGACATTGGAATCGAGCAGCGACGAGATACTTTCTTGGACGGTATTATCCGAAGGCTCACATCGGTGAGGCCCGACCCTTCCCTTCGAATGTTTGAAATACATGATGGTGTATTGTACCGTTGCAATATGCGTCCTGACGGCCCCGAAAGACTACTCGTCGTTCCCATTCAATTGCGTCACACTGTTCTCGCCCAGCTTCATGATGCACCTACAGCGGGTCACCTCGGCGTGTCACGGACCTACGACAGAGTTCGCCGGCGCTTCTTCTGGCCTGGCATGTACCGCGACGTCTGCCGTTATATTGCAGCCTGCGACCCTTGTCAACGACGGAAAAAACCAAATGCCCCTCCGGCCGGACGTCTTCAGCCACTGCACATACCACGAGACCCATTCTACCGTGTTGGCGTGGACCTGCTTGGCCCTTTTCCTACGTCAGCTGCGGGTAATCGCTGGATTGCAGTAGCAACCGATTATGCTACCCGATACGCGATCACACGGGCCCTTCCAACCAGCTGTGCAACTGACGTGGCCGATTTCCTTTTGGAGGACGTCATCTTACATCATGGCGCCCCTCGACAACTCCTTACCGACCGAGGCAGCTACTTCCTTTCCAAAGTGGTTGATGACCTCCTCCGCTCCTGCGCCACTAAACACAAGCTCTCGACTGCTTACCATCCACAAACAAATGGTCTAACGGAGCGCCTCAATCGCACTCTCACCGACATGCTCTCCATGTATGTCTCCACCGATCACCGCGACTGGGACACTACGTTACCGTTTGTAACATTCGCGTACAATTCTTCCAGACACGACACCGCTGGGTTCTCTCCTTTTTTTCTGTTGTTCGGCCGTGACCCTGCGCTACCTTTCGACACCCTCCTGCCGGCCGGACTAAATGACAAGTCTCAGTACGCTCGTGATGCAATAATGAAGGCCCAAGCGGCACGCCAAGTTGCTCGACGACGCTTACTGGACTCCCAGGACAATCAGAAGAGCGTATACGACGCCCGCCATCGTGACGTCCACTTCACACCCGGAGATCTCGTTCTGTTATGGTTCCCCTCGCGCCGCGTTGGACTTTCGGAGAAGTTACTCCCACGCTATTCAGGTCCCTACCGTATCTTACGCCAAGTAACTGACGTCACATACGAAATCACCCCTACGGACCCCGCCATCATTCACCCTCACACTGACGTAGTGCATGTTACGCGACTCAAACCGTATTACTCCAGTGCCTCCTGATTAGCACCGGGTCGGTGCTCCAGCCGCCGGGGAAATCATGTAACGGTAGGATGAGAACGACGAAGAAGACAAAGAGGAGGACGATGTTGTCAGATCTGTGAGCCAACTGGGCGCCATCTTGTCCACCACCGAGTTTATTCCTCGTTTTATAAAGTAAAGTTATTCTCCCGTAACAATATGACACATGTTGGTCAATTTTAGAAGACCTTTATGAAAATCTCTCACAAACGTAACTTTCTCAACTTTCTCGTTTTTGCAAATCGCGCCTGCATATATATATATATAGGAGAGAAGTGATTCTGATGAAGGCCGGACCCACGGCCGAAACGTCAATAAAGTAACTTCGTACGTGCGTCTTCTCTCCTATACGAATAATCTTTCCCGGACCCAGCATCACTTTTGTTTTTGGTGTATATATATATATATATATATATATATATATATATATATATATATATATATATATATATATATATATATATATATATTGTCACGTACCAAGAGCCGTAAAGAAGGGACAGGAACAGCGGGGCAGAAAGACACGAGCGTGTATCTTCGAAACGAGACGCTAACCACACTTCTTCTTCGTTCTCTTTGCCCTTTTCGGCTCGCTAGGGCTTGCCGGCTCACAACTCTAGGTGGCATTATTCCCCCTCCCATTAGAGCATCGACCCGATGCTCATACACAAGGGGACAGCAGGGTCGGTAAGGGAAAAAAAGAGAAACGGTAGCTATAGTGTACAGGGCATATGCAGGTGCAAAAAAAATTGTCTGAGGTTGGTCATAAGAGAAAAAAAACATTAACAGAGTTCACAGTTCGTTCGAGACCCAACGGGCAATGAAAAAAAAAACGAAAATGTTTGCTGCCCGGGCTTAATAAGACGAGTATCACCGCGTAATATAAGGTTTTAGGCGGACGACATGCACAATCTCTGTTCGTGGTGAGTGGCGCTGTGTCGTTGCCGAGACTCCGTCTGGAATAACTTCATAGTTGACCTCGTTCAACCGCCGTAATACTTTGTAGGGTCCGAAGTACTTGCTCAGGAGTTTTTCGCTCAGACCTCGCCGTCTAACAGGAGTCCAACCCCACACTTGGTCGCCAGGTTGGTAGGAGACTTGTCGGTGGTGGATATTGTACCTTCGGGCGTCTTCACATTGCTGCGATCTTATGTGCACGCGAGCTAATTGACGTGCTTCCTCTGCACGCTGAATGTAATCGTCGACATCGGGAGTTAGTAGCTCGTGCTGGTCGATGTCACAAGGAATCATAGCGTCTAGCATGGTTTGCACGTCTCTACCGTAAACGAGGCGGAAGGGTGCGAACCTTGTCGTTTCCTGGGTTGCGGTGTTGTACGCAAACGTTACGTATGGCAGGATTTCGTCCCACGTTTTATGCTGCACATCCACGTACATAGAAATCATGTCCGCCAGCGTATTGTTCAGCCTTTCTGTTAAGCCATTATGCGGTTGTCTTGCGGTGGTTCGTGTAACTGAGCTTGAAGATGTCGTCCAACAGTTTTGCCGTAAACGCTGTCCCTCGGTCAGTGATGATGAATGACGGGGCACCGTGACGAAGCACAATGTGGTGCATGAAAAACTGGGCGACTTCAGATGCTGTACCACGTGGCAATGGCTTCGTTTCAGCATAACGCGTCAAGTAATCAGTTGCGACGATGATCCACTTGTTTCCGGAGTGAGACATAGGAAACGGTCCAAGAAGGTCCATGCCAACTTGGTCAAACGGCGTACGCGGTGGATCGATGGGTTGTAAGAGGCCTGCAGGCTTCACAGGTGGTGACTTGCGACGCTGACATTCGCGGCATCCTTTCACGTAGCGTTTGACACAAGCTGCGAGTTTTGGCCAGAAATATAGCTTTCGAACCCGGTCGAGTGTCCGTGAGTATCCCAGGTGGCCGGATGTCGGCTCATCGTGGCAGGCTAATAGGATGTCATCACGAAATCATGAGGGACGACTAGAAGATAAGATCTGCTGCCAACACCAGTGTTTTTCTTGTATAATATGTCGTGTCGTAAGCAAAATGACGGCAACGTACGGGAAAGGGGACGAGGAACAGACGCGGTGCTGCCTTCTAAATGATCGATGATGGGTCTTAACTCGGGGTCCGCTCGTTGCTTACTGAGGAGGTCCGCCCCACTGAGAGTCCTCAGGAAGGTGCTGACGTCTTCTACAGCTGTATGGTCGGACTGCAGAGGTGCTCGTGATAGCGTGTCGGCGTCTTCATGCTTTCTACCCGACTTGTATACAATGGTGATATCGAACTCCTGAAGTCGCAGACTCCATCGTGCTAATCGCCCAGAGGGGTCTCGGAGGTTAGCCAACCAACATAAAGCGTGGTGATCACTCACAACTTTGAATGGGCGCCCATATAGATAAGGCCTGAACTTTGTAATCGCCCATATTACCGCGAGACATTCTTTCTCTGACGTTGAATACTTGGTTTCGGCACGTGATAGAGTGCGGCTCGCGTAGGCAATCACACGTTCAATCCCATCTTGTGTTTGCAGCAGGATAGCTCCGAGACCAATGTTGCTTGCGTCAGTGCGCACCTCTGTGTCAGCGTCCTCATCGAGATGACCGAGTAAAGGAGGGGAACACAATCGATGTTGCAGTTGCGCAAAGGGAGTCGCTTGTTCGTCAGTCCACTGAAATGGGGTGTCGTCACGCGTAAGTCTGATGAGAGGCTCCGCAACCTTAGAGAAATTTTCAATAAGACGGCGATAGTACGCGCAGAGCCCCAGAAATCGCCGAAGACTTTTTTTGTCTGTCGGAGCTGGGAAAGAGGCCACAGCAGCAGTCTTCTCGGGATCGGGCCGAACGCCTGCAGCGCTCACAACGTGACCGAGGAACTTCAGTTCATTGTAGCCGAAATGGCACTTCTCTGGCTTGAGGGTAAGGTCAGCGGATCTTATGGCTTCAAAAACACTTCGAAGGCGATGAAGGTGCTCGTCAAACGTTTTTGAAAAGACAACGACATCATCTAGATAGACGAGGCAACTTTTCCACTTGAGGTCAGCGAGAACGGTATCCATCATTCGTTGGAATGTGGGCGGAGCGGAACAGAGGCCGAATGGGAGCACTCGGAACTCATACAGGCCGTCAGGAGTTACAAAAGCCGTTTTTTCGCTGTCACGTTCATCGACTTCAATTTGCCAATAACCACTTTTGAGGTCGATTGAGGAAAAGTACTTTGCTCGCCTCAGCCTGTCAAGAGAATCGTCCACTCGAGGCAACGGGTACACGTCTTTCTTTGTGACGTTATTCAGCTTCCTATAATCGACACAAAAGCGAAGTGTACCATCCTTCTTCTTTACAAGGACCACTGGGGATGACCAAGGGCTACTTGATGGCTGTATTACACCGTCTTGAAGCATTTCCTTCACTTGCTTTTGAATCGCGCGTCGTTCGGTTGGTGAAACGCGGTAAGGCTGTTGCCGTATAGGGTGCGCGTCGCCGTAGGTGATAATACGTTGTTTGGTAATCGATGTTTGGCGGATTCTCGATGAACGTGCAAAACAGGCGTGGAATTCACGCCGACTTCTTGCGACATATGCAAGCCCTGACCGTCGGGAGAGAGCTGAGCGCGATACAACTACCGCATGCAACTACCAAATGAGTCCCGCATACAACTACCAAATGAAGGGGTTGCGATGTATGTCGAGGAAATGACGCGCCTCTTCCACCGAGCTGACCCCGGCATGCCAGAAGAAAAGAAGGTACGGTACCTCATGCGCGGGGTGAAAGAGCAACTTTTCGGTGGGCTTGTACGCAGTCCACCCAAGACTGTGTCAGAATTTCTCACGGAAGCTGTCACCATCGAAAGCACCCTTAGGCACCGGGCCCCGTCATACGAGCGACACGTCAATGCTTCAACTACGGACTACTTTGGAGCTTTCGGTGGCCAAATGGATTTTTTTCCGAGAGCTCATACGTTCAGTCATCCGCGAAGAACTCCAGAAGCTGTCAGTGCCCTCGCAGCCCCCTACCTCTTCGTTCTCCAGCGTTGTCCGAGATGAAGTCCAGCATGCTTCAAGAGAACCATCTTGCATGCGGGATTATCAACCACCCGGTGACTTCCCCCGCATGTCGTATGCTCAACCTGTAACACCCGCAACCCCGCATCCCACCGTGGCCCAAGCCATGCTGCAGACGGTCCAAGCGGCGCCATATTACAGCGCACCTCGCCCGATCCCGCGAAAATCAGACGTCTGGCGTGCGCCTGATCGACGTCCTCTCTGCTTCCACTGTGGCGAAGCTGGGCATCTTTACCGACACTGTTCTTACCGGCAACTTGGACTACGTGGATTTTCGACGAACTCACCACCACCCAGGTTCGGTCAGCGGCCCCCTGATATTGAAGACTATGTGGCTCAACAGCGCGGAACTTCGTCATCCTTGCACCAGTCACGCTCCCCGTCGCCGCGGCGATTTTCTCCTAATCGCCGCACCTATTCGAGCGTGGCGCAGGGTCGGTCCCCCAGTCCGCGCCGGGAAAACTAACCACAGCGACCTTCGGGGGCGAGGCCGCTCATACTGGACAAGCTCAAGGCCTCCTACCGACGCTTCCGCAAACTGAAGATTCCCCGACGACGACGACACCAGCTGGTTCCGAAAACGTTTCATTAGATATTCCAGTGCTGCTCGACGGTCGCAAAGTCACTGCTTTAGTTGACACGGGTGCGGATTTTTCTATAATAAGTGAAAAACAGGCTGCGCTTCTAAAGAAAGTGACGATGCCTTGGAACCTCAAGCCAATTCGTACTGCTGGCGGGCACATCGTCATGCCACTCGGCGTTTGCACAGCACGAATACAGATTCGTGGTTCAACCTTTGTTATCAGCTTGAGTGTTCTCCGTCAGTGTTCTCGAGACCTGATCATTGGCATGGACTTCCTGAGGGAGCACGGTGCTATCATCGACATTCGACAACGCCTCGTCACGTTCTCAACAAAAAGCGCCACACCAGAGCATAATCCCGACCACGATCGAGTATGTCTGCGGGTGATTGACGATGCTGTGACGATACCACCACGCTCAAGTGTTATGGTTCAAGTGGCTAGTAACAAATCAGCCCACGGTGAAATGTTGGCGGAGAGCAATTGATCCCTGCTCTTTTCCCAAAGTGTCTGCGTAGCACGAAGCCTAGTAGATCTTCAGGATGGCCATTGCGAGGTACTTGTTACGAACTTCAGCTACGAGCGCCGACACGTTTTCCCTGGTACTGTCATCGCCTATGCCTACCCAGCACCTCCACCAGTTTGTCACGTACCAAGAGCCGTAGAGAAGGGACAGGAACAGCGGGGCAGAAAGACACGAGCGTGTATCTTCGAAACGAGACGCTAACCACACTTCTTCTTCGTTCTCTTTGCCCTTTTCGGCTCGCTAGGGCTTGCCGGCTCACAACTCTAGGTGGCATATGCAATATATATATATGCAATGAGTACAACACAACAAATAGCATTGCCTTCGCTGGGCGAGACATATAAACCCTGCCACAAGCTCCTGCAATTACGAACTATTTTATCTCAGAAACTCTCTCAAGCTATCTACTTCCGCCATTTTATTTGCTGAGTTTAAGAATATCGTTCAACCTACTTTTTGTTATGCATCTCGGTACCTCATACTAGAAAACATATTGACAAAGTGTAAAAATTTCAAATAATGCGATTACATTCTCCTATAGCGGTTTTTGGCCGTGTCTCAATGAAATGTTTTTGAGCAAGAGCCAACCTTCCAGCACCTAAGCAAAGAAATAAAGTTTCGACATTGGCACTTTTGTTTCAATTATTTAAAGAGTGTTTTAAGCTAGACGTATGACGTATACTTCACTTCTGTGCAGGATTTGCCACACGCCTTCACATTAGACCCTCTCTCCAGCCGTGCCAACCGATTTATATGTTGGTTTTATCCTATAGTACATTTACCTAATAGATTATTATTACTAACAAAATCGTTTCAGAATCATCCCTAACCATTTTAGCTCCAAAACTGCAGCAGGAAGTGCCTGAATTTGATTTCATGCGTACGCGCTTCTTTATATATTTATCTGTAGTAATTATTCTCCAGTATAGTAATTCTCTTAAATGTAGGACAGACTTTATTACGCGCTCTTACGCCTGTTCATTGCGATAGTGTACCTTACCGTGAACCTTACCTGTTTTACCTTTATTTATTTTCCAAACTGTAAATTTATGACATCTACTTTGCTAGAACCATATGTGAGGGTTGACGAGTAAAAACGAAATACCGCTAGGTGCTACTCCGGAAAACGTCCTCAATATTAGCATGAGGAATAAATTCGAGAGCTCGCTAGCCAGTATAGTAGCGAGTTTTGATTGTAGTGTGTTCATCATGCATACAAGTAATTTTCTGCGTTGCAAATGACAGATTCTACGGGCGAAGTATAATGCATGGTGTAATGAATACCTACACACACCACGTTAGCTGCTTGAATGATATACCGCCCGTGGCCGATGGGATCCTAAATAAGTGCATGTCACTACAGCTATAAAAGTTGAAAAAGTGGCATTGTGGGCCATGTAAATGGTAATATACAACAGTGCTTTATCGCATATAACCAGCCCCACGCGAATGCTAAGAACACCTTCTTGTGTCACCTGTAGGCTTATGGTTGTTTTTACATCTATTTTAGCGTGTCTTTGCCACTTCTGGAAACATTCTCCTTAAATCATCAGCAAGGTTGTTTTTAGGTTATGGGCAACAGTCTCTTGGTTTTCTCACTTTCTTAGTTTTCTGTGTTCTGTATCCTAATTTTTATGTTAAATAGCGCACTTCGGCAAAACGAAAGGGGTGCAGTAAGTGAGGAAATCCTTAAAGAGGGCAAAATAGGCGTTAAAGACTTCAACATTTATTTCCAATTTATGAAGCTCAATCTCGACAACACTGCACTAACAATGTCGAAGATCATTTTTTTTTTACTCTTCGCCGTTTCTGTTATGTTCTTTGGCCTCTGTATACAAGAAGTTACCCAATCAGCACACCCATTTATGACGGTGCCCCGAACCCTAAAAGCAATTGCTTTTGAGAGTATCGTGTGAAGCCTCTTATCCCGCGCACTTAGGAAAAAACAATTCCATATACAAGCACAAAAATCGACACTCGTTTTGGCGGGACCAATTGTGTTGACGACAGGCAACCAACAAAAACGCCATCGTGTTCTTCCAGTGTTGTCCACAATCTTATGAGTTAGCGCACAGGCGCTCTTGTGGCAAGTGCTCTTTCAATGGTTATGACAAAGTCTGATTTAAAGTTCCTTGGAAGAAGAACAGTGCGCACAATTTTTGGCCAATTTCGTTCAGCGTGGACTGCGGAACTGTCAGTACTATTTTTTAAGCTCCTGTTTCTCGCTGGCCCATTTCCTGTAAGTAGATTGTTTGGCCATTTCATTCCGTGTTTGGTGTCTTTTCATGGAGCTTTGACCAATTTCTTCTAGTTAACGGTGCCACTCTATACGTATAGTTATCTTTTTCTATTTTCTTCAAAGACGCACATTCCGTTTATTGTAATGGGAGAAGAAATTACACGTTTCTTTTGCCAAGAAACCAAGAACCGTCGGGAATAGAGCATTGCAAAAACGATGCGCTGGTAAAGTAGCGCCTTTGCTTCCTTTCTGAACTCTTTTTTTTTTCGACTGCCTTTCTTATACGTGAAGTAAAGCACAATTTTATAAGTTATGAAACGGTGATTTCTTTTGTGAGCATACAGACATTTGTTTTTTACTCACAAGTTTTGAAAACATAATCAGAGGTAACGCAAATTAGTATTCTAATAAGTGTTAGAGCTTGAAAGAGCGAAACCGTGACATGATTACGAGAAACGCCAAAGTGAACAGCTCAACAAATTTCGACCACCTTGAATTTTTACGGCACACCCATGTCTCAACACACGGGACTCAAGCACTTTAACCTCCCCTGAAAATGCGGCACCACCCGTGGCCGGGATTAAAACTCGCGATATTCCGGTCAGGACGTAACGTAAATAAGCATAATATGTGACAAATCCGGTTTCGATATAAAAGAAGCTGAACTAAAAGAATCAGAAATAAAATGAATGAAAGAGACTATACAGTCAACCAGACGCACACCATGTTGACTAGCTTATTCTCATGAAAGTAAATTATTTGTATAATTATACAGAAGTAAGTAAGTGCTACTAGTAGAAATGTCCATTACGCCCAGCCTCTATCAATAAAAGCCAGTACTTATTGAACATACAGGCCATTTCCGCATTACGTTAAGTGCCTGCGACGCGCAGCGTGGTGGTAAAACTAACTTTTGCCGCGCAATGAAATATTCGTAAAGGGTGAATGTGTTCTATAGCCGACGTTTCGACAGGCGAATTCAGGTTGCAACTGCAGTTGTGACCTTGAAAAGACAAATCCGACAGTCAAAACATCAGCTCCGGAACACAGCCCCCTTTACGAATTTTTCATTGCAAGGTTTTATATCTTCCCTTACCAGCCCTTATTGTCCCATGCAAGCTTTATATGGTGTCTTTAGCTTAACAGAGCCTGAAAAACTTCGATAATTCAGATGTCACAAAGGGACAATATTTTTGACACTGTCTCTTTAAATTTGTATTTTTCACAAATATGCGTGCTTGACATTTGTACGCGGGAAAGGGTTTTTTATTATTATAACCAAAAATGAATATGCTGGCGTATAGGGGACAAAGCTTAAAATTTCATGCAGTAAAAGAGGTGGCATTTTACCTGTTATTGTTGTGCACTGTGAAATGCCTGGTGTCCATAAATTGAATACACAATAAAAAAATGTAATAATTCATGGACCACACTAAGAAACCATAGTCAAAAGAAAACTATCTGCTTTGAAGTGTGGCCCATACTCGAATAAACCATTCCTTGCTTGCTCGTTGTGATAATACGTCATATTCTAGCGGTACAAGTAGGTAATCCGATACCGTTATAACTTCCTCCTCTCGTGCGCGCTTGACAGTTATGGATGTCATCTACTACGTTCATAGCACAGTGCAGCACTGAAGATACAACTGGATAATTCCGACACCTGTTCGAAACTGACGTTTCTGCAGCCGTATTCATATAAAATGTTAATTGAGACAGTAACAAGTGTACTTATTATGCTTTCTATCTGGTAGGGTTTACGCTAATTGATTTCAGGTGATATGCATACGAACTTCGCTTTCAGAACTTTTGAACCACACACACACACATGAAAAACCGCATGTCCACGGAGTGAATGATGATGAGTGCGCGAAGCTCCGGAGGTTCATCGGTAAAACCATGAATCTTCCGTGAAACCTGACCAGTACATCATCAAAGACGGTCATTCATCTGTGTCCGTCCGTCCTTCCGTCCGTCCGTCCGTCCGTCCCTCCGTCCGTCCGTCCGCCAGCCAGCCAGCCAGCCAGCCAGCGTGGAAAGTGGTTCGTATAAATCGATACCGACGCGGTCAAATGGACGCGCTGGACAAGGTAGAGGCTGAAGTGTACCGGCAAGGCGTTGAGGTGGGGCTTTACGTCGCTGGCATTCAGTACAAGCACGTACGTACTTGCGAACAAATGTGCACATGCCGCGCCAGTAGTACCGCTGACGTGCACGGTTGTACGTTTTGAGAGCACCGGCGTGAGCGCTTTGCGGGTCATTGTGGAAAGCTGTACAGATTTCCGAACGCATGTGGTTGGGTATCACTAACAGCCATCTCCGACCTTCAGACGTGTAATTCCGCCGATAGAGGAGGTCGTCTCGAATAGCGAAATGTGTGGCTTGACGGCGGATAGTTCTTGAGACCAAATTAGCTGACGGATCAGTCAGAAAGGCGAGGAGTTCAGAAATCCAAACATCTTTGCGTTGTTCCGATGACATGTCTGTGAAGTCGATTGGTGTTATGACAGCTGAAGAAGGTGACGAGGAGGTTGGGTCAACTGGTAGCGGCGAGCGGGATAGCGCATCAGCGTCGGAGTGCTTGCGGCCGGATCGGTATAGAACACGAATGTTGTATTCCTGTAGGCGAAGCGCCCAACGACCAAGGCGCCCCGACGGGTCTTTGAGCGATGATAGCCAGCATAAAGCGCGGTGGTCCGTGACGACTTCGAAAGGGCGGCCATAAAGGTATGAACGGAACTTCGTCAAAGCCCCAACAATTGCGAGGCACTCTTTCTCCGTGACGGAATAATTACACTCGGCTTTCTTGAGGGTTCGACTCGCGTAAGCGACCACGTATTCTAGGTACCCTGGTTTTCGTTGAGCCAATACAGCACCAAGACCGACACAACTGGCGTCGGTGTGGACCTCCGTAGGCGCATCAGGATCAAAATGACGTAGTATTGGAGGTGATAATAATAACCGCCGAAGCGCGGTGAAGGATTCGTCGCGCTCTTTTGACCAAGCAAAAATGCCTTTGGAAGTTGTCAACAGGTTGGTAAGAGGCGCAATGATGGAAGAGAAGTTGCGCACAAATCAACGAAAGTATGAGCACAGGCCGATAAAACTTCGAAGCGTCTTGATGTAATTGGGCTTCGGATAGTCGGCCACGGCGCGGAGTTTCGCCGGATCCGGGAGAACACCCTCTTTGCAGATGAGGGGACCCAGTATAGTGAGCTGACGTGCGGCAAAATGGCACTTCTTGATGTTAAGTTGAAGGCCAGCAGAGGTGAGACACGTGAGAATAGCACGAAGACGAACAAGGTGAGTTGAAAAGTCGCGAGAAAAAACGACGATGTCATCTAGGTAGCAGAGGCACGTGTTCCACTTGTAGCCGCGAAGGATGGTGTCCATCATTCGTTCGAAGGTAGCTAGGGCGTTGCAGAGTCCAAAAGGCATGACGTTAAACTCATACAGCCCATCAAGTGTTAAAAATGTAGTCTTCGATCAGTCAGTATCAGCCATTAGAAAGTTCCAATATCCTGAGCATAAATCTAAGGAGGAGAAATATTCTGCTCCTTGCAAGCAATCGAGAGCATCGTCGATGCGTGGCAGCGGATACACATCCTTCCAAGTTATCTTATTGGGCTGGCGGTAGTCGACACAGAATCGGATGGACCCATACTTTTTGCGCACAAGTACAACAGGGGACGACCAAGGGCTCTGCGATGGCTGGATGACACCACGCTTGAGCATATCGTCGACTTGTTCGTTGATAATACGGCGCTCTTCCACTGAAACTCGATATGGTCGTTGGCGTAAGGGAGCATGAGTGCCGGTCACAATGTGGTGCGTGATGTTCACTGTGCGACCCAAAGATAGTTGAGTGCAATCGAAGCCAGAACGAAACTCTCGAAAAAGGGACAAGAATTCGCGTCTTTGTGTCGGCGATAGCTCAGCGGCAACAGAGGGCTGGAATGAGTCTGGCGCGGGCAGTGTGGCCACAGGTGGCGTCATAGCATTGAGCTGAAGGTGAGGTGGGTGTTCGGCAAACTCCAGAGGGCGCAAGAAGTCAACGTCTTGTATGTTACCCAAACATTCTCCGCGAAGTAAGGTAACTGGCGACGATAGCGAGTTCGCAACGAGCATGGCGGTAGCACCGGATTCCACGGTGAGTATGGCAAATGGCAGGTGTAGGCCACGGCGGTAGGTAAATACGTCAGACGGGGTGAACAAAACAGTTTCGGCAGGGGCGGCCGTACAGCTTAGGGCTACAAGGGTGGATGTCCTCGGTGCTATTTCCGTGTCTGCAACAACGACAAATTTGTAAGCTTCAGAAAGAGAATCTACCAAACAAGATGTTGGCAGCGGTGTAAGGGCAACTTCTGCACGTGAGCAATCTATGATGGCCCGATGACACGAAAGAAAGTCTCATCCAAGAATGACTTCGTGGGAGCATGATGCCAGCCCGAAAAATTCAATGGCATCAAGTTCACCTTAGATAATGACACGTGCAGTGCACACAGCTGTAGGTTTTATGCACTGCGCGTTGACCGTGCAGAGCATCAGGCCCGAAAGAGGCGTCATCCTCTTTTTCAACTTGCGGCATAAGGTCTCACAGATTATAGAAACTGCGGCCCCTGTGTCAATAAGCGCTTGTGTGGCGGTCCCCTAAACATTGACGTCGATATCGTTTTGCGGCGAGAAAGATGGAAGCCTTAAACAGTTCGAATTGTACGCAGCTGTTGCCTCCGGAGCGGCAGCGATCAGTTTCCCTCTTCCGTAGCAGGTCGGCGACGCATAGGTGACAGGGAGCGTCGTCGGGGCGATGGTGACCGATGGTTTGCGTAGGGTCGATGACCGTCAGTGGTGAACATTAGTGGCGTCCTAGACGATGACGGAATCGGCCTGCCCACGGTGTCAACTGGAGGTGGATCTCGGCGACAGTGGCGGGCGACGTTTCCAGCGATATTACAGGCGAAAGAGATGGGCCTATTATTCGGCGTCCTCCAAGCGTCTGAGCGACTGTAAAATGGAGCTGAAGAATTCGCGTAGGCATACGGCTCAGCAATTTGGATTGTAGGCACGACATAGGGCGGCATGGTAAGTTGAGAATACGGCATACGCTGTTGCGTAGGCCGAGCAGCGACGGCGGCGTACGTGAGAGGCGAAGTGACAGGTGGTTGCTGATGCATCGGTGGAAGGGCCTCAGCGACTTGGGTCCGAATGGCGTGTTGGAGGTCCGGTGCCAAAGCTTGCGCGGGCTCATGTGTCAGTGGCAGCAGTGACAGCTGGCGCGTTACCTCTTCGCGGACGAAGTCCTTGATTGTCGAAGGCAGCGGCTGCTGATCGGTAGGATGGGCAGCTAGGTGCAAGCTTGCGAGCGTGTCTGGCGTCGTGAGGGCTTGACGAGCTATTGCGCGCTGCCTACGCAACTCATCGTAGCTCTGACAGAGGGAAACGAGCACAGCGATTGTGGGGGATTTCTCGCGGGCAACATCTAAATGGCGCCGTCGTCAATGCTTTTCAAAATGTGCCTGATTTTTTCTTCCTCAGGTATGGTAGAGTTGACGCGGTTGCATAGATGTAACACATCTTCAATGTAGCCCGTGTAGGTCTCGCCTGGTTGCTGCACACGGTGACGTAAACACTGCTCGGCTTGAAGCTTGCGGGCCATAGGTCGTCCAAAGATGTCCGTAATAGCAGTCTTGAATGCAGACCACGTAGGAATGTCAGCTGCGTGGTTATTAAACCACAGTTGCGTGGTGTCCGCAAGGTAGAACGTGACGTAGCCCAGCTTCTTGGGTCGTCCCATTTGTTACTTGCGCCGACTTTGTCGTACCTCGCCAACCAATCTTCGACGTCCAATTCAGTGGAGCCCGTGAAAATAGGAGGGTCTCGTTGAGGATACACGGCGCCGCAAGTGACATGGATGGTCGAAGGTCCCACCTGGAGAGGCGTCTCGGTGGCCATATTCGTGTCACGTAGAGAGGGAAGCTTACGGAAGTGAAGTTACAGGTTTGTATGGGAGTCCACACACCTCCATCAGATGTCACGTAGTTTATTTACGTATAGACCCACTGGAAGGCTGAGGAACGCCCGAAGAGCGAGGAACGTCAACAGGCCGAAAATACAAAACAAGCGCAAGCTCGGGTCGCGCGTACGCACCAACGCTGTGGCTTGCCGTTTCTTGCTGCTTCATCGTCGTTCGCATAGTTCCCTACATACCTCGTTTCTAGGCTCTGAAGGCTGCGCTTGCCATGGAAACACACGTCGCCAACAGAATTTGATAAATATTATGCATAACTAACGCCGCTGCGATTGTTTTTATAAAGGGTTCATTTTGGGTACGTCATCTGGAGTTTGTCGGTGGCACGCAATATCGGTGCTTCTGTTTTGGTCCCACCTGTAAATTAGTTAAGATTCAATAACTTAAGAACAATTACTGGTGACGCCCAATTTACTCAATTACCTCTATTTTCTAAGTTTAGCTTTAATTATTTCTCCTTCCTCATATATATTCCTTGGTAATCTGCCGACACAAACACAAGCACATATAGGAAAGAGGCGAGCAAATGTCGCGTTCCCCTTGATCTTGAGCATCTGCAAGTATTTTTTTAAACACCCAATATATGCTACAACCCTTTTGTACCGCAATATAGCGCCAGCAAGCTCGATATGCGAAGTATCCCTCGACAACATATTAACCTGAAAGCGTGCAGCTGACAATGGGTGCATGAAACAATGTGTTTCATAAACAAGAAGAGGCATTTATTCGTTGGTTTAATCTGAAAATGGTTTTCATCTTTTTTGTGTGTGGAACTGCAAACCGACACGCGCGATGCGCGTATTCCGTTGCGGTCTATGGCGGTTCCACCATGTTTTTCCTCTAGCAATATGGCCGGCGGCGACTTCACTTGTTTTCGTTGGCGGTGGCCAGGACTGCCACTGCAGAGGTTTTATAGAACCTCCTTGGTCCATCCGTCCGTCTCCAACGCATCGGAGTGAAGCGAGTGGCACAGCACATTTGCCATCTAGTAAGCACTTGAAGTATTAGGAGTGTCTACGACAGACAACTACAACGGCAGTCAAGCCTATACGCCTTAAGAATCTTCGCCCCTAAAAAACATTCATGCATTCTAAAGCGTGATAAGGTTCAGAAAACCGGTGGGGTTTGCTATTATGAAGCTATTTCTTCTATTATACTGCTTTCTAAAACAAGTATTGTTCCTGAATTAAAGCAACGTAGCGATATACTTCCGTGCGTCTGTCTGTCCGTCCGTTCATCTGTCCATCCATCCATCCATCCTGCTGTCTGTCCGTTCGTTCATCTGTCCATCCATCCATCCATCCTGCTGTCTGTCCGTCCGTTCATCTGTCCATCCATCCATTCATCTTGCTGTCTGTCTGTCTGTCTGTCTGTCTGTCTGTCTGTCTGTCTGTCTGTCTGTCTGTCTGTCTGTCTGTCTGTCTGTCCGTCCGTCCGTCCGTCCGTCTGTCCGTCCGTCCATCCGTCCGTTCATCTGTCTATCTACTGTCTGTATGTCCGTCCGTTCATCTGTCTATTTATCCATCCGTCCATTCACCCATCTGTCCATCTCCGACACATAGGAGTAGAGTGAGTGCCACAGCGTCTTTGCCATCCATTCAGCTCTTCCAGTACTAGGAGTGTCTACGACAGACAACTACAACGGTATTCAAGTCAACGCCTTAAGGATATTCGCTCCTAAAAACATTCATACATTCGAAAACGTCATAAAGTTCAGAAAATTGGTGGGGTATGCTTTTATGAAGCCATTTCTCCTAGTAAACTACTTTCTCAAATGAATATTGTCACTAAACAGATGCAACAGGGCGATGAACTTAAAAGCAATCACTGCTTTCAGTAAGTTTGAGTGCGTTTAGGCCACTATGCTCGATGTCAGGTGGAAGAAAGAGCACGAGTGGGTATGCTCAGTAATACGCGTTGCTGCAACATTCGCGGGGCACAATGCATACAAAAAGCCATGAAGCATTGCCCTTACTTTTCAAACCACTTGATGACACGCAGCATGTAACAATTCCAAGCAGCACAGCCCTGCTTAAAATTTTTGTGTGCTTAAAAACATCAAACTCATCAAATTCGGCAGGGTTGGCATTCTATGGAGCTGAAAAAGAAAATACAAATACAGCTTTGCCATGAACTCGCTCTTCAGTTTTAGAGACGAGCAAATCTAGTGTGGTTTAACGAATTTAATTGCATAAATGAACAAATAAAACTGTCATTTTAGAGCAAACACATAGAAGTAATATTTCATGTACTATAGATAAGTTCTTTTTAGAGACCGTAATCTTGGACCCTTTGGACAATTGAGTAGGAATATACAACGTTAAAGCTCGTGATCCTTGAAACTGAAGGGCTAACCTAATTAGTAGAGTTGTTATAATATTCATGAAGCTCCATAAAGAAAGATCTGATTGAAGATCAAAGGTCTAGCTTCATTTTATTGGAGATTGGTGTTTCTAAGCTCACACGAGAATACCCAGACTGTATCAGCATCAGGAACTGGCACACCACGTCTGGACAAGTGGCAGATGTGGCGGTGGCAGTGTGCCAACATGCACGCAACTTTGTTACCGCGTTCAAGCGTGCATGCAACGCTGTGCGTTGGAGTTCCTCGATATGCATAAAAAAGCTGGCAGCTGGAGCCTAAATAATGTAATTTATCAACAAATAATGAGAAAGATGGACACTGAACACGCAGAAACAGAAGTTCTAAAAATAGAAGATGTGGAGTTACAACAAAATTTTTGTCGCCAAACGGTGCTGTAAACGTAACCAATCGGGTGTAATGTCACCTTTGTCGGAATCCTCTAGTTAAGTGATAAGGTACAGAGTGCGCCGGGGAGATGGCCCTGGGACAGAATAAGCTATCCTTGCATTCCACTGAAAGTAACTCTCCGTTTCCACGGCATCTATACTATGTAGAAAGAACAGAAGTCTCTTGTGACTCTCTACTCAATCAGCGAAGCTGAAAGCCACCTGAGTATTTGTTCTTACATTTTGTGTTTCACGCTTTGCCATCGCACGTCTTCCTTGTTATGCGGTTTCTGTTCTCGAGTGTTGTTCTATATAATTGTATTCTGCCAAGCATTTAGATGTTTTTTCGCCATCTTTTTTACCTTACATATGCAGAGCGCAGTCGATACCTGCAAAAGTAATAAGAACTGCATACTTCCGATCGCTTCAGCTGCCGCAAAGTCAAGAGAGTAAGGAATAGCGTACATTGGCGAAGGTTGGTAAGAGAGAGAGATATGATATGAAGGAAGGTAGGGAGGTTAACCTGAAAGCAAGTGTCTGGTTTGCTATCCAACACTGGGGAAGGGGAAATGGAAGACAGAAAAGTAAGGAAAAGGGAATGAGAGAGAGCTGGTGGGAAAAAAGCGAAAACACACGAACACACTAAAACGTCACCATTGTTCGACGACGCGGGTCGATCGCAGAAACTTCAGGAGAAGACTCGAATAAAGTAATGCACAAATCTGCCATTTCTCGCGTTGTTGCTCATTTACATTTTTTTCATCGTTCCTTTCGTATCACTCTTTCTTCCCCCTATGACAGAATAGAAGGGGCCGAGACGCCTATGAGCAACTGAGATTACGATAGAGCAATACATTCAACCATCATTTTCCTGCGTACCGTCGTGATTGAACAGGCTCAATTCAGAGGAGTGAGATAATATTCAATAGTAGTAAATAGTAGAATGATGATTTTATTGGGATTAGAATGACGAATACGCCCTTTCTTCAAGTTTTGTAGTAATGTTTATAGCCTTACGACTATAGCGCGAACGACGTATTTTTGTCAAAAGCTTTGAAATACAACACCATTGTTTGTCTCCGAGACAATGACGTTTACCTTACGCGTATCCTGAGCTCGATGACGTAGTCTCTGGCACTGCCGCGGCGTCTACATTTTCATGGCTTGTGAAACGCAACAACTGCGTAAAGTTATAGACAAACTGCGTAGACATACACTGAGGAGTTCTAGATGGCGAAGAAGAACTTGAATCCCTCCGCTAAACTGTGGCTCCCTAACAGCATCGTGACCTTGGCAACGAAACTTTAGGATTTACTTGATGACCTAAATAATAGCAATTACCGATGGAGTTTAACGTCCCAAAACCATATCTATATGACAGATACCGTAGTGGAAGGCCCTAGAAGTTTCGACCACCTGGGGTTATTGAACGTGCACCTAAATCTAGGTACACAGGACTCCAGCATTTTCGCCTCTATTGAAAATACAGCCGCCACGGCTGGAATTCCATCCCGCGTCCTGTGGGTCAACAGCCGAGCACTTTAATGACTAGAACAGAGGGGTGGGGCTACTTGATAACTTCAATACTTGGAGTAGACACGTGCATTTTTGGGGGGGAGGGAGTCACGAGAAAATCGCAATCTTCAAGAGAGTTGAATTACTTAAAGTCAATTCAGAGTACGTTATAGTCGATGATATAGATTGGAGTAACTGGATAACATTAAATATTTTCCTGCATATCCTGCGTGAATACTTGTGGCAAATTTCTAAAACACCCAGTATACATTGGTATGAGACAACATGGATCACCCACCAGAGTATTTCCTGTTTTCTTTACACTCCATGAAGGTCACCGGAAGTATCACTCTTTGAACGCAGCGTTGTGTATCTCTCCTGTCCCGATGCGACGGTGTTTACATTGTTGGCATAGAAAAGGCTGCCAACAGTGCCTGCACTGCCTAGGATTCTCGTAAAAGTATTTACTTTCGTCACGCTGGTCCGCACAGAAATTTTTCTGTGTTTTGATGTTCTTGTATTACATTTGTTTCTTCTTCCGAGGAAAGCTAAGTGCTCACAGCTGTCCCGTAAACTTCCTTCATCTGGGCTGCGCAGAGGCTGGCACACTGACTTCTATGAGCCATGTGTTCCGTTTTCTTGTGTATGATCGAGGAGATACCGTAAGCTCGTGCTGACACGGCTGTCAAAGCAGCTGAAAAATGAATGCGTGTCGTCCTGCTAATGAATGATCTTTTCCTACTTTGTGTGTGAGTTCGGTAAAAAGAAAATAGCATATTTAATGTCAAAGAACATTTGGAAAGAAAAACAGCTCTAGCGCAAGTATTAACAAGCTAATTTGCAGCGAACTCTATCATCGCGATCGCGGTGTGACAGCGATTCTATGACAGTAGTGCGATGTAATCATATGCGAGCAATCATAAACATTAATTATTTGTTTTCGGTTGAATAACATTTTATTCCAACTGCATCACGTTTTTGAGTATGATAATTAAAACAAGTGATACAAAATCAAGAAGAAAAAGTCCGTCATACTACACAAAGCTTCAAAAATGAAAGGTCATCTATATAAAACCTAATTAGGCACCACTTCAAGAAGTTGGTGTGTATGTTTTGTTTGCCCAATGTATCTTCATAGTATTCTCGTATTTAACTTTGAAAGAACTCCAGCAGACCTCGCACGACATACAGCGTTACTGTCTACAAGCATCGTTCATCGTTTAGTGAGACGTATGCACCTGCATCAAAGCCACTGCTTCCTCCTTGGAGCTTGAGCCGGCCGCGAGTTCACTTAATGATTCCAGGAATGAGGGGGAAATCGGACTTACCAACACATGCCCTGAAACAACTGAGTCTATTCCTACTTGAACAAAACTACAGTAACCACGTGGACATTTACACGGACGGCTCTACTACGCCGTCTAGTTCAGGTGGAGCAGTGGTTATACCATCACAAGGGGTAACTCAGTGTTTTAAGACTTCACATGTGACAACGTCAACGACGGCAGAACTCGAGGCTATGCGCAACGCACAGGAACTCATCAATTCGGAAGAAAGACGAGGTAAATGGGCTGTGTTTTCTGACTCAGAACCAGCGTTACAATGCCTTATATCAGTTCTCCGACGCGGATGCCACGACTAGTCGTCCTACCAAACCGCGAAACTTCCCACCATTTAATACAAAAAGGCCACGACATCGTCTTTCAGTGGTTACCTGGGCATAGTGGTATTGGCGGCAATCATTCTGCAGATCATGCTGCTCGCACGTCACATAAAGAAGCAAACAACGTTCCGATTCCGCTTTCAAGAGCGGATGCGGCGAGGCAGATTCGTCAACTGGCCCGCAGTCTCACACTAAGTGGAACACACCAAGCATACGACGCACAAGACTGCACGAGCTCGACCCTTCGCTAAAACTCCGGCCTCCACCCGGACTACATCGACGTGCAGCTTCGCTTCTCTAACGCCTTTGGCAGGGAGTTGCTTACACGAAAGCTTATACCACGTTAATCAGAATTACTGACAGTGCGGCGTGCGATGTTTGCGGCACCGACGAAAATATCGGACACCTGCTGTGCCATTGTCGTCGTTTTGCCTCAGATAGACAAGTACTTGCCAATGCAATGCGGCGACTGGATGATCGGCCTCTTTCTGTGCATGTGCTATTATAGCAACGTCCACATGCCTCGACAACTCACAAGACAGTGAAAGCCCTGCTGTGTTACCTGATAAAGACAGGCTTGTGTGAGCGCCTCTGACATGCGGTAGAGTTCTACACGCTGCAGTGAAATTACTGTCAGTCTCTCCCCCACCCATTTTGTTTTCTTTTCCCTCTCTTCCCTCTTTCTCATCTTTCTTGTTTCCTTCACTAATCCTCCAGAGTAGAGTAGCCAGCCGGATGTCTTTCTAGTTAACCTGTATGCTTTGTACCACATGGCTGAAACCTCTATCACTTGGGTTGGCAAAAATGAAAGTAATAACTGAATAATAAATAAATGAATGAATGAATAAATACCATCTGTTTGCTTATAATAATGAAGAAACTGGTGCACCGCATAAATACATAATTTCGCGGTGATTCGTAAAGCGTTATGTATTCCACTTTCATTTCCAGTCACGAGTTATTATCCTTCCCTGAGAAGAGGTGTGTGTGTGTGTGTGTGTGTGTGTGTGTGTGTGTGTGTGTGTGTGTGTGTGTGTGTGTGTGTGTGTGCGTGTGCGTGTGTGTGTGTGTGTGTGTGTGAGTAAGTGTGTGTGTGTGTTTATTTTTGGTTTATTTATGACTTTCTCGGTGATGTCGTATACGGACATGACTGTAGTAAAGCGTTGCGCGTGAAAAGAATATCTGCGCACCCTATCGTAAACCACACTCGAAACAGTCTCGACAGAGGGACGCGAAAGAATAGAAAAAAAAGGCCACAGAAGGGGACTCTGCCTCTGTTGGCGTTGTCAGAAAAGTATATACAGCGCGAAATGAAGTATGGACAGTGTATCGAACCGGAAAGCCAGTCGACTCGGCTGCGCTCATCCTTCTCGATAAGCGCCTTCCTTCCTGGCGTTCTCAATTGCGGTTCGCCTTGGGACGGGCTCCATCTGTGCTCACGAACGACGCAGAAGGTTTTCGGTGAGTTATATAGCTCCATTATCACTCCCGGCGTTGAGAATATAGAGGGACTGAAAGTCAGAGCTTCGACTTCAAATATTATCATGTGTAAAAAGGAAATACTTCAGTATTCTTTAACTTCTTGCTACTGCCACATCAACAATTTAAACATTTTTATTTACTTTTTGTTCATTACTTCGGTTCGCCTTACTTGCAAGTTGTCGATTATAGTATTCGTGCCTCGTTTTTGTGCACTTTTAGTTTGGTGCTTGCCTTTAGACACTGCTCCACCTTGTCTTTGTATTCCCTCCTAGACTGTGAAAAAGAATTCAAAGCACGAAGGTTTTGTATACTATACTTCCTTCACTGATGCATTTATGACGAAATTGAATGAGAAACAGTCCCGATATAATGTTGTAGAGTTCTCTTATCTTTGCTCATTCGCATGAAAAGAACAGGGCATGACAATGCAGGTACGAGTAAACTGAATCCCGGTTCAATATTCAGAAATCACTAACCTTTCTACAGGATAAAATGACTTCAACCGTAATTAACAGCCGAGTGGCATGAGAGAGAAATAAACGGAGTTAGTTTATGAGGTCTCATGTTTAATTAGAATATACAGAAATATTAGGCACATATAGTAGACACTTCCAAGTCAGTATACATGTTCTCACTATGTACATTTCACAGGAGATGTTTGTTCAAATTTTTTTTATGCGTTGGTTGTGAAGAGTAGGACTAAGAAACACTCTGGCGCACTTTGTTGAGCACATGATCTGCTTTCGTCTTTAACATGTGCTACGTGGACTGCACAAGTCGCGAGTGCTGTATAACTAAATTGACATGCGGCACGTTTTGTGTCGTTCTATACAGGACCTAAATGCGCAAACATAGATTGTTTTTTGCGCTGTAATGGGCCTATAAACACTTTATACACGTCCATGGCAATCTGTCTTCTAAAGTGTTGGACACCCTCCCGTGTTTTTTTCTACTTCCAATACTTTTGGCAACTTTAATTACATACGCCATAGGAAGAAGATTAGTTATCACTATAGTAATGGCATGAAGGTATCTTATAAAACTTGATAATAAATAAAGAACGTCCCTCTTACGTTCAGTTGGTGTTTCTAACTTGGCGCATACATACGGTCATCAACAAACTTCGGTTACCAGATCCGGCATTGTTGTGTCAAAACAGGGAAAAATGAGGTCTTAGTTTAGACTTTTTTGTCATATATATATATATATATATATATATATATATATATATATAAGGGAAAGAAGTGTATACCTAAGGGCTCGTTTTTCCGTGTTTTAACACAATATTAATGAGATATAACAGACAGTAATGCCAAGGAATGTACAGGGGAAGTTATTAAAACCAATGGAATGTAAATAAGAAGAAAGAAAAGTGGATGAAAAAATTACCAACTGTGAGCAGTTTTTCATCCACTTTTCTTTCTTCTTATTTACATTCCATTGGTTTTAATAACTTCCCCTGTACATTCCTTGGCATTACTGTCTGTTATATCTCATTAATATATATATATATATATATATATATATATATATATATATATATATATATATATATATATATATATATATAGGAAAGAAGTGTATTCCAAGGGCTCGTTTTTTCGTGTTTGACACAACAATAATGAAATATAACAGACAATAATCCCAAGGAAGGTATAGGGGTGGTCATTAGACTGAATTTTAAAGTAAATTTGAACAAAGAAATGTGGGTGAAAAGATGACTTGCCGTGGGCAGGAACCAAACCTGCGACTTTCGAATAACGCGTTCGATGCTCTACCACTGAGCTTTTATGGCGGATATCCTCACAGCCTCTTTATTGCGTATATATGTGAATTTAAACGTGGAAGTTTGATATATATATATAGTAAAGAAGCTTCCGAACACTGAAATCGGTGGAACTATCAGGTGCCTTCTAGTGGGTCTACCCAAAAGGAATGCCGCTCGCGCTGAGAGCCCGTGCTTGGCCGTTACTGTCGCCATTGTGCTTGCTCGCTGTGGGCCAGCTAATAAACGCCTTAACATTTTGGTGGAGAGTGCTGTGCCCTTCAAACATCTTCGGTTCACATTCGATGCCCTTGGAGCTTAGATCCCGTACCGTGCCTTCAACCATGCAACAAGACGCCACCCAGCAGACGCTTCCTTCTGCGCCGACGCCATGTTCCGGTGTCCCCCGCATCCGCGACCCACCTGTCTTCACCGGCGCAGATGGCACCGACGTCGAGGACTGGCTCGCCATGTACGAACGCGTCAGCGTCCCCAATCATTGGGACGAGGCAGGTAAACTCGGCAACCTGGTTTTCTACCTCGCGGGTGTGGCCGGCATGTGGTATAACAACCACGCGTCTGATTTCGCAACCTGGTCCGATTTTAAGACCGCTATCACCAACGTTTTTGGCCGCCCTGCCGTTCGTAAGCTGCAAGCCGAGCAGCGCTTACGCGAACGCGCTCAGCAGGCCGGTGAATCATTCACCAGTTACATTGAAGACGTCCTGGACCTATGCAAGAAATCCAACGACAGCATGTCCGAATCAGACAAGATCCTGAACGTCATGAAGGGCATTGCCGATGATGCCTTCACGATGCTGCTTGCCAAAAACCCAGGCACAGTAGCTGAGGTCATCACGCTGTGCCAGAGCTACGAGGAGCTCCGCCGGCAGCGTTCGATGACCCGTCGCTCCACACCACGAGATGCAGGGCTTGCAGGCTTGGAGGCAAGCTGTGACCAGGTGGCACTGCTGGCAGACCTCAAGTCCTTCATACGTGAGGAAATCGCACGGCAGTTCTCTCTCCTGCCCTTTGCCCACCCACCGGCTGCTCAACAATCGGCCACTACCATTTCCCCCCCCCATCCGCCGAGCGATTAAGCAGGAAATAGCGGAGGTCATGCCTGCGTACCACCCACAACAGATTCCGGCTCCTGTACCCCCCAGTTACGCCCAAGTGGTCGCCAGGCCGCCTCCAGTCGTTCAAGCGCCCGCCCCAATGACTTACGCCGAAGCTGCCGCACGACCTCCATCCTTTGCAGCGGGTATGCCGGCTACGTATGTTGACGTGACCTCTCAGACTCAGCTCCAGCACCCCCTGCAGCCTTTCCAGCCACCGTTCCGTCCATCGGCTCTTGCGTCATGGACAAGACCTACCCCGGCGAACCGATGGCGCACATCCGACAACCGGCCCATTTGCTTTGCCTGCGGTTACGCCGGCCACGTAGCACGTTATTGCACTCGCGTACAGACGCCCCATATCTCGTCGCCTGTTGCTGGCCAGATCAGGCGTACCTATCACGAGGAAACGCCGTCTATGCCACCGCCAACTCGCCTAGCTTCATCTTCTCGTAGGTCACCGTCTCCACGACGTCGTTCCCCGTCCCCCATGCGGCCAAGTTCAGCTGCTCACGAGCGGGAAAACTAGTCGTCGCAGTCCCCGAGGCAAGGACTGCGATGCTATCGCATTGTGAAAGCCCTCAGAGCCGCCCATCTAATGTCATTGACGTGCTTGTGGACGGTGTTCACGCATCTGCTCTTATTGACACAGGAGCTGCAGTATCCGTTATGGACGAAAAATTTTGCCGCTTGCTTCGTAAAGTGACGACGCCAATTTCTGGATTGTCCCTTCGTGCCGCCGGTTTGCAGCGTATCCATCCTACAGCAGGGTGCACAGCTCGCGTTGTCGTTCAGGACGTTCTGTATGTCGCCCAATTCATCATCATTCCCGCATGCTCTCATGACGTCATCTTGGGGTGGGATTTTTTCTTCCGCAACGACGCCGTCATCCATTGTGCCGCCGCCGAAATTGAACTCTCCCCCTTCTCGCATTTGACGCCGGAAGACAGTTCTTCGAAAGTGAGCAAGATTCTCGTGAAAGACGATACCATAGTGCCTCCAAGCTCCACGATGGGTGTATCTGTCTACTGCGCTGGACTCTCCGACACAATTGCACTCGTTTCGTCATCCGACCGTGCTTGCCGAAAGAAAGGGTTGCTAGTACCTTTCGCGACCGTGCAAATCACCCAGGGCAACGCCTCTATTTTCGTGACCAACCCATCACCGTACACTGTTACCTTGGTTCGAGGGGAATGTCTCGGCAGAGTGGAACCAGTGGATAACGCACAAGTCCTGGACGTACCTGATGACTCGCGTTGTCCCAATTTGCGTACCATCGGTGCTGTTTCCACTTCTGATTCATCATCTCCTGATGTATTTGGCCCTTACATTGATGACAACCTCACGTCGGTACAGCGTTCCCAGCTTCTGAACCTGTTGCGAGAATGTCGTTCCTCTTTCGATGTCGGGCGACGTTCTCTCGGTCGTGCGTCCGCTGTTACTCATCGTATCGACACTGGTGCCCATCCATCATTACGGCAACGTCCCTACCGCGTGTCGCCTGCTGAACGTCGGGAAATTAACGAGCAGGTTGATGATATGCTCAGACGCGACGTTATTCGGCCCTCGGACAGTCCATGGGCGTCTCCTGTTGTTCTTGTTGCGAAGAAAGATGGTTCTGCGCGGTTTTGTGTGGACTACAGACGGCTCAATAAGGTCACTCGCAAGGATGTTTACCCACTGCCGCGCATCGATGACGCAATTGACAGCTTTCACGGAGCCGAATTTTTTTCTTCTCTCGATCTGCGCTCGGGGTACTGGCAAGTACCCATGGCTGACGACGCTCGACCAAAGACTGCGTTTATCACACCCGACGGCTTGTACGAATTCAACGTCATGCCGTTTGGTCTATGTAATGCACCTGCGACCTTTGAGCGCATGATGGACACCGTTCTGCGCAACTTGAAATGGCACACGTGCTTGTGTTACCTCGATGACGTTGTTGTGTTCGCTCCAGATTTCTCTACGCACCTCCAACGTCTGAAAGAAGTTTTTGCACGTGTCAGCAATGCCGGCTTGCAACTATATCTAAAGAAGTGCCGCTTTGCAGCACGGCAACTCACCATCCTTGGGTACGTCGTGTCCAAGGATGGCATTCTTCCTGACCCAGCCAAGCTTCGGGCCATGGCCGAATTCCCCAAACCTGCGTCCGTCAAAGAACTGCGTAGTTTTGTGGGCCTGTGCTCATACTTTCGACGCTTCATACGAAACTTTGCCACGATCATATCACCGCCGAAGAAGCTCCTTGGAAGTAACGGGTCCCTCAATTCGTGGTCGTCTGAGTGCGACGACGCGTTCGCGAAGCTCCGCCATGTGTTGACGTCTCCTCCCATTCTACGCCACTACGACCCTACGGCCCCGACGGAGGTGCACACAGACGCCAGCGGTGTAGGCCTCGGCGCTGTCCTGGCGCAGCCCAACCCGGATTCCCTGAACATGTCGTAGCATATGCAAGCAGTACGCTCACGAGAGCTGAGACAAACTACACCGTCACGGAGAAAGAGTGCCTGGCGATCGTCTGGGCTCTTACAAAGTTTCGACCGTATTTGTATGGTCGCTCATTCGATGTCGTCACCGACCATCATGCACTATGCTGGCTTTCATCATTGAAGGATCCCTCAGGCCGTCTCGCCCGTTGGGCTCTTCGTTTACAAGACTACGACATCCGCGTGCTGTACCGCAACGGACGCCAGCATGCTGACGCCGACGCCCTCTCGCGCTCCCCTCTGCCTGAAGGTGATGTGCTCTGCTCAGTATCCTCGGCTGCTGTTTCTGCCATTGACGTTGACATAATCGCTACCGAACAGCGAAAGGATAATTGGATCGGCCCGCTGATCGACTTGCTCTCTGATCCATCCGCAACGCCATCCACGCGTGCCTTGCGTCGTCGAGCTCGCCATTTCACCATCCGTGACGGCCTTCTACACCGACGCAATTACGACACCGATGGCCGGCAGTGGTTACTCGTGATACCCCGCAGTCTGCGGTCAGAGATATGTGAATCCTTTCATTCTGATCCGCAATGCGCGCACTCTGGGGTATTCAAAACCTACCATCGCATTCGGCAACGCTACTTCTGGCGCGGGATGTACCGCTACGTGCAGCAGTTCATTCGCTCCTGCCTCGCTTGCCAACGCCGCAAACCGTTACCTTGCCCTGAGCGTCCGTTTGGGCGCATAGGTATCGATTTGTATGGACCACTTCCTCTAACGTTGGCTGGTAACCGCTGGGCCATCGTCGCCGTAGATAATTTAACGCGATACGCGAAACCGCCGCTATCATTGTGGCTACTGCGCGTGATGTCGCATCCTTCCTACTGCATCGATTCATACTGCGCCACGGTCCACCTCAGGAGCTTCTCAGCGATCGAGGCCGTGTCTTCTTGTCAGAAGTCGTCGAAGCCATTCTCGCAGAGTGCCATTCTGTCCACCGCAAATATACTGCTTACCACCCGCAGACGAATGGTCTCACCGAACGCTTTAACCGCACCCTCGGCGACATGCTTTCGATGTACGTCGCCGCCAACCACACGAATTGGGATACTATACTGCCCTTCGTCACATACGCCTACAACACCGCCCCTCAGAGCACAACCGGGTTTTCACCTTTCTTCTTGCTGTACGGAAGGCACCCCTCACACACTATCGACACAATACTCCCGTACACGCCGGATCCATTTGAATGTGCACCTATTTCTGAGACAGCCAGGCTTGCTGAAGAGTGTCGAGAGCTTTCCAAGACAATTACGACGCATGAGCAAGAGCGGCCGAAGAGTATTCGTGATGGCTCCGCCACTTCTGAGCCCACGTTCCTTCCTGGTTCTCTTGTATGGCTCTCAATCCCGACCTCTGTAGCTGGCCTTTCTTCCAAACTACTCCCGAAATATACGAAGGCCCCTACCGTGTCATCGAGCGCACATCTCCGGTCAACTATCTGATCGAACCAATTGAACAAACTTCGGACATGCGCCGTCGCGGGCGCGACATAGTCAACGTGGAGCGCCTGAAGGCTTACTATGACCCGCTCATAGTGACAAGCTGTTAGGTCGCCAGGCGGCTCCCTCTTCGACCCCGGGGTAATTGTAAAGAAGCTTCCGAACACTGAAATCGGTGGAACTCTCAGGTGCCTTCTAGTGGGTCTACCCAAAAGGGATGCCAAAAAGGATGCTTGGCCGTTACTGTCGCCATTGTGCTTGCTCGCTGTGGGCCAGCTAATAAACGCCTTAACAATATATATATATATATATATATATATATATATATATATATATATATATATATATATATATATATTGCCACTAGTACAAGTTCTCAAAGTATTATTTACATAGATGCTGGCAGGCTTGTATGCGCTGCTGTTCAGAAGAGGACGAACATGCGCGTGCCGAGAAAAACGATAAAGTCGTATTGCCGTTGCTCGAATCAGTTTGACGTCCTTATGTGCCATTATCTACAAGTTACAGTTACGTTGTAACCTGACAGCTGGTGGAGGCACTTTGTAATAGTCTATGCACTGTTACCAGGAGGAAGATCTCGGCCCCAACATCGACGCCTTGGTAGAAACAGCCAAACTTCGACGCAGTCGGCGGCAACTAGGCCTGCCCCCACCCCCAATTCATCTTTCTTTCGGAACGCTCCAGAACCATGGCATATGCGACAACTGCAAACCGGACTGAACAGACCGCGACTCCGCCAGCTCCATGGCTACCAGCCTCTCAGACGCCAAAGCCCTTCTAAGGAGAGCCCTACGAAGACGTTGAAGACTGGCTGGACCAATACGCTCGAGTCGCCATCGCCAACGAGTGGGACAAGCAACGGAAACTGCGGTATGTCTATTTCTACCTGGAGGATTCGGCGCGTATTTGGTTCGAGAACCACGAGGCCGCCCTGAAAACCTGGCCGGTGTTTTGCACTCAGCTGCGGAACACGTATGGTAGCGCCGACCGGAAAGAACAAGCCGAACGTCTCCTCAATTCTCGCAATCAAAGACCCAATTAAAGCGTGGCCATGTTCGTTGAGGAAATGTCTCGTCTGTTCTGTCGAGCGGATTCAGCAATGACGGGAGACAAAAAGGTACGCATTCTGGTGCGGGGTGTCAAGGAGCAGCTGTTTTCAGGACTGGTACGAAACCCACCAGCTACCGTAGCAGAATTTCTCCGTGAAGCGACGACAATGGAGCGAATGCTAAGACAGCGGTCTTCGCAGTATGAGTGGTCCGACAACCTTGCATGTCTGTCAGCACCCTTGGTAACACTTGCTGTCACGAGCGTGAGAGACCTTGCTAAGCTTGTCCGTAGCATTGTACGTGACGAGCTGCAAAAGCTTCACGCAGTGCCTTCACAGCCTCAAGTGGCTGCTCTGACAGGCGTCGTCCGTGAAGAGGTGCGGCAGCTGGTACGACCATTAGTGCCACCTCCAACCGAAGCTCCTCTGCTAACGTACGCGGAAGCTATACGCACTCCTGCACCAGCAGCCAGCTATTTCCCCCGACCGACTAGCCTGCAGACGCCGCAGTACTTTTCGGGCCTGCCACACTATGAAAACCAACGACCGACGTGTCTGCAGATGCCGCAGTACTTCTCGGGCCCGCCACACTATGAGAATCCGCAACTTAATTTGCGGAAATCTACCGTGTGGCGCACTTCCGACAATCGGCCGCTATGCTACCACTGTGGTGAGCCAGGTCACTTGTACCGGGAGTGCTCATACAGACAGATGGGCCTACCTGGATTTCGGCAAGACGCTCGTCGGCCCAGGGACGGGGAATGACCCCGCGCCATCGCAGAATACTTAGCAAGTCTACCGTCTCCGAATCTTCAGCGACGCCAAACCCGCTCTCCGTCTCCTCGACGCTCTACGTCCGCGAATCAATACTTTCGCCAACGTTGTTGCGGGACGATCCGCTAGGTCCCCAAGTCCATGACGCGGAAACTAGACTCAGCGGCCTCTGGGAGTGGGACCGCTGTTAAGCTATCGTCAAAACAGCCTCCTCCGACCCATCCACCAACCTTCGACGATTTCTTTCAGCCGACGCCTCAAATCGCGGACGAACCTGTTTATGCTGACATTGCCGTCCTTGTCGACAACCGTCCAGTGACTGCTCTGGTCGACACCGGCGCTGACTACTCAGTTATCAGTGCTGAACTTGTGGCTGAACTCAGGAAAGTCACGACTCCTTGGGGGCATGGACCGAACCTTCGGACAGCAGGTGGTCATCTCTTGACACCAATCGGGAGATGCACCGCAAGGCTGCACATCTGTGAGTCGACGTCCGTTGCTTCTTTCGTTGTGCTTCCTGAATGCCCCCGGCAAGTTATTCTTGGCATGGATTTCCTTCGCGAGCACGGCGCTGTTATAAATCTTCGAGACTGCCTCGTAACATTTGCTGACGACTATGGCCCGAAGCCTAGAGATACCGATCCGCAGAAGACTGCGCTTCGCATTGTCGACGACACCGTCACACTTCCGCCATGCGCCAGTATGTTCGTTACTGTACAGGGTGACATAGACCATGACGGTAGTGGTATCACTGAAGCCAACCTTTCGGTGCTCTTGTCTCAGCAAATGTGCGTTGCCCGCGGCATAATTCAATTTAAACGTGGAACGACTGAGTTGTTGGTCATCAATTTTAGTGGAGCATACCAACATTTGGCCAAGCGAACAACTATCGCTCATTTTGAAGCCATTGACAATGAAGCGTGTACGACGATAGCTCCAATTTCTGCAGCCGTAGTAAGTGACACCGCGGTAGCCGACACAGTCGATGTCAATCCGAAGTTGTCATGTGCGCAGAAAGAGCAAATCCGATGTATCCTCCGCATGTTTAGCGACTGTTTCGCGTCTACATCTAAGATAAAACAAACGCCAACCGTAAAACACCGCATTGTCACTGACCATGCTGAGCGACTCATACGTCAGCACGCCTACCGAGTATCACAAAGGAACAAGAACCAATACGTTCTCAAGTGAGGCAGATGCTCGAAGCTGGCGTAATCCAACCCTCGAACAGTCCATGGTCGTCCCCCGTCGTACTAGTAAAAAAGAAGGACGGCACTCTCCGATTTTGCGTCGATTACCGCAAACTCAACAAAGTCACAAAGAAAGACGTTTATCCGCTTCCGCGCATCAACGACTCACAAGACCGCCTCCGACGCGCCCGATACTTCTGCTCTATGGATTTACGCAGTGGCTACTGGCAGATCGAAGTTGATGAACGCGATCGAGAGAAAACAGCATTCATAACGCCTGATGGTCTGTACGAATTCAAGGTTCTGCATTTCGGTCCGTGTTCTGCCCCTCCGACATTCCAGAGGATGATGGATACAGTGCTCTCCGGTCTCAAGTGGGAAGCATGCCTTGTTTACTTAGACGACGTCGTTGTCTTCTCCCAAACGTTTCAGCAGCACTTGCAGCGACTTAGATCTGTGTTTGCTGCAATTCGCACGCCAGGCCTATCACTGAAACCAGAAAAGTGTCATTTTGTTTACAACGAATTAAAGTTCCTCGGCCACCTTGCTAGCACAGATGGTATTCGGCTGGACCCAGACAAAACATTGGCTGTCGCAGATTTTCCACCACCTGCCAACAAACGTGATGTGCGTCGATTTTCAGGCCTCTGCGCATACTACAGACGCTTTGTGCAAAATTTCGCAAACATTGCCGAACCCCTCACTCGTCTGACAAAAGAAGATTTTCCCTTCGTGTGGGGCCCTGAGCAAACACGCGCTTTTCCCGAGCTTCAGCAGCGTCTCCAGTCTGAGCCCTTACTCGGACACTATGACGAATATGCCGACACTGAACTACACACAGACGCCAGTAACATCGGCCATGGTGCAGTCCTCGTCCAGTGGCAAGGCGGCGTCGAACGCCCTATTGCTTATGCGAGTCGGATTTTATCATCTGCAGAAGCGAATCACACAACCACTGAAAACGAGTGCCTAGCTGTTGTCTGGGCAATAGCTCTATTCAGACCATACCTGTATAGTTGCCCGTACAGAGTTGTTACCGATCATCATGCGCTCTGCTGGTTGGCGAACCTTAAGACCCTTCCGGACGTCTGGCCACGTGGAGCTGACGCCTTCAGGAGTTCGATATGACAGTCGTGTACAAGTCTGGCCGGAAGCATACCGACGCGGACTGCCTTTCCCGAGCTCCTCTTAAGACAGCGTCATGTGATCACGATCTCGACGGCCGTTTTCTCTGCGCCGTTAGTGTTGATTGATTGATTTGTAGGGTTTAACGTCCCAAAATCACCGTATGATTATGAGAGATGCCGTAGTGGAAGGCTCCGGAAATTTCAACCACCTGGGGTTCTTTAACGTGCACCCAAATCTGAGTACATGGGCCTACAACATTTCCGCCTCCATCGAAAATGCAGCAGCCACGGCCGGGATTTGATCCCGCGACCTGCGGGTCAGCAGCCGAGTACCTTAGCCACTAGACCACCGTGGCGGGGCTGCGCCGTTAGTGTATCCGACTTGGCTGAACAGCAGAAGAACGATTCAGAGCTTCGACAATTCATCGAATATCTCGAAGGCCGTCCGCCGCATCCACCACCAGCATTCACCCGCTCGCCATCATCGTTCTCGTTCGCAGAAATATCCTTTATAAAAGAAATTTTCACCCTTACGCGACTGAGTACCTGCTCGTCGTCCCGCCAGCGTTACGAGCCGATGTCTTGTCCGCCTGTCACGATGAGCCTTCCTCGGGCCACTTAGGATTCACACGTACCTTGGCCCGGATACGCCAACACTATTACTGGCCTAAGCTCAATCAGAGTCCTTCAATGCTTTGCTGGTCACGAAACTTCGGCGCTAGTTTCATATAGGGTCCGCGGGCGCCACTACTGGCGCCACCGTCGCACTGAGGGGATCCAGCCGCCGCGTGTGCGGCACATTTGCCAGCTTTTGGCATGAAAACGCTCGCTGCTTCTGGTCTCTGCGCGCTGGGTTTCTTTTTTTCTTTTCGTAGTTGTTAGCGATGAATCGCCCGATTATTGTGTATACCACCTGCCTCCAATGGGGTTTTATTTTTTCGAATAAATCACCGCAGACCTCGGCCATGAACGGCAACTGCTTTCGCGTCTTTGGGCGCAAGCGCTGCGCCGTGTTTACCGAATTTAAAATATCTTTTGTTTGTTTCCTTCAAGAAAACTTTGTAACCACAATACATACGTTAGCTCCGTAGCTGCGGACTGCTGCGGGCCTATCAATAATGCAACGAAAAAAAAACTGAAAAGAAGCAGGTACGCGTCCTTCAGAGTAGGCTTTTAATGAATATGTTGAGTGCTCTGGAATGCACTGAGCACCCAGATACCCCAGTAATATTCTGTTTTCGATGAGGTGGTACAGTAACATTTAAAAGCGCTGCATAAAGGGAAAGGATCAAAACACGAAATGATGTATGTTGCACTGTGTGTCTTTCCGCAAACCCGCTTTTCAATCCTTGCAAAAAAGGAAGCGCAAACTTTTATCACATGCTACAAAAATTAATTTCAATATTATGAAGGGAGACAAAAGAGCGTGGTGCAGCGTACAAAAATTTATTGTTTGCGCTTTGATGTGTAGCACACGGACGAAACAGAATATTGCCACGCAACAAAGACAAACGTAAAGTTCTACTGAATGAAGTTTATTAAAGCGAACTCATGCTCTGCAAAAGACTAGAAGGAAACGCAAACGTCAAAGAAGCAGTCCGCAGCGTGGCCTGCACAGAAGACATCGATAAAGTGAGTCACGCGGCATTTGCTATGCATGAGTTGCTCTCGGGACGTCATTAATTTTCGATCCATGAAAATAGGGCCGAGAATAGTTTTGAGCAAACAAGAAATCAAGTTAGGGACAAGGTGACAACCTTTCCATATCAACAATATTGCCCGACGCGACGTACAAAAAAAAGAACAAACGGGCGCTTCAGTTGAAACACCAGATAAAAAACCGGAAGCGGCCACGCATGGTTACAAAACAAAAAACGAATCCTGAGCGATAGTTCGTGGAAATATTAAAAGTGAAAGCACAAATACACCAGAAAGGTTTTTTGCATGCGAGCCTGACCACAAGGTTATAAAGTTTGCAAACAAGTAAGGAAACACAGCTACTATTTTACTGATCAACTTCGTGCGGGTTGACATTTTTTGAAGGCTTTCTTCAAGTTTTTTGTGCTTACTCGCTTGCACTCTCAGTTTGGCCAATTTCGTCTGACACAAGGTCAGCTGTTGTTTCGTTGCCCGAAGTTGGCACTTCAGCAGTTTAACCTCGGCGAGGGGGCTGGTAAATTCATCTGTCTGGCACACCGAGTCCGAAGTGCGCGTTGGCCCCTCGCCGACAAGATCGGTGGGCAGTGCAAGATCTGCAAAACAATTTCAAAAATCGTTTCAAATAGCGCATTTTCAGCTCACACACTCCTTCGAAATTTCACCGATATAATCACTGCACGGGCAAGAAAGTTAAAACAACATTGGACGTAAACTCACCTTCGTCACACGACGCGGCACCCGATGTGCCTGGTTTGGCATGAACTTCTGTTTTACGGGCACATGAGGACGACTCACGACGTCGCTTCGCTGGGGACCTTCTTGTCAGGGTCCGTGACCGCTGCTTCGGCTTCGTCAAATACGCTGGCAAGCCGTCAAACTTCCTTGGAATGGCACAAGGCTTCAGAAGGGGCTTGTCGCGCGGAAGTGACACTTTTTCGCCATTCACCTCAAGTTCATCTGCACGGACGATGTCACTGTCATTGAAATGCTTCTCGCACACTCTCACATACTTAGAGTCGAAGCAAAAGTCACCCGTTTCTTGCCTTGGAATTAAGCGCTTCCATTTCTCGCGCAGCACGCCGTCGCTGGGTAAACAGAACAAGAAAACTTTTTTTGTTCTGCCCTTGTACCCGGAACGACATCCCGGGACACAACACGTGTTCGGCATCGTCGCTGCACTAACGCCGCATCACAACAGCACGATATGCACGTTTCCCACACAAAGCAAACAACTCGCAGCGTCGTTCGAGCCAGCGCAACGCCGCCCGACCAGCCCGACGAATCCCCTCAGTGAGATGGTGGCGCCACCGCGCGGCAACCAAACGCATCATATGAAGGTCTCCCATTGAGTTAAGGAGCAGTTTCGTGACCAGTAAAATTTAAGGACTCTGGCTCAATCGAGACGTGAAGCATTACGTGAAGACGTGTCACGAGTGCCAGCGCCGTAAAGCACCACATCAGCGCCCAGCTGGCTTTTCGAAGTTCGTCACTCCTCCGACACAACCGTTCCAACAAATTGGCATGGATCTACTCGGACCTTTTCCCAAGTCTCGTGACGGCAACCGCTGGATGGTAGTCGCTACTGATTACATGACGCGCTACTGCGAAACGAAGGCATTACATCGTGGCACCGCCATTGAGACTGCCCACTTTTTTATGAAGAACATCGTCCTCCGACATGAAGCACCAGCAGTTGTCATAACTGATCGTGGCACAGCTTTTACCGCCCGGATGATACAAGACGTCATACAGCTTAGCGGCACAGTACATCGAAAAACTACTGCATACAACCCACAAAGCAACGGCCCTACAGAGCGACTAAACAAGACGATCGCCGACATGCTATCTATGTACGTTGACCAAGACCACAAAAACTGGGATGACATCCTCCCTTACGTCACGTTCGCCTACAACACCGCTGTGCAAGAAACAACTGTATTCGCACCATTCCGGTTGCTTCACGGCAGTGAGGTCACTACAATGCTGGATGCCATGCTTCTACCAGACAGACGCCAGATTAGTGTCAAGACGAACGAAATTATCAGACTGGCAGACGCAGCTCGTAAGCTTGCAGTCGAACGAATCCACAAGCAACAATGCATCGACTCGCTGCGGTACAACGCTTGTCGTCGTGATGTCTCTTACCAAACAGGAGAACGAGTATGGTTGTGGACTCCCATACGACAACGGGGCCGGTCAGAAAAGTTGTTACGCCGCTATTGTGGTCCCTGTAGAGTTCTCTGCCGTCTCAGCGAAGTAAACTACGAGATTCTTGACGAGCACATGGCTCGTAAATCCCGCCGTTCACAACAGCCACACGTCATCTATGGTTCGAGGATAAAACTATTTTGCCAACGCTGACCATTCGTCAAGCTTCCTTGAGTAGACTTACAGTGATTTTGAACACCCACTTGTGTACTGCTTATCGTATGTCTTTTCATCTGGTAATTATGTTGTGACATTGGGACGACGATGTTCTTTGGGAAGGGGGGGTAATGCCACTAGTACAAGTTCTGAAAGTATTATTTCCATAGATGCTGGCAGGCTTGTATGTGCCGCTGTTTAGAAGAGGATGAAGATGCGCGTGCAGAGAAAAACGATAAAGTCGTATTGCCGCTGTTCGAATCAGTTTGACATCCTTGTGTTTCATTATCTACAGGTTACAGTTACGTTGTAACGTGACAATGTATATATATATATATATAGATATATATATATATATATATAATATATATATATATATATATATATATATATATATATATATATATATATATATATCATATATATATATATATATATATATATATATATATATATATATATATATATATATATATGTGAAATAGAAAATGAATATGAACAATAAAAGTGTTCCAGTGTGAGCTTCTCAAAAAAATATCCAAATCATTTCATCAATATAACATCAATGGCGTACTCGTTAACACACACTGCGATTATAAGTATCTTGGTGTTCATTTTACTCAATCATTTACATGAAGCAAGCACATTGACACTGCCATAGCAAAAGCTAGTAGGATGCTACATTTTATTCGAAGGAATTCTAAACAGGCGATGCACGAAATCAAGGAAACTTTATATTTCTTGCAGGTCAGGTCTATACTTGATTATGCATGCGTAGTATTGGACCCTCACCAAGACTATCTTATAAATAAAATAGGAAAACTTCAGAATCAAGCGGCGAGGTTTGTTTTAAATATTTATAGCCCCTATGAAAGCGTTTCACAAATGAAGGCCGCATTGGAATGGGATCTGCTACGTGTACGTAGACAGAAACTACGGCTTAAACTGTTGCAGCAGATATATTACTTTAACGCGGAAATCAATCCTTATAGGTATCTTGTTCAACTCCCCTACACATCCATTCGCTGTGACAATAGCAAAAAGATATTTACCTTCAAATGCAGATCCAATACTTTTTTCTACTCATTCTTTAACAAACAATAAGAATAAGTAAAACAGCTTAAATGACGAATTGGTAAGTATAAAAAATACTGCTTTATTTCATTCTATGCTGTGAAATTCTTCTTGCATTATGTATGTTCTGTGTGTATGAAAATGTATTTGTGATTCATTATTAGGTTCTGATAAATTTGACAGTGTTTTCTATGTGTGTTTACGTATCCTGCTACAAATTCATTTGTAGGGATTGTTTTTTGTTCCCTCCCCTACGTAATGCCTGTATGGTTCTGTAGGTACTCGGTGAATATATATATATATATATATATATATATATATATCCACGGCACGTTATCTTTTCACCCACTTTTCTTTCTTCTCGTTTACATTACAATTGGCCTAATAACTTCCCCTATGCCTTCCTTGGCATTATTGTCTGTTAAATCTCATTATTATTGTGTAAAACACGAAAAACGAGCCCTTAAGTATACACTTTATATATATATATATATATATATATATATATATATATATATATATATATATATATATCATTCGTTTGCTTATTGTAGGCACTTACTTGAAGACGTAGGCCTTTCTTGATTTTTTGTGTTTTTAGTGGCGCTTCTTTTATAGGAGCCTAACAATATGATTCGTAGCTGTCTTTCCGTGTTTCATTAGTATCCTTATTCAGTTATGAAAATTTTGTTCACGCTAAAAGTAGGCCAAATTAAAACACAAAAAAAGGTAGAACAAGCACCTTTTTTTGTTACTCCATGCCGTTCTTGCATTTTCATTACTTTCATATTGAGGTTCATAGCTATCCGATAGAAGCTGAAAAGCCAGCAGAAAAGACTAAAAAGCACAAGCTATACATGGCAGCCCTGCTAACTCTAGCCAGAATTTCAGAATTTACCTAAGCACTATACATACGACAACACAGACGCACGTTGTTAACCAGAGCACGATCAAACTTCTTGATAAGGAGAGATTAAGCCACAACTATCGGAAGGAGGCCAAGAAAGGAATTCCAACCAGGACATTGTTGGTCGTTTGCGTAATTTCTCTTGGACAGTTTCCTTTTATTCTTTCAGATATTAGTGTTTTTCTGTTTACTGCAAACTCATGTGAGATGGCTGTCCGCACGCTTCAATGGCCCTACGTGTACTTGGCTCGAGTTCAAAGATTATTGCAGAATATTCACTCTTCCGTTTAAAGAAACTCGGTGAAGTGTTGTTTTTTTTTGCGCTCATATTTCTGTGAGGCACGAGGTTTGGTCGGTCCGTACTATTTCTGTATTCACGCTTTGTCCGATGCTTTTCAGCCCGTGAGACACGCCGTATTTGGCTGTGGGCTTTCTTTGTTTGCTTGTTTTTTTTTGCGTATGTGTGCTTGTCTAAGCATTTTTAACCGTAAAGTTGTTTCGGCTCGAGGTTTACTACGAGTTGTTTACAAAAACTATCGTTACCATGAACGGCCTCTATTGCATCTAGCCCCATATAGCACATTTCGCAGCTGCAGCCAGTATTTCCAGATGCTACCAAGTAAACAAGGCAATACTTATCTAAAAAAACCAAAAGACGCGGAAATACAATTTATTTTTAATTCTTGAAGATATATTCATTTTATTGAAGAAATACGACACTAAAATACGAAAGAACGTTTAAAAACTACCCTAACATTGTGTAGATCAAAAACATATAGCCAATACAGTCACTTTCTGATTGCCTCCGGTCCTCATTAGGTTGATTATGTCAGTGAATAACGTTACTTCATCATTAACACAGCGTGTCCTTGTTTCAACACTTAAGTACTGTATGTAATCGACAATCACGCCATTACTGAACGACAAACGTGCATTGGTGAACGTGATTAACACTGAAATAGCTATATCGCCGATATTCCGGCGTTGGTGTCGGCGTCGGTGTCCTTAGTTGTGAGCGAAAAATCGTCATCTTATGCGTGACCTAGTATTCTAGAATGATCCAAATAAAATAATTGATAAAAAAATCCCGCGTCAGAGGAGAGACCGAACCAGGGTCTTTGGGTCCGAGCGAGAATCGAACCCAGGTCGTTTACGTGGCAGGCGGATGTTCTACCACATGGCCATGCTTTCTTTTTTTTCTATTGTATTTTTATTATAATGTGTGTTAGCAAAAACATAAAACGGCACTATAGTATGGAACATAAGTGCAATCACAATGCGACAATAAGCACCCTATCATTACTAAGGAAACGCTTCTTGTGAATACAGTGAGAAGGACTTCCTTTGCTGGAAATGCATTGTAAGTATCTGTCACGCTACACAAACACTTGCAACCTGTGTACATGCTTCACAATTTCACAATGCAACATGAATTATTGCAGTAATAACGCGTGGTACAAGCGGCCATTGTCAGCGAACGTCAGAACATGATGATGATGATGATGGTGATGATGACGATGATGAATAATAATATTATTATTATTATTATTCTTGTTATTCTTGCGCACACCCGCAAAGAGGGACCAGCCAAGAACCGGGTGGCAGGATCTTTGAGTTAAAGGCTTATGGTTTTACAAACACGAAGTAACTATGGACGGAAACTTAAAAACCTAACCCTAGTTCAAGAGATAATGGTCATATATATATATATATATATATATATATATATATATATATATATATATATATATATATATATATACTGCTAGATTGAATTTGCAGCACCAAGAGAACAACGAAGAGCACGCGCAGCGAGAGAGAAAGACGAGGTTCTCATCCGATCAGTTTGCCAGTGTTATGGTAGAATTAAAGAATTAGAAGAATTAGAAGAATTAAATTAAAGAATTAAAGAATTAGAATACAGGACTGAGTTGTCCTGTATTCAACTGCTTCTGTTTCTGCATTGTGACTCTGGTGGATGCGCTGGGTACATGTTCGGGATGCCTGACAACAGCCCTGCATCTAGCCCAGAAAAACTTCCGCAGATCGACAGCCCCGTTCACCGCAGCAGCCGCCACCTATTAGGCCTCAGCCCAGAATTCGGTCCATTGCCGGAAAGCGTGACCGTGCCAGAAAGCATGACGGCACCTTGAAGCAATGGCCCCAACATGTCCAGCCTAAGCACGACACAGATGACTGTTTTGAACCCACGACTTCCGGTTGACTTCCACGGAAACGCATGTGAGGACACACATGACTGGCTCGAGGAATTCGAGCACACAGCAAATGTTAACGTGGGGATCACCACACAGAAATTGGGCCACGTGTATTTTCCGCTTCCAGACGGAGCCCGAACATGGTTTACGAATCGCGTGTGGTCGTCTTGGGACGAGATCCGGCAGAAGTTCCTCGATACGTTCGCGCGCACCGAAAGACGAGAAGTCGCACAGCGCCTCCTCGGGTCACGGATTCAGAAACCAAATGAATCCGTTACGATGTTTGTGAGGACATGGCGCGGCTGTTTCGTCGAGCAGATCACAATATGCCCGAAGCCAAAAAGGTTAGCCACCTCACGCGGGGGCGTTAAGGAGCAGCTGTTCACTGGTCTCGTACGAAACCCGCCTACAAGTGTTGATGAATTCTCCGAGGAGGCGACATCCATCGAACGCACACTGCATCTACGCTACCGGCAGTAGGACCGCCCAGCCCACAGTGCACCGATCAGTGCGGCAGCCACGACCACAGCAACGACACCCAACGAAGGTTCTTTGCACCAACTGATACGAGAAATAGTACAAGAGGAGGTCAAGAAGCTTGTCGCCAAACCAAATGACTGCGCAATTGTCTCAGTAACGGAAGGGTTGTGCCAGGAGATCAGGCAAGCGCTCTCGCTTCCTGAGCTGAACACGAGCACCCCCAGGGCAAGCTATGCAGACATAGTCCACCGACAGCTTGCAGACATAGTCCACCGACAGCCAGCGAAGGTGCCAACACCACATCAGTACCACCAGCAACATCCACCGGCAGCGCCTTGGTACTACAGAGAAACTTCGACGCCAAGGCGGCCATCACATCGCAAAACTGACATTTTGCGTACCCCTGACATCTGGTGTGCCCCTGTGCTTTAATTGTGGGGAAGCAGGCCACATCGTTCGGTATTGCCCGTATCGCGTCGCAGGGTACCAAGGGTTTCCTTCCACTGTTCTTCGGCGCCATTTCAACGAAACGCCTGATGTCGTCATGACCCCGCGGGATGTTTCTCCTCGGTTCCAGTCGCGCTCACCCTCTCCTGGGCGTTATTCTCCATCCCCAAGACGGATCTCCACTGACATGCCAAGAGGGAGCTCACCTAGTCCACGCCGGGGAAACTAAAAGCAGCAACTCAGGGGGGAAGGTTGCGAATCGTCGAAGTGAGAAAATCTCCCAATACTGCCGAGTCAAGAAACCCAAATTTTCAATTATTCGACGAAAGATGGGGTTGTTACTGCCGAAGTGGCAATTACAATTGAGGGACATGACGTCATGGCAATGACCGACACTGGCGCGCACTTCTCAATAATAAGTGAAAGTCTGGCAGACAAGCTCAGGAAGGTTAGGTTGGTATGGACAGGATCGCAGATTAGAGGACCTGGAGGGTAGCTACTCACACCTACCATAAAATGCACCGCAAGAATGAAGATGGGGGATGCATCCCTCGTCGCAACTTTCGTTATTCTTTCCGAGTGTTGCAAACAGTCTTGGGGATGGAATTCTTGCGTGAATATGGCGCCATCATCAATATACCGGACGGTGTACTGACCTTTTCAGCGGATCAAAGCGCAGCGCTACACCAAAAGTCCCTTCGAGTCGCCGACGATGTGACCGTTCCCCCGTAATCGTGCGGCGTGTTTCCGTCACATGCAGCACGCATCATACTGGAGAAGGAACCGCTGAACAAGTATACGCTTCTACTATCTCTAGGGTTTGCAATTGCCAGAAGTATCGTCAATGTTGTTTGCGGCGAAGCGGAGGTTCTGTTGACGAATTTTACCAACGAGCGACGACACATTATACAAGGCACTACAGTTGCCTACCTCAACGAGATCACTGAAATCCGCGAGTGCTGTGCAGTACAACAGGACTAGCAGCAAGCCACGTCAGCCCCGCCACCTATTGACGTAAGCACGGATTTATCACCAGCGTAGAAACAGTGTCTAGTAGATCTTCTTCACCACTTCAAAGACTGTTTTTCATCTACCTCAAGGGTATGTCAAACGCCACTGACGAAGCACCGTATAGTAACGGAGGAGACGACAAGGCCAATACGACAGAACCCATACCGCGTAGCACCGAAAGACCGTGAAGCAATTCAGGAACAAGTGAAGAAAATGCTCGATGACCACGTCATCCAGCCGACAAGAAGCCCTTGGAAATCGCCGGTAGTGCTGGTTAAGAAGACGGAAGCTTGCGATTTTGTGTCGACTACCGCAAGCTGAACCATGTGACAAAGAAAGACGTATACCCATCACCGCGCATTGATGATTTACTTGACAGGCTGAGGTATGCACGCTACCTCTCGTCAATGATCCTCAAAAGTGGGTATTGGCAAATTGAGGTCGATGAGCGAGATAGAGAAAAAAACGGCTTTTGTAACGCCTAGCAGGCTTTATGAATTTAAAGTCTTGCTCATCGGATTGTGCTCAGCCCCCACACCATTTCAGAGACCAATGGATACCATTATGTCAGGCCTTAAGTGGCAGACATGTCTGGTCTATCTGGACGACGTCATTGTTTTTTCAAAAACATTTGAGGAACACCTGATCAGGCTGCTATCGGTAATCCGGGCAATAAGGTTTGCCGGCCTGACACTGAAACCCGAGAAGTGTCATTTCGGTTTCAAGGAGCTCCAATTTTTAGGCCATGTGGTGAGCCATGAAAGTGTTCGACCTCACCCCGATAAGATTGCGGCCGTTAGAAAACTTTTGGCGCCAACAGATAAGAAAGCAGTCAGGCGTTTCCTTGGCCTATGCGCATACTACCGAAGGTTTGTTGCCAATTTCTCACACATAGCCTCGCCGTTAACATGACTCACAAGAGAAGACGTTTCGTTCACATGGGGCGACAACCAACAAACGGCATTTGATGATCTCCGACAAAGCCTGCAGACACCGCCTGTGCTTGCTTACTTTGATGAGGATGCTCCTACCATGGTCCACACAGATGAACGTGGGTTTAGGCGCTGTACTCGTCCAGTGGCAAGACTCAGCCGAGCGTGTGAATGCATATGCTGGTAGGACGCTTTCCCGCACCGAATTCAACTACTCCACAACGGAAAAAGAGTGTCTTGCTGTCGTATGGGTGGTCATGAAGTTTCGTCCGTACCTTTATGGTCGTTCCTTCCACGTAGTCAGCGACCATCATTTCCTCTGCTGGCTGAACAACTTGAAAGACCCGTCTGGTCAGCTAGCACGGTGGAGCTTACGCCTTCAAGAGTTTGATATGAAGGTTGCGTGTAAGTCCGGACAGCAGCACGCCGACGCCGATTGCTTATCAAGGTCACCGATAAAGCGCGACGATGACACAGAAGATGACAACGTGGCGTTTGTAGGAGTCGTCGAAACCACTACGATTTCATGCAAGCAAAAGAAAGACAGTGAATTGCTTCCCCTTATTGAATTTTGGAATGGCCAGACAACAACTGTCCCTAGAAGATTTGCAAGGAGCCTGCCGTCATTCTGCCTACGTAGTGGTGTTCTCTATAAGAATAACTTTTCTCCCAGAGGAAGCACCCTTAGTGCTTCCTCTGGGATACTTAGAGCTTGCCATGATGAGCCAACGTCCGGTCATCTCGGATACACCCGTACATTGGATATATATATATATATATATATATATATATATATATATATATATATATATATATATATATATATATATATATATATATATATATATATATGTGGACAGAAAAGCCAATAATCGAAAAGGAGTATATCTGAGGAAGGATGCTGTGATTGGATCCAAACAATACGTGATTATCATAATGGCTTCATGGTTTAAAGCCGGTCACCCACTACAAAAGGTACACACGCAACTGCGCCTAATTCCTTGATGATGAATAATATCTGGTGTTTAACGTCCCGAAATCACTATATGATTATGAGAGACGCCGTCATGTAGGGCTCCAGAAATTTCGACCACCAGCGGGTTCTTTAACGTGCACAAAATCTGAGCACACGGGCATACAGCATTCTCGCCTCCGTCGAAAATACAGTCACCACAGCCGAGATTCCATCCCCCGAACAGTGGGTCAGCAGCCGAGTACCTTAGCCACTAGACCACCACAGCGAGGTTTTTCCCTCAAGTCCATGTAGTGGGTGCATAGCAAGTTCGAAAAGGTTTGATGCACTTAAGGCCATGCAGAAAGTGTTTGAAGTACGTACTAGAAACAGGACATCCCTGTCGCGTTACACTCCTAAAGGCGAAGCTTTAGGCTCCCAAATTTTTTTTACAGGAAAAATGCAAAATGAAGCCCAGAAAAACGCGACAAGGAACTTGCTGAAAAAAGAAGCCTGAATCAGTTTATTGTAAGCGGAACTTCCAGCTCCGGCCTGCAGTGTGTGCCACCAAAAAACTAGGCCGGTGCGCTCTGACTTGAAGAGGTCACTACGATCTTTTCTTCGTCTTCTTCATCACTACCTGAATGCGTGTGCCCGTTGCAAGCTTTAGCACTGCGCCTAATATTCCGCCATGGTATGCTTTAACCTGGATGCGCGAAAGGTTCTCGTTAAGCCGTGCAGAGCCGATAGAATACTATTGTCGTCATGAACCGGTACACACTCTCTTCGTCTTCTTCATGTTCTACTTCACCCACACAACACGTGCGTGGATTTGTCTTGAAACCTAGACACGAGAACGAAGTGAACAGGGTAATCGCGGTACCTGGACTGACCTGTAGCAGATCGGACAGAACCTGCGATTGTCCTGTCCACTTCATTATCATGTCCCGTTTTTTTTTTGCGCAGTTACATTATATCTGAATGATATCACCAAATAGCCCCACATAATACGCTTCGAGGATTTGTCCGCTCTGAGAGGCCGAGTACAGAGAGTAGGAGAAAGAGAGAGGGTGAGAGAAAAAAGAAGTGTGAAGAGAACAAGAAATAGGAAGAAAGAAAAAAAAGAAGAGACAAAAGCTAAGAAGACAGAAAAAGAAACATACAGAGGGAGAAAAAGACAAAAAGAAACAGACCCTGAAAATATATCGAAAGTAACAGAAAGACAAAATTAGAAAGGAAATGAAAGGAAACTAAAGATAAAAAGAAAAAAATACAAAAATGCGGTGATAGAATAAGATACAGATATATAATGAAAGAAAAAATAGAAATAAACAAAGGCAAAAAGTCTGTACGGAAACAAAGAGAAAGAAAAAAAGAAAGACAGAAAGAAAGAAAGAAATAAAGAGAGAGAGAAAGAAAGAAAGAAAGAAAGAAAGAAAGAAAGAAAGAAAGAAAGAAAGAAAGAAAGAAAGAAAGAAAGAAAGAAAGAAAGAAAGAGAAACAAGGAAGGTGGCCCCGCTTCGCAGTTCCTTCATGCGTGGCAACACTTACGCTAAGCTGCCTTAATTTTTTTATGTGCTTTGAAACCCTTCTACTGACACTAAGCAGAACATTTGTAGGGCATGTCGCAATTCTGTTACTAAGAATCTGTTTCTTGAAGGTAGCAGCTATCAAGACTCGACGAAGCATGCGTTAAACGAATAAAAAGCGTCACATAGTTATTCCCAGGACAAATTGCTTAAACTATGCACGAAGAAAATGTCTTCTCCAGAGTTGAATAAACGCATGAACGCACAATGTTCCCACTTTTCTTAGTTACAAAAAAAACAACAGCCAGAAAGTGAAAAGTCGTTTTTATATCTTGCTGTGTGTTACTTCACTAGCTAGCTGAATCTTACGGTTTCGTGATAACGCAGTCAAGACCCAAGTATCTGCTGCAAGCTGAAGCTAGTAATATAGTTAGCGCTTAGGCAGCAAATGCAGTGCAGAGAGTGTATAATGTCTGCGATCAATCTGTAATGTATTTGATGATTATTCATTCTTTTCTCTGCACTTTCTCAGTCACATTCTGTAGAGCGATAACGAGCCATCATGCGTACACTCAGTTCACCATCCGCGTCCAAGTCACGCCTTGCAGAGCTGTCAATTTTCTTGACCAAGTTATGCAAACAGTCCATTGTTTGTATTAACTATCAGCTTCATCGGCACGTTCTAAGTTTTTGTGTACGCAGCTTCTTGTAACACAAATACAAGATAAAACTTCGGCACGAATAGACAGATGGACTAAGACAAGAAAGGGATGGACGAGTGAACCAGACGTACATTAGTGTACAACAGATACCCTCACTATATACCGCAACGCACGCTTCTTTCTGTAGCTGTATCTTTCTGTATCTAACCGAGCCGTGACATGTTAGCCACAATAGCAGAAAGATGAGCTGGGTAATTGGTACTTATCTTGTTAAATTGCCCAGCATATAAACGCGAACATGAATTACATTTATTGTGTATCTTTGCAACCTTTAAACAGTGGGACGTATTTCATACGGCAATATCGTTCTCTCTATGGCTCCCAACAGGCTAGGTAAGACATATTCACCGTCATGCACGAAAGAAATGAGTGGGCAACAGGCAAACAGTGCACTAACTTTGATCTCGTAGGACACACCAACAAATTTACTGGATGCTCTACAGGTGTGGTGCAGTCTTATTAACTACAGTAGCTTTTACACAACACATACAGGCCCGCTGTGTAAGCCGGAGAATAATTGAACGTAAGAAATCACTGAGCGGCTCATCATCCAATATATTTTTACATTCTCGAGAGTTAAATAGGCGCCGAATGTTCATTAAAGTACAGTCTTATGCCAGCCTTATATTTAGAAACATGCCTGATGGTTGAAGCTTGGCATGTAGACAATAGATGCAGGACGTGCTTAATGCAACCGTTTATTACCTTGCGAAAAAAAGACATGAAATGCATGAATGGTAGTTTCTTACGTAGACTGCCTCACGTGCCAGGTTTATTAGTATCGCTTTATGACGGGGCCACCGGAGATAACTTTCGCCGCATAACTGCTTTTATGCCACTGCAAGCCTTTTAATTTGTTAGTGGGAGTTTCAGGTGTCTTTACTTCACTCTGGTGAGCTAATTTGCAAGCCCAGTCTTTCGAAATGTGCAACCTCAGTTTGACGCAGTCCAAGCCAGAGGTCTCGGAACCTTCCAGATTTTCTTCTACTTTTGTGATACCATTGCGCGTTCAACGCGAGTAGCCCAGTTTGTTCTAGAACTAAAGCTCTCACGAAAGGCAAAGTTGGAAGCTTGGATCCTTCATATATAAGAATTGACGCGTTTCGTCGACAAACAACTTATTGACGACCAACGGGCTGCCATTATTGTGCGGTTATTAGGGCTAGTTATTTGAGCTTATGTTTCGCTAGACAAAAGCTCGCCCCACAAAAAGTTTCCTGTTTAGAAGCTTGCTGTCCACTTACTTCACAATTGGAGAAACGTGACCACATATTTCTGCAGACAGAGAAAAAAAGATGGGGGGATGCAAGAAGATGAGCCAGAAGTATTGATTGGTGTGTGGGGTTTAACATCCCAAAACCACCATATGATTATGAGAGACGCCGTAGTGGATGGCTCCAGAAATTCCGATCATTACCAGAAGGAATGCCTGCTTGGTTAACCTATACTAAGTGGGTACTATACTAAGTGGGTACTATACTAAGTGGGTACGAAAGATACACGAAAAGGATAGTCCAATTTGACTAATTAAACTGCAAGGTCTTGCCTATAGAACTGTCTAAACATGATGCGGGAGCACACTCCCAGAATTCTTACAGCGTGGCCTTTATTCTTGTTTCGCAAAAAAAAAACCAAAAAAAAACGAAAAAGCGCCTTCATAATGTCTCGCGTTGACGTCAGGGTAGGTCAGTGCTGTAGAAATTTCGCTTTTGTGAAAAGGTGAATATACACTTGACTTAGCGTGGCTGAGAGGGCTGCTGTCTTGCGTTAAAGCGGGTGTTTCAGTCGTTTTGATGACAGTTTCGTTGAGAGAGGGTAGTCGTTCATTTCGTCTTACGCTCGACTCCTTGTCCCGTAGCACTGAAAATTTTCGTGTGCGTTATCGTAACGACTCACGCAGAGAGAGAGAGAGAGAGAGGAAACTTTATTAGAACTTGGCCGGCAGCTTGGTCTTGGTGGCCTCAGATGGCGGTGCTGAGTCCCTGAACTCGGGCGGCATCTTCGGCCTGCCGGACAGCCCAGAGCTGGTCGTTCAGCTCCGAGCTTCTGAGCGCCGCCTCCCAGCGGCGGCGTCGCCGACGGAGAAGGTCCCCCGCGGCTCCCGCAGACGGGACGGCGGCGGCACCGAGTGAGCTCGAGGCTTCCTGTTGCCTGGTATTGGCAGCCGCCATAGGCGCATCGCGAACGGCGGCCGTTTCTCGACCATTGTTACCGGCGCATTCCCAGAGCATGTGGCGCAGCGTTGCTCTGTGCCCGCATGCTTTACATAGATCGGTAATGTGTAAGTGCGGGTAGCAGTGGCGTAAGACGACCGGGCTGGGGTAAGAGTGGGTTTGTAGTAAGCGATAGCTTACGGCATCGTGTCTGTTTAATTTGTCATGCGGTGGCGGGAACTTTCGCCTTTCCAGTCTGTAGTGTTGCGTAATATCTCGGAACGTGATGAGACGATCACCCCACGACCATTGTGGTCCGTGTTGTCGCTGCGTGTCTGTCGAAGTGTCTCGATCCGGCAGATCAGAAGCCCCGTTCTCGGGAGCGGAGGCGGCGGCCACGGAATGTGCCGCGGCTCGGCGAGTGAGACCTCGAGCCGCGGCGTGGGCCGCCTCGTTGCCCGGAAGCGGGACATCGGTGTGTGCCGGGGTCCAAAGGAGGAAGACTGTTAAATCTTGTTGTGGCGATCGCGACGCTGAGTCACCATCACCGCACATCTTAAGGATGCGGGCCGCTTCCCGCGAGACACGGCCGCGCGCGAAGCCAACTCACGCAACTTTAAATTATTTTAGTGTTTAACCCACACTGCAAATTTGGTTTTTACCATGTCCAAGAAGCCATTTCGCAAACTCTATGGTAACCGCACTGTTTCGAGAACGTTGGAGACAAGAGCCCTGACGACAAGAACCCTAGGCCGCATAGATCTTTCCCAAACGTTAATTATCTGGTTTGGCACGTATTCAATGGGGAGCTGAAACCCAACTTTCGGCCAGTCATTTCATTCTGCTAGGAGAGGGGAAAATTTCTACCCATCTTTAGCAGTCTCTTCTCTGCTTAAAACAGGCGGTATATACTCACTCACTGTGGCTAAGTTTTCAACAAAAACAAGTTAGGCTGTCAGCGTCGTTATGGAGTACAGGGAAGGCCTCTCTTTTCGTTTTCTCGAAAGTAGTGAAAGAAAAATTGCTAAGCTATGCTAGGCCACAGCTATCTAGGCAACGCAGTGAAGGCTATGGAGGTGGTGCTTCAGCACTTTTGCGCTATTTCGCTAGTAGGAAGGCAGCATGCAAACAATTTCAATTCCAGTTTCTTTTTTTTGCTCTCAGCGTTCACACTTTGCGAAAAATGTATACATCAAGAATGTATATGAAAGAGTTAGAATACTCTGTGTACGTTCCAGTGTAGCATTTTGAGTATATTCTTCTTCGAGAAATAAGCTGCGAGTTTGCTGCCACACGTGGACCGAGTGAAGTCAAATACGCTATGTTTGCTACGCAGAACAGGCTTGTTCAAAACGTGGTGCTGTCTCGGAAACATGAAACGAATACAAATCTCGTAAATTACAGATTATTTATCTTCACTTGCAACCTCCCTGAATTATTTGCGTCTGATAATAAATGGAACACTATTCATTCCAGAAAGGAACACGGCAGAACTCTAAATAAGTTTAGGCACTTTTCTCTCCGCGCAGGTGCATGTGTTTCAGTTCGTGACTTCTACAGCACTGCTAAGATGAGTTTTCCCTTTGTATCAAGAACTGCTTGTCACTCCTTGAGCAGTTTTCTTTTTTTTTTGCTAGATGGAACTAAATTTCCTCACCGGACTCGTTACTGAATACACCTACATTGAAGTACACCGCAGGCAAGGAACCAAGGGGCACTTTACTGAAAGGAACGAAGAGCAGCAAGTCGGATGAAACATCAACTGCAGTGACGTGTCGTTTGTCGTCTATGACACTCCTGCAAGCTTATTTACATAGATTTTCCCGTTGACAAATGGGTAACATTTAATTTGAAAACTTCGCTCTTAGGAGCAGAGGGAGTTTGTAGCGTAACAAGGTTGCCTACCTCGGGCATTTCTTGAATAATACCTTTACGCGACGTGCCACACGGCGCATAGTGTTCTCTTCCAGCTTGGTAATTGCACGTACGCGCAGACATCTCATCTCGAGCCCGCCAGATGCACGCATGTAGGAAAAATGAACTCAAGGAAAGCGTAAGTTTATCTGATCGCTCCAGGTTGAGTTTTTTTTTTTCTTTCTTTGCCACCAGGGTTGGACGGGTTTTCGTTACCTATACGCACAACAGAACGAAGGCAGTGAAGACGACAGAAGACACAAGTTTTTTTTTGTTTTTATTGAGCTGCCATGCTAGTGAATTATTTCCATCTTGTTTTCTTATATTCAACAGGCAGAAAATTTTGATGTTTACTATCTGGCTATAGCTAGTAATGGCCTCAGAAGTCTAGAAAGAAGCGTTGTTAGTAATAACCACTTTGCATTTGTGTAATTGATGAATATCTCTCGTTTATAAAACCTTTGTTAGGTGCCCTGAGCGAACATGCTAGAAGTTTTTTCATCGATTTCTAGTGAGTCACTTGACTGATTTCTCTTTTCTGTTCCTTATCTTCATAATATTGTTCAATATTTACTTAATCTGTTCTTCCAGTAGAATAAAAGTAAGTGCTCTGAAGTGGAAGAGGTAATATGCGTGTTGCAGAAATCTCGTGAAAGTTTTCTTTTGGTTCCACCCAGAAATCGCACCACGTAGATTGGTTGGTGCCATTGTGGAAGACAAAATTGGGGAGAGACTGGGACCTATTCCAAGTGATATAAAAAGCATGAACATCTGGAATAATTGACGTCAGCTTTAAAGGGGAACCCAGTATGAATAGCGATAAACATTGTAGACGCTTTCAGAGACACCATCCGTGTTCGAGTGGTTTGCTACTAAGCCTATTTTAAGCCCTTCATCCAGCCAAACCAAAGCCGCTGTTGCTGCTCAGTTGCTGAGCACGCTAAACGCTCCGCCACCGTGGCAGTAGTTTCGGATTAGGCTGCATGTATAAGTGTCGTAAGGTAGTATACATACATAACTTCAATGTATACGCTCAGGTTAAATATGGCGGAACTACTGCCGAATATTTAACGCTGATCTTGGCCCGTTAGTGCTTTCATTGAACACACAACTTACCACAGGAGGCATGCAATTGCATCTGGACAAACATGCAGTTCTGAGATCTGCAAGAAGACGTGAAAGATGTGGGCTTGCAAGTTTTTTACATGCTGCATGACCAGCCATGCAAACAATATACCAAATAAGCGATCTTATCAGAGCAGATTGGCCTGCTGGGTACCTTAAGTGCGCAACCTAAATGAAAGAGAAAGCATGCATTAAACAATAAGCGCAAATTATACCAGAGTTAGGACGCTTTGAACAGCCGTTCAGTTGAAGGACAGCTGAGCACAAAACTGCAGTTGAACTAAAAAGAAGGGGACTCCCAATTAGAATTTCATATCTCCGTTTTGCGCTGCTCCTTGGGCGTGCGAAGAAAGCGCTCAGTTTCCCTCACTGTAACTTTTGACAACGTGGCATGATCAAGTGTGGGGCACGAGGGACAGCTAGTGAATGATCATTTCTATCTCGTTTTTATATTCAACAAGAATTGATTTGATATGTGGGGTTTAACGTTTCAAAACCACCATAAGATTATGAGAGACGCCGTAGTGGAGGACTCCGGAAATTTCGACCACCTGGGGTGCTTTAACGTGCACCCAAATCTGAACACACGGGCCTACAACATTTCCGCCTCCATCGGAAATGCAGCCACCGCAGCCGGGATTTGAACCCGCAACCTGCGGGTCAGCAGCCGCGTACCTTAGCCACTAGACCACCGCGGCGGGGCTATATTCAACAAGCAGACAATTTGTAAGGTCATTTCTGGCTATAACCAGAAATGGCCTCTCTTATAATAGAAGTACCTAGGACTTCAAACTTTTAACCACTTTTTATAAACACATACACTTCCCGTGTACAGCTTAGTTAAGAAGCGTCATCGAGTGAAACTGCCATAAAATATCAAGAAATCATTCGAAACAGATTTTGTTATATTTTCACAGTAATGCCCCATGTTCTTTAAATATTGCAGGTAGCATTAATTTGTGTTAACCTTCCAATTAGCATTTTTTTTACCCACAGGGCAAGCCGTCCTTCGATACGCAGGGTACGCAACCACCTTAGAATCCAACAAAGAACGCAAAGGCGATATACCGTCATAGCTCCGAGAATGTCATGGGATCCAGCATATTCCTCTAAACATTCATCTTCGATCGATATGTGGGGTTTAACGTCCCAAAACCACCATATGATTATGAGAGACGCCGTAGTGGAGGGCTCCGAAAATTTTGACCACCTGGGGTTCTTTAACGTGCACCCATATCTGAGCACACGGGCCTACAACATTTCCGCCTCCATCGGAAATGCAGCCGCCGCAGCCGGGATTCGAACCCGCGACCTGCGGGTCAGCAGCTGAGTACCTTAGCCACTAGACCACCGCGGCGGGGCTAAACATGCATCTTCAACATCTCCGAGCAAGGCGGCTCGCCAGGGTTAACATGATCTGGAATAACCATCGCAGTGACCCGTAGGCGCGATACGTGGACGCAGCCAAGTATCCGGGCGAAACGCCTTTGCGATTACCGTCACAGATTACAATGGCACGGTACTGGCATCGGCGACTATCTTCGCCAAACGTGCGGAAACAGCTGAAGAGGGGGCTGTATCACTCGCCGCCCAGACGAGTGAGGATTCCATCGGGGTCTTTACCGACTCGAAACAGCAGCATGGAACTACCTGAAAGGTGGGGTCTCCATGGTGGCGATTAGGCTACTAAAGCGCATAGACAATCCTCCCCCGTACACACGCATCGTGTGGATTCCGGGTCACGAATGTCTCGAGGGAATCCACACGACGCATCCACACACCGCAGCCCACGAATGCGTTAACCGGGCATTCCCGTACGAGATCCGAGGCTTCTCCCACCCAAAAAGAAAATCAGAGGCAAGAAAACCCATACCGCTACCGTATAATGCACTACTGCAGCATTTGTGGCTCGAACGTAGGTCATACCCTCCACCGCATCCAAAACTCACAAGAGACGAAGGCACTGACTACCGGCGCTTTCGAAGCAACACGTAAACCCACGGCGTACTATTGCGTCACATGAAACTAACATTGCATAGCTACATTGATCTGTCCTCACTGCAATGTGGCAGACACTCTGGCGCACCTCCTACTGCAGTGCAAAGTAAGCGTCCCAAGTCTACAAGCAGCAGCACCAGAGGCGGCCAAGACCTCCTCAGTGAAGCGTGGTAGGCTGCGATCTCCCAGCCGAACGTGGTCAACCAACGTCAACTCGTCGCTCGAGCCCGATGGGCTCTCCAGACCAGAGTGTTCCTGGAACAAGGGACCCGCCCATCTTCACTCTCAAGCTTTACTCAATAGATGTTTTCTCTCTCTCTAACCATTTCAATAACCTTGAACTTACACAGTAGGTCTATTGCGTTTTTTTTTTTCAATGAAATGTTGATTTACAGATTTCGGTGGCAGCTGTGACGGCGTAATTCGCAAAGAATGTGGTGCCAGTGATCTTATAAAAATTTTTGATGTTCACAACGAGGTCCTCTATGTTGCGTCTACAAAAAGGTACACTTATATATGAGCGCTTCTTAAAATGGACAGCGTCACAGGGCCCCGCAGCAGAGAGCTCACTGCTGTCAGTCACACGAGTGGCTGCTCAGGCCAATAATGTGTTCCAAGATTTCTAAAGATATTCACTATAAGAAATAAATTCATTAAACAAGACAGGTTTAGTTTCCAGTGCTGAAACGTGAACATACGTTGTCGTGCAGCTACTAGTGATGCAAAAGTTAGTGTCTTTACCGCCGATGTGTACACACCCGTGATTTCTTGAATGTGAACTCCCGTATGTACAAATAATTCTAATAAGTTATACCCATAGTGCGAAATGAGTGTGAAGAGAAAACGCTTTTCTTCTATATGCAGTCTTTGCTGGATTTCTGGGTAGTGAAAACATCCTCAGCGGTGCACGACGTGGAGCTGACGTGGAGTATTGCACACGTAATCAAAATTTTACAGCAGAGCTGTTAAGGCTGAGGTATGCCGCGTGTCGCAGATAAAAAGTTATCACGGACCAGCAGGCGTTCTCTTCATCCTCTGTTTTACCGCCTTCCTCTGTTTCCCTTTCTGCTTCTCTCCAAAAGCACGCGCGTCAATTTCTTCGGCATGAGATGCAATAACTGTAATAGACGAGAGAAAGATGGAGAAAAAGAAAATTCTTGGCGATCAATTCTCCGGTTATTGCAGTGGCCCGACTGCCCTACGTAGATGTGACCACACCTGAAAGAATAATGGAACACTATACATCACTAACAGGAAGGTCATCTTCTAAGCTCTGCATTGTCGAGAGTGTAAGTGCACGGCGAAATTCGATTAATGTGCAGTTTCGTATCACCAGAGGAACAAAGAAACGCGTCTCATGATGAAGGAATGGCACATGATAATATTAAGGATCCAACCATGCTCCGATCCCAGTCCTAATCTCCGTCATGGTTCAGTTGACCAAATCATCGCAGTTTTGCTGAGGTTAATATAGAGGCCGCTCCCTTAGCCCGTGACGGGGAATCTAGACGCAGTGACCTTCGGGAGTGAGATTGTCAATAATCGAAATTGCGAAACGCTTCCGTTCCAGACAAACGACTAAGTGAAGACACCGAAGGCGACAATTACAACGACGAACACTACATTCGCCGATATAAGCGATGTCGTGAGAGCTGATGCTCACCATTCACAATGACGGCCACCAAGCGACGGCTCTTGCTGACACCGGCTCCAACTTTTCGACAATAAGGGTGCAACTTGACGACAGATTAAGGAAGTCGTCATGCTACGGGCCCAATATAAAAACTGCCGGAGGCCAGTTGATGACCCCTGTTGGCAACTGCATGGCACGATTAATAATCATTGGTTCGACCTTCGTCGCCATTATCAATGATCTTCATGAATGCTGAGAAGAGGCCTCATTCGAAATACATTTCTTGCGAGAATACGAATTAGTGATTGACATCCGTTCCAGGATGCCAATCACTACTTTCCTACCAACTCAGGCACACTTAACCATCAGAAAAAAAAAGCAACCTCGTTTATGAATTACCGGTGATGACGCCATACATCTGGCCGTAGTTGCTTTCTCGTACCCGTGCATTGCGGCAGCCTAAAGGACGGCGTAACTGGCGTCGCTGAACGCCTTAGTGAGCTGGCATTCACATGTGACATTTCTTTCACGAGGGCAGTTATCAACGTCATCAGTCAGTACACTGAAGTATTTTTGAAAAGTTTTAGTAAAAAACGCCGACTACTGTTGATGTCAGTTCGACGTTATTAACCACCGAGCGAGACCGCCTCATTGAGCCGATCAAGTTTCGCAGCTGCTTCTCAGCCACTTTCATAGTTGGTCAAACACAGCTCATAAACACCGCACCATCCGAGATATTGACGCCTGACCTATCCGGTAAAATCCTGACCCCGTTACTCCAAAGAAGCGCGACGCAATTCGAAAAAAAAAAAACAGAGAACGATAATGGAAGCTGGCATTGTACAGCCATCTAACAGCCTTTAGGAATTTATACGTCCACAAGTCCGTCCTGCGCCTCTCCCTCTGTCTGTCCATCTGTGCTTCCTCCCGTCTGTCTGTCCGTCCATGCTCCGTCCGTTCATGCTTCCGTCCTTCCGTACGTTCATTCATCCGTGCGTTCGTCCATGCGTCCAAGCTTATCCGTTCATCCGTGCCTCCGACCGTCTGTCCGTCCGTACTACCATCTGTCCATACGTGTATCCGTGCCTCTGTTCGCTCGTTCATCCATCCAGACGCATGAACGGACGGATGGATGCACGGACAGTCACATGTGCAGACGGATGGACGCACGCTTCGCCCCCCCATCATCTTTCACTCCGTGGATATGCTGTGACTTTTTGTTTTCATTTTTTGTTGATCTGAATCAAATCTGTTGTGGTTGCACCAAATGTCCATTGATGTTTTCTCCTTTTGCATGCGAAGCAGCTCTTTGGCTCACATGTGTAACACCGTACGTACGTGCGCAACGCTCAACCACACGTCGAGTGAAAACACTCTTTCGGCTTGTTTATCTGCGATGAAACTTACACGAAACCCAGCTCGCCTCCCATGTTTTTGCGTTTCAAGGAAACGTCTACTCGAGTAAACGCTACACTGAGTTTCGCTTCAAACCGTTCTTCCAGAACCCGCGTCGACACCCGTTTTAGCCGGGTCAACGCCGTGCGCCCCACTGCTGCTTCGCATCCCATCAGAGTTCAATTCGGAGAGATGGTCTCTACTTTTAGATGCGGAAGCATCTTATACTCGCGCCTTGTAGTGCGCCGTCCGCGCCGTCCGCGCCGTCCGCACCGCTTCTCGAACATTCGACAGCTGATGCGCGCGCATGCGCCGTCGCGCCGTCGCCCACCATCTGTGCCGCGCGCGCTTCTCCTTCGAGAACATTCGACAGCTGACAGCGCATGCGCCGTCGCGCCGTCGCCATCTGTGCCGCGCGCGCGCTTCTCCTTCGAGAACATTCAACAGCTGACAGTGCATGCGCCGTCGCGCTGTATATATACTCAAGGTCGGCGCTCGCTCGCTCAGTTGCCGCTCGTCGGTTGGTTTGTACGGCGCGTCGACGTCCAAGGTCGCGGTGAAATGAATTCCAACGAATGCACAAACACAATGATCGACGTCCCTTCGACCAGCGCCGTCCTTTCGCATACGTGTGTACGTGTTCACTCATTTAACACCCCCTCCTACAACCACGTTAACCAATTTAGCCATGGACCCAAGTAAGTCGAAATTTAACACCCCATTTCACAACCACGTTAACCAATTTAGCCATCGACCCAAGTAAGTCGCACTTTAACACCCCGTTAACCAATTATATGCTCCGCATCCTCCTCAGTGTTCCCCCGAGGGAAGCTGCGGGCAATTTTTTAGCCTTATAATTTGCACATCTCCTGTGCAATGCCTGCAGAGACCTTCAGCATATATCTAAAAGAATGAATATACACAGCTAAATAGTCAAACGTATTCACGGTACAATTTTATACAGTTGGCATTTATATACCCATCTTCTTCATCTGTACATTATCATCATCATGTGTAAGTCATGCATTATCATCGTTGTCGCGTATGAGCATCATCACTCTTGGTTTATCGTTGGCGCAGTCGGCTGACGGGTTTTCGGGCTTAATAAATCTCATCCAAGCCAAGATCTCATGACAATTGCTGTTGCGTAAAGAACAAAGGGCACGTCTATTCAACGTCCAATTTCTGCGGCTTATTTTTTTATAATAACACTAACATCACTTCGTCTTGTTTCTCATCTTTGAAACTACTCGAAAAAAGGTCTGCGTTATCAAAGAGGCCTAATTTTCGACGACTAAATGTGGTCTTTAAAGAACGAGTGTTTGTACTAGAGGGCTCAAGAAAAACACCGAGCTATAGCGTAATACTCTAAGGAAATGCTGTCCGGAAAAAGAGAGCTCCTCGTGGGTCACAAGATTCGCGTACGCTTCAGTGTACATCTAATGCGTCTCGCGGGTCGCCAGATTCACATACGCTTCAGTGTACATCTAATGTCAAAAGCAAGACGTTTCTCGTTATTAATAGCCAAACCCAGTTGCCTGGATAAATGTTTGAAAAAGTTTTACTTCAACTCAGCAACTTCTGGCTACATTACAACTATGTTCTCCCTTTCAAAAATACTAAATAAAATATCATAATTCACCCATAATCTTACGGCTAAGAGTAATATATATAAGCTCTCAGATGGATTCCTTTTTTCAAAGCGGGGGAAATTCCTGCTTAACTTAACTTGATCTATAATATTATTTTTAAGAATATTGCGCGCTGAAGCACAAAAAATGGCATGGTCATAATGAAATATTGTTTTTATTGCGGTTATTATATTTAAAAAATGAAGAACAGATCTGCTACATGTTTTTAAGTTTTTGTAAATCTTTTGCTTTGCTCTTCCTTCACGCCACCTTAACTCTAACAGACATTTCATTGCAACGTATGTTTTGCAAGAAGAAAGAATCGGTGCATTTTTATTGTACCTAACAGGCATCAATAACGTTAACAATCATTGATTAATTTAAACTCATTTCATCTAAACAAGTGAAGCAAGTGACTTCTTTCACAAGCTATAAATACATAACGAATTTATAGGCTTTCGGTTGGTGTACGTTTGATGCCTCCTCCCCCCAACCGTCGAAAGTATTTCTTCATTTGTTTATTTACCTGTCTTTTGTAACAATATAAAAGCCGAATAAACCTGAAGGTCTTCTTGATGTCGCTTGCACCTTTTAGTCTACAAAATCTCCATGGCGTCTAATCAGTATACCATAGGACTGCTCTAGCGTACGGCATCACTTTCGTAAGACTTCCATTGGTATACCGCTGCGCTTTTTTGCCAAGATTTTGTATTGATCTGTAGCCGCACTGGAAGCTGAGGCTACAACAGTGATAAGATGCGAGAACTACCTCGAACGCGCGCGTAAGGAGTTCTGCCACACCTATCATTTATCTGTAAACTTTTGAAAGCCCCGTCATCCAACGTAATTCACGTAATACGGAGAGTGAGAGGCAAACCGAACGCTATGATCATGTAATCATATCTGCAAGAGTGCACCTGTCGGAGTGCTGGTGGTTAAAGTTTAAGACAGTAGCAGTGCTGTACACGGTGCTGTGAAATGACGGCTGTCAGGTAGTGCAACTAACTTGTGAGTACTCACGTGCTGTTAGTGCAGGGTCCAGTCTGTCGTTTTTTCCCCAATGCGTGTCCAGCGTAGTTTGGTCCCGGCCAAGCAATCACTTCCAACCCGTTAGTTTCAAGTTTGAAACCTATAATGAAAGACGAGACGGAGGCCCTGGTTGAGCGAAGCACCCGTAACAGCCCCCCGAACCGTTCATTTTAACGAGCGTCTCAGCTATCGCGAGCTCTATAACGCTTCGGGAAAATTATTCCCCGCCAAATCTTTCTGAGTCTCCAAGAGCCGAGACTTATACGTATGGCTGAAACACAGCTACCACGCATGGGTGATATCTTTAGAGATGGTGCTGTAGGCCACAGTAATTGCGCTACTTTAGTGCGAGTGCACCTACATAATCGTAAAAGCTCACTTGCAAACCATTTTTGTCGCACTCAGCCCCACTCAAAAAGAAAGTATATGGTGATGTTTCAAGTGCTGCGACAAAGTTTAGTGTCGAATTTACGACTGTTTACTGTTAGGTGCGCTGGTGTTTTTTTTTTAACGTGAACCAGTAGAGGAATTTTTCGCGTGGTTCATCTCACTTTGATAGAAATGAACACAGCTAGGGAGACTTCCGCAGCGACGAGACATTAAACAACGCAAGCACCATGCACAGTACTTCCTTAGTTTAACAACCCAAGCCCATAGAGTACAAGCGATGCTGGCTTTGCAGTAACACAAAGGGAAGACAATAAGGTAATTTGATAGGGTACAATTCTTTTATATTCCTATTTCGCTTTCAACAACGTTTAAACACTTTTGCCTATCTGCTCTTGTACTTACACCCACTAATATAACGCAGTTAACGCAGTGGTTAGCCAACGCCATCTGCACAAAGTGCCACAAAAAAAACTTAACATGGTTCGTTAATAAAAAGTGGTTATCGTTTACTGCCACGCATGTTCTACAGAAAAGTACCACACTTAGATAAGCTTCACTTAGCGGTGTATTTTTATAGAACATGTGCAATAATTTTGAAAGGCATGCAAACGTTACACCAGCTCACTTAAAAAACTAATCGTAAGAAGTATACAGCAATTGACAGAAAGAAATACATGACTTTAATATAAGCTTCTTACTTGTGTTATGCAAGTCTGCGTTGCTAATTATATTTCTGAACGTATTCTTTTGCGTCGTTGTACCAGCAACCACTTGTCCTTTGAAGTAACTGCAGATGAGATTTATTGCGATCTTGATTATTTTGTCTCGCAAAACTTAGACCATTGGGCTGGCTGTATCTGCAGCAAAGATAATTTCACTCAATATTTTATACAGGCATACCTGTTCACAACTTAATCAATGACCGTCCTGAACAAGCGCATAAGATTGCAATCTTAGAAGTAATATTACAGTTGTGAAGATCGTTAACTAAAAATTTAGATCTCACGTACCTTGGGAATCGATGTTATGTGAAGCATGCGGACATGTGTTTCTTTTCTAATTTTTTGATTGACTGGAATGTTATGATCTCGTGCTAAAGATAAGCAAAAATGCACGCACAGATACACGTTACACCCGCATATGTTTTAAATAACCAGTGGTTTACACTTTCATAACGATGCTAACAGCGACATAGATATTATTAAGACAAGAAGCGGTAAGCAGATATCAAGCACTGGTGCTCGCGAGGACGGTTGCCCTTGACATTCCTGCATAAATCCACTTCAGTGAATGGCGCTTAACTACATCATCATTATCATCATCATCATCAACAACAACAACAACAACAACATCATCATGGTCATCATCTGTCTGACAACGCCCACTGCAGGGCAAAGGCCTCTCCTTATCTGCCAATCAACCTGGCTTTGTGCTTTAGGTTGCCACGCTATACCTGCGAACTTTAATTCAATGTACGAGCGAGTGAGTACTCACAACAAATGGGATGACACTGCCAAGTTGGCCTACGTCTCTTTCTACCTGTCGGACGTGGCCAAGCTGTGGTTTATAAACCACGAAGCGGAACTCCCTACATGGTCGGTCTTCAAAACGAGCCTCACACAAGTTTTCGGGCGGCCTGAGGTACGCAAACGCCGTGCCGAACAACGCTTACATACTCGGTCCCGGCAGCTTGGTGAGAATTTCACAAGCTATATTGAGGACGTTCTGGACCTTTGCAAGCGAGTGAACGAGTCAATGTCCGAAGAGCTTAAGATCAAGCATATCATGAAGGGCATTGAGGACGACGCTTTCCAAATGTTGCTTTCAAAGAGTCCTCGCACTGTCCTAGAACTGACCGAGTTATGCCAGAGTTTTGACGAGTTGCGCAGGCAACGTCTTTCCACCCGACGTCCCTCGGTGCTCGACGACTCTTCGTCCAGCCTTTCCACCCTTGGCATAGGAGAAGACCATGCCCCTCTTCTCTCCAAGATCCAAGAGTTCATCCGCGCTAAGGTAGCTTGTCAGCTCTCTTTGATGTCCTGTGTACCCGATCAACCACGCAGATCGCCGTCTACACTCCGCGACTTCATTCAAGACCAGGTCGCACAAGTTCTTCCTCCCGCCCGTGAACCTCCCCCAGTCGCCGCACCTCTCACGTACGCCGAAGCCGTTGCTCGACCTCGACAGCCTGCGTTCCAGTCAGCGCCTATGTATTCGCCGCCGCCCTTTTCGCCGCCGACCTATTCACCGCCGACCTATTCGCCGCCGACCTATTCACCGCCGACCTATTCACCGCCGACCTATTCACCGCCGCCTATGCCAATACCACCCCGGCCGCAGTTTTCTGCCCCCCAGCCGCAAGTCGGAGTCTACTCCGACCAATGGCAGACCTACGACAACCGTCCCATATGTTTTTCTTGTGGTGGTGCTGGCCACGTGGCACGTTATTGTCGTCGTCGCCAGGCTGCCCAGAACATTCGACGAATGCCCTCTTTCGACCCTCAGTTTTCGTCTACGCCTTCAAGCCCTCCTTCCTCTTCCTTTCCTTCTGATCGTCCACACGGCCCGATCCGCCGCTCCCCATCTCCACGTCGACGTTCGCTTTCCCCTATGCGTCGCTGTTCCGGACCCACCGACCAGGAAAACTAACGGCCGCAGTTCCCGAGGCACGAACTGCGTCCCCTTCGCCATGCACAAGTCCTCGCCCCTGTCCAGCTAACGTCATTGAAGTGTCAGTCGATGGTATCGTCGTCATGGCGCTTGCTGACACCGGAGCCGCTCTATCCGTCCTGTTCATGAACCTGTGCCGCAAACTCCGCAAAGTTCTGACGCCATTATCCGGCCTGTCTCTTAGAACGGCTAATGCAGAAAGTGTAACACCTCTCGCAACCTGCACCGCACGAGTCGTCATCGAAGGGATTGTGTATATTGTCGAATTCGTAGTGCTGCCCTCGTGTTCCCATGACATGATACTCGGCTGGGACTTCCTTGCGAATAATAATGCCGTCATTTACTGCTGTCGCGCTGAACTTGAGCTATCTGCACTTCCTGATGTTGACGCTGTCGAAGCCTCCCTGCCGTGTTATAAACTGTTTGTTTCCGACGACACCACCGTACCACCGCGCTCTTCTCTGCTGATGACTGTGTCGTGTGACGCTATTTCCGACGGTGATGTTTTATTTACGCCCTCTGCCCTGTTCATTCAACGGAAATGTTCTCCACTGCCCATTGCTCTCCTTACTCTCCACCATGGCATCACGAAGACGCTCGTGTAGAATACGCTAGAAGGGCCTTTACCTTTATTCTATGGTGAATGTCTCGGTCACGTGCATCCGATCGACGCCCGTCACATTTTTGACGCTCCATCTAGTTTACTTTCTACGGACCTCAGCGCACTCATTTCTGACTCTGTTGTTGACCAGTCACTCCTTGACGCTTTCCACCGCTCCATCGATGTCGCAACGTCTTCGTCAGAACGAAGCCAGTTAGTGAACCTGCTGCAAAAGTTTCGTACTTCTTTTGACAGCCACGCTTCTGGCCTCAGTCGCACATCGAACATATCTCACAAGATTGACACAGGAAGCCATACGCCTCTACGGCAGCGCCCCTACCGAGTCTCAGCGTCGGAGCGCCGTGTTATTGACGACCAGGTTGCTGACATGCTCCAGCGGGGTATTGTACAGCCTTCTAACAGTCCCTGGGCGTCACCGGTCGTTCTTGTTAAGAAGAAGGACGGCTCCATTCGGTTCTGTGTGGACTATCGACGTTTGAACAAGATCACCCGCAAGGACGTTTACCCGTTACCTCGAATAGACGACGCCCTTGACTGTTTGCAGGGAGCAGAATATTTCTCTTCGCTGCATTTACGGTCTGGATACTGGCAAGTTCCTATGGAAGCATCTGACCGACCGAAAACAGCATTTGTGACACCTGATGAGTTATACGAGTTTACCGTTATGCCTTCCGGCCTTTGTAACGCTCCAGCCACTTTTGAAAGAATGATGGACGCTATTTTACGAGGCCTCAAGTGGAACACATGTTTATGCTACCTCGATGACGTAGTTGTCTTTTCCACCGATTTCGACACCCATTTAAATCGTCTCGAGCACGTCCTCACACGTCTCACCGACGCCGGCCTTCAACTCAACCTCAAGAAGTGTCGTTTTGGTGCTCGGCAGCTCACCATTCTTGGCCACGTCGTATCGCGGGACGGCATACTTCCCGACCCCGCCAAGCTTCGAGCGGTCGCCGATTTTCCGAAGCCAAAAAACTTGAAGGAACTTAGAAGTTTTGTCGGCTTGTCGTCATACTTCCGACGCTTTATTAGAAATTTTGCTTCCATATGTGCGCCCCTTACGGACCTTCTTAGCGGCGACAGGGACCTTTCCACCTGGTCACCAGCATGCGACGATGCATTCACCAAATTACACCACCTGCTGACTTCACCACCCATCCTCCGTCACTACGATCCTGCCGCTCCCACGGAGGTTCATACTGATGCCAGCGGTGTTGGACTTGGCGCTGTGCTCGCGCAACGAAAGGCAGGGTTTGATGAATATGTCGTCGCCTACGCAAGCCGTACTTTGACGAAAGCCGAGGCTATTTACTCCGTGACCGAGAAAGAGTGTTTAGCTATTATTTGGGCCCTTGGAAAATTTCGCCCCTACCTGTATGGTCACGCATTCGACGTCGTCACTGACCACCACGCCCTTTGTTGGCTATCCACACCTAAAGACCCTTCCGGACGACTTGCTCGCTGGGCGCTCAAACTTCAGGAATACGACATCCGCGTTATTTACAGATCTGGTCGTAAGCACACGGACGCCGACGCCCTTTCTCGCTCACCCATATCGGATGAAGGTGGTTGCCTCTCTTCCCTCGAGCCTGCACTTGCGTTATCCGCCTTGCGCAACATGACGGTGGAACAACGAAAGGATCCCTGGATCAGTGGCCTCATAAGCATTCTTTCTGATCCTCTCACTCCTTCGCCGTCTCGCGCTCTCCGCCGCCAGGCTAGCAACGTTTGCCTAAGGGATGATCTTCTTTATCGACGCAACTACCTTTCTGACGGTCGCAAGTGTCTCCTTGTGATACCCCGCCATCTTCGAGCTGCCATCTGCGAAGCTTTTCACGCGGACCCACAGTGCGCCCACGCAGGCCTCTTTAAGACATACGCTAGGCTTCGACTCAGATATTATTGGCGTGGCATGTATAACTACGTGCGAAAGTTCATTCGCTCGTGTGCTCAGTGCCAACGACAAAAGTTACCTCCCGGGCAAGTTTACCCGTCACAACCTTTTCCTTGTCCTAGTCGACCTTTTGATCGCGTCGGCATTGACATTTACGGACCACTACCATGCACTCTAGCTGGTAATCGCTGGATTATTGTTGCGATAGACCATCTGACACGCTATGCCGAAACAGCCGCGCTGCCGACTGCCACAGCCCGTGACGTTGGAACGTTTCTGTTGCAACGTTTCATTCTGCGTCATGGTGCCCCTCGCGAGCTCTTAAGTGACAGAGGCCATGCCTTCTTTTCTGACGCCTTGAAGGCATTACTCAACGAATGCCGAATCGTGCACCGCACAAGTACAGCGTACCACCCTCAAACAAATGGCATGACGGAGCGCTTCAACCGTACTCTTGGCAGTATGCTGTCGATGTACGTCGCCTCTGATCATTCAAATTGGGACCAAGTTCTCCCGTTCGTCACCTACGCGTATAATACTGCCGTACAAGCTACTACTGGGTTTTCGCCATACTTTTTTTTGTACGGACGAGAACCTTCAAATACAGTAGACACTATTCTTCTATATAAACCTCATGAGTCCGAAAGTACAACTCTGTCCGAAGCTGCCCGACATGCTGAAGAATGCCGCCAGCTTGCCCGCTCTTTTTCTACCGAGGACCAGTGGCAGCAGCAATCCCGCCAGACTGGGGACCGTTCGACTCCAAACTTTCCATCTGGTTCATTAGTTTGGCTTCGAGCACCTGCTACCGCGCCTGGCCGCTCCGCAAAACTTCTTCCTAAATACATCGGGCCATACCACGTTGTAGAACAAACTTCACTCGTCAACTATATCGTGGAGCCCATCATCCCATCCACAGACCTACGCTACCGCGGCCGCGACACTGTCCACGTCTCTCGTCTCAAGCCATATTACGACCCATTAGTCATTTCTTCTCCCTAATCCGCCAGAATGGCGTCTTTTTGTGCGGAGGGCGATTGTAGTGAAGAAGAGGAGCTTCAGCGGCATTTCTCGGCGCATCAGGGGCATCGCCATCAGCATAAGCTCGTGCTTGCTGCGCTTGGCCGGACGCTGCTGACTGCTTCGCTTTCTGCGTTCTGCGCTGCAAATAAACCCCGTCACAAGTGCCGCTGAAGCTCCTCTTCTTCACTACAATATATATATATATATATATATATATATATATATATATATATATATATATATATATATATATGTGCATGCATATTTTCTAGCATACAACAGGAGGACAAAAACTCATCGCTGAAATAACTCACTCAATTAGGTGAGCACATGGTTTATGGCGAAAATTACGAGATCGTTGGTGCAATAGCTTATGAATGCTATCATCAGTGATATTTCATCAGTGCATGGACAAAATGCGAACCTTTCGCCAGAACCATCTGCTATACAGTCTCAGTTGAAACGGCAAGCTTTGGTCGAAACTTGACGGGACTAAAACTTCGAAGTATCTTAGAGTAAGAATTTATGTCTACGACTAATATTTGCTTACAATCACTAATAACTGCAGAATGTTATGTGTCAATCTAAAAAAATTTCGTCTACGCACTCATGCACAGTCCACTGAGAGTCTGCGATCTGTTAAGTGAAAAAATAAATGTCATTGAAGATCAACAGAACATTATCCCGTGGCAGCATATATGTCTTGCCCTTGTGTTCCTCTAAGGTGTAAGTAAACCAATCAATTAAGCAATCAGCTTAGAAGGACCACACATCTGAAGAATATCTTCAAAGGAGAAGCCGAAAAAATAATTTCAGACATTCTCAAAAGACCTTTTTTGCTCCTATTATTTATTCATTTATTTATTTATTTAGAGCGAAAGCCAGTCACTCAGCATTTAAGATAGTTGATAGTTGGCGGTTGTAAGAATACATTTCAAAGTGGTAGTAAAAGTGAAAAAAGAAGCAAAAACAAAATAAGGCAGATTTATTTATTTATTTATTTATTTATTTATTTATTATATCCTCAAAGGTTCCGTATGGAACTTTACATGAGGGGTGGGCGATGAAAGGCGGTATCAAAAATAATGGTTAAGATGCAGTTGAGTCTGCTGCTTGTATGGCATTCTTGAAGCGCGCAGAATCTCGGATGACTGCCGCCTCTTCCGGAAGGTCATTCCAGTCTCGGGCGGTGCGCAAAAAGAATGACTGTTGAAATGATGTGGTGTGAGCACGTGGCGGAATTACAGCGTTTGGATGACTTCTGCGATGGCCTCGATGGACTGGCTGGATGAGCTGGTTGTCACGTGTGGCTGAATGAAAGAATTTGTGGAAAAGGCACAAACGTGCAATATGACGACGAAAAGCGAGGGTAGGAAGCTTTAACTGGTTTTTTAGGTTGGAGATGCTGGAGTAACGGGAGTAATCTGAAGCAATGAATCTGGCTGCTCGGTTCTGGACAGATTCCAGAATTTTAATATGATTTGTTTGGTGGGGGTCAAAGACGGCAGATGCATATTCAAGTTTAGGTCTGACAATGGTGATATAAGCGAGTAGTTTAACGGAAGGTGGTGCCATGAAAATGTTGCGGCGTACGTAACCAAGGGCACGGTTAGCGGAGTGAGCTATGTGATCTATGTGGTCACCCCATGATAGGTCGCTCGAAAGATGGACACCTAGATATTTGATTGAGTTAGTAGCAGCTATAGGACAGTTGTTGATGGTGTAAGTAGCCGGCGCGTAGTTTCTGCGACGATGGAAAGAAATGAGCAATGTTTTATTCGTATTCAGAGACATCAGCCAAGTGTTACACCACTGTTGAATGCGTAAGAGGTCATGCTGTAGGGAAGAAACATCGGTAGAGTTATGTATTGGACGGTAAAGGACACAATCGTCGGCAAAAAGGCGAATGTTAGATTGAACAGAAAGTGGAATGTCGTTAATATATATCAAGAATAGGAGAGGCCCGAGGACGGTACCTTGGGGCACGCCAGACAGAACTGGGGAGAGGTTGGAAGATAGGTTATTAACATGCACAAATTGTTTGCGGTTTGTTAAGAATGCTTGGATCCAGTTGAAAACATACTGGTGAAGGCTTAGACGCGAGACTTTTAGTAGGAGACGAGAGTGAGGCACCTTGTCAAATGCTTTTTCGAAATCTAGAAACAGTGTATCAACTGGGATGTTACGATCTATGTGGAGATGGATGTCATGCAGGAATAATGTTAGTTGGGTCTCACAGGAGTGACCTTTACGAAAGCCATGCTGGTTTGGGTGAAAAAAACTTGCAGATGATAAAAAGCTGGCAACATGAGAGAAGATGACATGTTCCATGATCTTAGAACAAACACTAGTGAGCGAGATGGGGCGGTAGTTACCTGCAGATAAACGATCGCCCTTCTTGAAGACCGGAATGACCTTCCCAATTCTCCAGTCCAATGGGACTTCACCTGTATCGAGCGACTGTTGGAAAATGATTGATAGTATGGAACCAGAGATATGCTTAGTATTTTTAAGAATTTTGGCATTGATGCCATCTATACCACATGATGAAGAATTTTTTAATTGATTGATTACATTAACGATTCCCTCTGAGCTGAACTCAATCTTCGGCATTTGCGGAAAAGCAAAATGCGGATATTCAGGAAGTTCTCCGCTAGCTTCGTTAGTAAAAACGGAACAAAATGTAGAGTTCAAGACAGATGGAACGTCACAATCGGCAATAGGGGATCCAGAATTGTCACAAAGAGAAAGTGTAGTTTTATCATCCGGTTTCATTATTTTCCAAAAGCGGCGTGGGTTGTCCCGAAGCATGTTGGGTAGTGTGGTTGAAAAAAAGTTTCTCTTTGCCAATGCCAATAATGCCATGTATTCTTTGGCTGTACTTTTATACTTGTCCCAGGCTAGTTGAGAGTTCGATTGTCTGGCAGAACGAAACTGTCGTTTCTTCTTGTTTTTCATACGTTTTAGACTGACATTAAACCAGGGAGAACGAGATCTTTCACATATAGTGATTGTTGGAATGTAAAGTTTGATCAAGTCCTGCATCTTGGATTTAAATAAAGCCCAATTAGATTCAGTGGATTGTTGATCGTAAGTTGAGGAAAATTCACTATAAAAGGCTGCTAAGTCGTTGTTCATAGCGACATAGTCGGCTTTGTCGTAAAGAGTCAGTAATTTCTTCGATTTGACGCTTTTTTTATCATGTTACCGGGAAACGTAGTGTGGATCGCGGTGTGGTCGCTGAGACCGCTAATATAAGAAAGAGAAGAAAAGTTATCAGGATGTGACGTAAGCAGAAGGTCAAGAACGTTGCTTGAATGATCGGTTGTGCGCGTAGGAGAAGTGACAAGCTGTGATAGACCAAACGTTAAACACGTGTGTAAGAATTCATTGGAGACATTATCTGTGTTTTGGCAGGTGGATAGCTTGGACCAGTCAATGAAAGGAAAATTGAAATCGCCAAAAAGCAAGATGGGAGCACTAGGATTAGTAAGCGTTATCTCATGTAATACGTCATGAAAATCAGATGCAAACGAACTTTCAGAATTGGGTGAACGGTAACAGACGCCAATGAGCATATGCGGCGTGGTTGCGTGGCTGCGGACCCACAACATTTCTAAAGGCGTTTGCACGCTTACAAGGGAACATTGCAATTGACGATTAGTGGCTATTAGTACACCGCCACCGCGAGAACTGTCCCTATCCTTGCGGAAGATATCGAACTCAGGCAGGTTGGGAAAGAGCTCAGGACTTGAGACCAGAGAATTGAGCCAAGTTTCGGTGATTAGTACGACGTTACTAGAAGAGGATGAAATGAGGCTGCTTATGGCGTCACGTTTCGGTATGAGGCTACGAATATTACTGTAAAGAATTGATACATCATGTTTAGAAGGCTTATCTGGGTTGCCGACTTTCTTTGCTAGTTGCTAACGTTTGTACTCGACAACAGTCTGAGTAGGATGATCAAATACGTATGTTTTGTTACCACAGATAAGTTTATCGTAGCGCAGTTTGATGGGCATGTTTTGAGCCTTGCCGAATTCAACCAAGCGTCTACGGGCCAAGCGCGTATGCGGAGGAAAATCTTCACTTATACCGTAGACAGTGCCTTTCAGCTTGCCGCCCTTAGAAAGAATGTGGTCTTTGTCCTTGAAATGGGCAAACTTGACAATTATTGGTCGATTCTTTCTGTCTTTAAAAGCGCCAAGCCTGTGAGCCCTTTCAATGTTGCGTGCTTGAATTGTTATATCAAGATTTTTTTCGCAATGCTGGATGATTAATTCCTCTGAATCGCGCCACGTCTCCGTTTGTTTGTCTGCGAGGCCATAGAACACTAGGTTGCATCGGCGAGATCTACATTCCATATCTTCAACGCGAGCAGTCAGCTGAGACACCTGAACACCGCAGTTGTTCGTGACTGTTTCTATATTTTCAAGCTTGAGATTGATGCTTTGAATTGACTTAAGGTCGGATTCAATCTTGTAGAGTCTGTTATTGATGTCATTAAACTTTTTTTCGTTTTCGGACAGCGTCTCCTTAATGGAAGTTAATTGTTCGATCATAGCTGACTGCCCATTTTGTAACACTTTGAGCATTTCAAGTAAGTCGCCCGACGCTTTAGTAGCGGGGCCGGGATTAGTTTCGACATCACCTGCTAACAAAAGTACTCTCATCAGCATGCATGTACAGTCATATATTATCACAAGCGATCGCCGTGGGCCCGGCAGCACAAACAATGCACGAGAGCTAGTACGTTTAGCATAGAGGCAATGCTGATTCGTTACCTGCGTTACGAAGAAACGAAGCCAGTTAGGGCGATGCATCCTTAACGTGCCGCCGGGCCCACTAGTCGCGGCGATGGTTTCACCAGGCTTTATAGACTTTTCCAAGGGGGAGGGTAATATGCTGGTTGCAGATAGCACGTAGTAAGTCCGATCCATGCGCGGGCCGTACCACCAAAGATGAGCCTGCCGCGCAGATGATTCTGCGCAGACTGTTTGTGCAGGCATGCAGTCATCACGGCCATCCTCGTGGAAACTGTAGTCACTGTTGAGCGTTTCTGCAGGTCCGGGGTGCGGAACGCCGGCATCCTGTAGAACACCGACGGGCTGCCTCTCGATCCGAACCGGGAAAGGCTGCCAGGAAAGCACGACGAGCTGCGTTACGAAGAAACGAAGCCAGTTAGGGCGATGCATCCTTAACGTGCCGCCGGGCCCACTAGTCGCGGCGATGGTTTCACCAGGCTTTATAGACTTTTCCAAGGGGGAGGGTAATATGCTGGTTGCAGATAGCACGTAGTAAGTCCGATCCATGCGCGGGCCGTACCACCAAAGATGAGCCTGCCGCGCAGATGATTCTGCGCAGACTGTTTGTGCAGGCATGCAGTCATCACGGCCATCCTCGTGGAAACTGTAGTCACTGTTGAGCGTTTCTGCAGGTCCGGGGTGCGGAACGCCGGCATCCTGTAGAACACCGACGGGCTGCCTCTCGATCCGAACCGGGAAAGGCTGCCAGGAAAGCACGACGAGCTGCGTTACGAAGAAACGAAGCCAGTTAGGGCGATGCATCCTTAACGTGCCGCCGGGCCCACTAGTCGCGGCGATGGTTTCACCAGGCTTTATAGACTTTTCCAAGGGGGAGGGTAATATGCTGGTTGCAGATAGCACGTAGTAAGTCCGATCCATGCGCGGGCCGTACCACCAAAGATGAGCCTGCCGCGCAGATGATTCTGCGCAGACTGTTTGTGCAGGCATGCAGTCATCACGGCCATCCTCGTGGAAACTGTAGTCACTGTTGAGCGTTTCTGCAGGTCCGGGGTGCGGAACGCCGGCATCCTGTAGAACACCGACGGGCTGCCTCTCGATCCGAACCGGGAAAGGCTGCCAGGAAAGCACGACGAGCTGCGTTACGAAGAAACGAAGCCAGTTAGGGCGATGCATCCTTAACGTGCCGCCGGGCCCACTCATAAACCTTAAAGCAGGCGCAACTTCGACATGTGTACGTCAATAGAGATGAAAAAACGAACGCTAAGTGTAAATTCACCAAGTTCGATTCCCAGCTGCTGCTCACCTGAGACTGGACTTTTCCAATGCAACAATGTCTTGTCTGTCACCCTTATTATAACAGAACCTTTGTTGGGAAGTAAACGGAAACAGTGTTTACCATCTAGTCGTCTTTGCGCAATGTCCCTTTATTTTTCTTTCTCTTCTCTCTCTCTCTCTATCTCTCTGGCTCTCTCTTTTTATTTCTTCCTTTCTCCACAGCATGTTTTCTGGTTTTTTGATCTGAAAGAAATTGGCGGAAAAGGTTTTGCAGGCCACTATTTCACGCCGACGTTCCCCAAGATGAACTCGCTCGACAGCGCCCCCAGACGCAATCGATGTACTTTGGCTGGACCCTTAAAAGGAGATTAAGATGACAAATGACTTGACTAGTGTTAGCAAACTGCTCTTCCGCAATACTCCAAACAACTCCTCTCGCTGTGAGGATACGCTTGGAAAACCACAGAATGCCCAAAAAGTAAATACGATAAAACCTGTTGTTGGGCTAGTTCTTCCTTGTTCATAAACTAAAAAGACGCAGTACAGCCCCCCCCCCCCAAAAAAAACAAGCCATGCTCTTGACACTCTTTCATTTCACCTGTTTCTTTTTTTCTTTGATGTCATGGCATGCTTAAGAAAGCTCAAGCTGCTGAGGTTTCGGCGCAAAATTTGAAATAATTCAGTTCCAAGTATTTCTTAGCAAGTAAGGGATTGTCGAAATAGAATTGCAAGCAGAAGGATAAACACAGCTTCAATTGGAGACCACCCGCTGAGCTCCTATTCTGTCTACCGCCTAGTTTGCGGACTGGGCCATCGTTAGATAGAGGACCCACCTCAGTACTTAGTCTTGTGACAAATAAAATTGTCCTGTCTCTGTTTCCATCTCTCAGCAAGTATGTCTTCAACATACTGTAGAGCATCAGGCACATTATTATTTTTTTTCTCAGCAACCCTAAAGCTAAAGGAGAAGTACTGAAGTTTGCGTAGTTGCTAAGTGTTTTAGCGTAAAGCAGCACATTTCACACAAAGTAGCATATCGTTTACTCTGTGTATAGGTTACGGAGGATACCTCGTATATAGGTTTAAAACACGTTATAGTATTTTAAAAAAATACCAGGAATCAAGCACTCCCCACATGGGCTTTATGTGCAAAATTGAAGCATGTGGCTTGGTGTTCATCTCAGGGTTATCGCCAGTGGTTCAATAAAATTGGTGTACGCTATTGGTTACTTCTGCCAAGAAATCTTAGTCGCTGCTTTCCGCCTGTGCGTTGCTTTGTTCGTTTTCAGTGGAGCAGTGCACAATAAATAGTGAAACTTGCCCACTTTGTGAGACGCATATGGGCTGGGAGCTCTTGCACTTATAGGGCGGACGAATTCCGGTTTCACGTATTTATGTACAGCTTCGCTGTGAAACTGCCTGCGGCCACGAGGAGACCTTGCAGCATATCTTCTCTTTAACTGCCCTTGCTACGCCGTGCAGAGACAATGCCTTTCATGCGCTCTCGCTCGTCCAGACAACAGTATCATGACACTAGAAACCATTTTTCAATACAATACTGAAAAGTCGTCGAGAATTCAGGCAACCAAGGCATTGTTCAACTTCCTAAGGACAACAGGCTTGCACGAGCGACTGTAGACTCGGAGAACTGCCACTCTGCGTGGTGACATTATGTGTGCGCGCGTGTGCCACCAGTCTCTTTCTTTCTTTCTTTCTTTCTTTCTTTCTTTCTTTCTTTCTTTCTTTCTTTCTTTCTTTCTTTCTTTCTTTACTCTTCTTTGAATCTCTTCATTCCTTCCCTCTGTAAAGGGTAGCATACTGGTTATGCCGAACTGGTTAGCATCTCTGCCTTTCTTCTCGTTCGCTTTCCTTCCTTGCTTTGCGGTCAAGTATTAGCTCTAAACACTCATTTATTCTCCTACATGCCATAACATTCATTACTCTTCTCTTGCGAAGCAGGTGTGGGGCGTAGTTTTATTGCCCACGCGTATCTACTTTCGCGAAACCATAAAGGGAGGCACCGTAAAGTGATTACTTTTTCAGGAATGATGGGAATACACTTGCAATTTTTTTTTCTTAGAACAGGAGCACCTATGTTCGCTTGCTCGCCAGGAACGAGACTGCAGGTAGCACTTTCTAACGAAAGGAACTGGCTGTTGTCAACAAAATTATAATGAGGAAAATCATTGATAAATTCTTTTTTGTTGTTGTTGCTATCATTGTTCCTCTATTTCGTGTATAGAGCTACCAGTTCTCATGTACGTCAATACGCTTGCACCAGCACAGCACAGCACAGCGAGTAACACATTGTGGAGCTCCTGAGAGGGAAAACGAATCGTTCCTTTAGCCAGAACTCTGTGAAAAGGAGTGGTCGGCTTGATCATGGCTCGGCAGCATAAGTTTTTTTGTATAAACGCTCGCTGCTAAGCATAATAATTGGGCACTATTAGCAATAAACGTGTTTATGGGCGCGAGTGGTGTACTTGGAAATCGTTGAAAAGTGCGTTTAATTAAGGTTACGCCTGTAATTTGATTTGGACGTCTCACGTTATGTGTTGCTTCATGTGTAAACCTGTTCTGTATCTCTGTGACCAGACCCCGAATTTCAATGCTGGTATGTCCAACGGTGGTATGTGTGGTGCCATTTTCAACGTACGCGACATTCGTGTGACTACATTTTATGTGATGTATGCTGTCGTGCGACCGGACTGTATTTCGTGCTGCTTTTAGGGTAGCTATGTGAAAAGGCCTCGAGATTATGTGATTTTTTTTAGAGCTCGTCGGAACTAAGTGAAATATGTCTATGTACATTTCGAGGTAACCTTTTATTTATTGCTCTGATTTTTATAGATTATATGATCTGTTGAAATGAGCAGCCGGTGCTTTATACAAGCAAAAAACCTCCTAAATACTTCATTATAAAAATCAACATTGGTAAACTGCTATTAACAAGGGTTATGTTCAAATGATAGGTTGAACTTAGAACAGTTAGTGAGACACCCTGCTTTATATGACCGTAAGGTCACGTATTTCATCTTCCTTGTAAAGAATGTCACACTTTTTCCCGTGACTTTGTATGCCATAGTATCAAACCTCTAAAATCAAGGTATTTCTACCACCCCAACATAACTGAATTCTGAGCGCAACAAACGCGAATGCCATCTTGTGCTATACGTTTAAAGTGTAGGACCCACTTTAGACTAAGAAAAAAAACTTGGACAAGATGTATGAAGTGCAATAATAAAAACGGTATTGAAACAATGAGCTTGAGTCTCCGTGTGTTTAATTTTTTTGTCCGCAATACACGTAGTTGCAACGCGTCAGTTTTTTTCCCACTGTTGTACAGTCATACCGCTATAGGGAGGGAGGAAACAAAATTAGAAGGTGGATGGTTAAGCTGAAATACTTCCGGTTAGCTACCCTACACTGGGGGATATTGTAAGTGGAATATAAATATCAGAAAGAGAGAGAACGAAAGACAGTAAGCCAGTGATTTCACTGCACCGTGCGGGACTACGCCGCAAATCAGAGGCGTTCGCTTTAACCCACCGTTCTCAAAAAGCATAAGATAGCTTTAACTAGCTTGCGGGTAATAGAGAGATGTGGATGGTGCTGCATCGGCGCACGCAGGGGAAGTGGCTGACCCTCCAGTCGTCATCATGCGCTGGAAAGCATTATTTTCTCCGAGCTACGCAAAACAGGGACTATGGCACAGAAGATGGTCCATGCTTTTTTTCGTGTTATCGCGATTTGTTCCGTCAGGACCAGTGCAAAAAACTTCCCGCAACTCTTTGGGAAATTCACATATCCCGTAGAATGTCCGGTAAACATGTGACTGTGACTCTCAAAAAGAAATATTGAGCCATGTCGAAGTGGAATATTATTTTCAGGAAAGCAAGGCGCTACCGAGAGATGAATAGAACCCTGATTTCGAAGTGAAGAACGGCTCCGGGCCGCATTTTGGGAATATGGAAAAAAAAGGATTATGAGGTGCACAGCGTACCGAGAAATGAACAGCTTGTTGGCGCATCTCCAAGCATGTCTAATACCGAAAAGATAACAAATCATCCCGAGGCTTACCGACCCGGCAAGAGCTTATTTGCATGACCGTGCGAAGGATAAAACTCTTAGGAGACCGTAACGGGTAAGGCATGAATAACTTATGATCCAGAAGGGACTTTCTCCCCTTTTGTTCCCAGGCTTTGCTGCAAATCTTTTTGCATGCTGTTACCTGAGAAATGGAGTTTTTATTGTGCCACACTGACAAGTCCTCACAAGCGCGAAGCGTAAAGAAATTTATAATATGTCGCTAGATGTACGGCCATGTTTTTAATGAGATCAATGTGTTGTGTCACTCATGCATAAGTAAAGTACGTTTCCGTTCTCTAGGTTCACAGCATGCAGTTACCAAGGTGAAAATTAGAACACTACGTGAGTTCCACGACATATTGAAGCTTGTAATTTTAACTTAAGACTCTCTCACTACGCATGCATAATGGAACGTTTTCTGATGGCGATGAGATGAAGATGATGAAATTATCTGATGCTACTGCACAACTTTCTGCTTCTGTATTATTTACTACGCACATCTAAAGACGCACTGGACGGTCTAAGGTTAGTAAATTATGCTTTCTATGAACGCACTACATCCTGAGTGTGGAGAAAGTGTCACAAAAAACACAGAGTATATCATATTCGTTTCATGAAAAGTGTATTCCGTCTTACTGATGTATGTCTGTATTTATGTGTTAAGCGACCTGGGACGTTAGGCTAAGAACAATTAAGAAATAAGGAAACTTGAACTAAAGAATCTTTAATGCAGGCTTAACGTAAGAATAAACTGGTATAAAAAGTGAACTACAGATGTATCTGCTGGCTGTGAACAGCAGCTAGTAGTACAGCCGCCTAGAGCCAAACTTTCTAGTGAAAATTATTTCCGAGCATTAAGCACGCTAACTTCATCCGTGAATTTTTCTAGAAAGCGAAAAACAGAAGTGCTGAACTTATCGACATTTAGTGTACAGTTAGTAGTATATTAATTAGAGGAATTTTTGTTCCTGACCATCAGCAGCTGTTGAAAACTAAATCTAAATTGAGACCAGTGCTAAAAAGAAAACGAATAGAAATCAACAACAGCCATCCTACCTTGAAACTATTTCGCTGATCGCAACAATGAGGGGCTCCTCTTTTCCATCATCCTTCTATGCGGTGCACTAGTGCGAGCGCTTACAGAGTACAAAATGCCGGCTGCTTCTGGAACCCTGATAAAACTACGGCTTTCTGACCACTCTCAACTCTATTTTGTCAATTGTTTTTCCGTCAAATGAGACAGAAATCCTAGAAATTATGAAACCGTTCAAATGAGTAACATTACTTCAGACCCTTTTTTCTTGAGACAACTACGGTGCTTCTTTTTTTTTGCAAACTAACCACAAAGATTGTCCGAATTGTTCTATCTAGACTGTCCTTCCGATTAGCTGCGGCTCAAATATTTATTGCACATGAAACTTTGCCTTAACCATGAAGGAGAATTGATCGTCTTTGGCCCTACTTTGATGGTTATACGAATATATAAAAAATGCAACTATTCAACTCTTATCAACCGATGGGTGCCATTACAACGTATAATGTTGCAGCGTCGAAACGACTAACATTCTGACTATCACCATTACCTTTTGAACAAACCTAATCTCTTCTTTTGATTAACTTGATACTTCACGGCGGCTTTGTTAACAGCAGTAACAGCCGTGATCAGAGCATCTGTTTTGTGTTAGACTTTTTTCGTTCCCGTCTCATAAAATAACGTGGCCATTTTGTAGAAGCAAATAGGTCAAACTCTCTAAATGAAAGAAGAAAATTATGTCCACTCCGCAAGACCGCTTTCTTCCTTGGTTCTTTAATGCAACAGGGATCCTTAGTACTGTTCATTCGGTTATGCGCGTTGTTTTTGATAAACTTTAGCAAACAATATATCATGGCACTCTGTTTCATAATATCATCGAATGTCATCAAAGCTCGAGAGTGACATGTGTGTATTGCTTGGTTTGAGACGGGCGAAATATTGATAGTACGAAAGAAAACATGTAAAATAGAAACTCCATTGGCTGCCCAAAATAGTTTCAGTTTTGTCAACTTACTTGATATGCAGATCGTTAAAGACATAAGTTAAAATCAACCACACAGCGCTGAATGTATACATTGTGCAGCAACACCCATCTTTGTTTTTTTATAGTCTCCAGCTGTTAGGGGGGCAGTATAACGAAGTAAAGCGAACCTTTGACGTGCTCATGTTTTATGCATAGCGTGTACATGCGAAGGAGCCACAAACACTTTAGGGCTCGTGATCGTTATGGACCGCGCACACCAAAAAAAATGAAAAAAAAACTACTCATGGAGAAAAAGGCGTGTGTGCGGGATCACACAGGTGAGAATTAACTCGAATTCAGTAGCATGCAATTATGGGCCTTAGGACTGTGACTTTGGGAACTCATGACTTTGTACATTTTTTTACCTCAAAAAAGCGTACCTCGGAAGCACCTTCCACCAGCCGACATGCCGCTAGTGCTACTAATTATCTATGCAGGACACCGCAGTGCACTACGCGTATACAGAGTGCCCCAGCTATCTTTATCCAGACATTAAAAAGATGCCCACGAACTCCATAAAAAGGAATATAATGCATGGCGGCTCTAAAAGACACGAATAATAGATGTAGGTACATAGGGTGGGTGCCGTCTGTACGTGTTTCTGAGCACAGCCATGCATTGTGTTCTAAAAATACACCAACTAGCCCAAACGAAATCGCTACTGCACGACGCGACCAAATGAGTGCTGCTGGTCTTCGCAATGTACTGCAAATTGGGCTAGTTCGAGCGTACTTCTGAGGGTCAGTGCGAAAAACACACGAAAAACAAGGAAGCGCCCTACAAAAGCACAGTCCCAACAAGTGAAAGTGTAATGAGAAATATGTGGCCTATTTTGGTGCCGTGCTTCATTTTTATACATGCAACGTTTTTTTAAAAAAACTCCCATTCCTTAAAACAGCGCTCGTGCCGTGCGATTCCGTATTACAGCGAAAGCTGTTATGAGATCACAAGGGTCACATACTTCTCCGCCACCGCCACCGGTGATCGTAACCACTATCACACAAAAGAAACTAAGTAAATAAAGAACACCAGGGATACAGTGGGATTCGAACTCGGGTCCCCTACATGCCAGCCTAGCACTCTACCAGCCCTTAGCCACACCGGTGCATGAAACTTTATGGCACATTGGCCTTATAGGCTTGCTTGATGTCCAGAAAGGAATCGCGTTCTTATCAGTAATAAAATGTTTTATAACACCAAAACACCGGCCAGGCGTCACGCAACGTGAATCACGTTCCGAGTCGAATGCTCCAACCTGTTACAAAAACTTCAGTCGTAATTCATCAGCTACAGCAAGAAAAAAATTCGCATAACATTCCTTGCAAGTGTGCAGCGGGGATGGCTCTTCTCTGAAGAAGGACGAAGAGAGGCATAATTAATGCATCCCTGTAACAAAAAAAAATATGATTTGTGTGGTAGTGCGTACCCTCAGTGTGCTTGTAACAGTTACCCAAAGAGTGTTTAAACAGGCTCCGAAAGGCCATCTTTCCGACTTTCACTCTGCTGCGTGTTCCGCACAGGCCAGTAGTTTGTTTTCGTTTCCTTCGTGTCCTTTTTGCGTTCACCGTAATTTTTGCATGTGTACTATATAAATGCTAAGTTTTAGAGCTTAATTAGAAACTAGTACCTAACTTCTAGCGCAATGAGTCTCCGCCAAACGTTCCAACGTGATAGTGCGTGCGTTCGTTCATGCAAGCTCGCATGCGTTCGCAACTTTAATGCATTCTAAGTGCTAAATACGCGGACATCTCAGTATGTTTCTTATATTGGCTATAGACTGTTTTGTTGTCGGTATCCTGGTGGCAGAAAATCTACAAGCAAAGAGTACTCTTTCTATGAGCTCATTCGACATTTTAGGCGTGCTTGACTTGTTGAGCTGCGCTACCCTGTTCATGGTCTCGGCAATCTACTCCGATTGCGCACCGTCGAGCCGCCACTGCTGATCTCGGAGGCCACACAGAGAGAAGCACGCGGGTGAGACCTGCTCCGCCAGGTGCCCCATCAACTCCAGCTGCTCATGAACACATTCTGTTAACCTACTAAACTTATTACACTGACAAATAATAGGATCCTATCTTTACTAAACTATTACTCTGATATCATATGTATTCTACAAAACTATAAACTTGAACCTTCACCTACTTGATGTATGTGTTTTTATTCTTTGATTGAGATTTTCATTGCACTTGAGTCAACGCTCAGTTTTCTTCTTAGGGGAGGTAGTGGTTCGGAGTCCATTTATTACAGCCAAAAAAGAAGAGATCCACTGTGCTCATTAAGAAGCGCATTGCCTTTATATGCAAATGCCACAAGAAATTTATATGCACACATTTTACTGCAACAAAGCGAGAAGCTGAAAGCTCTAGTGATGTCTTGTTCTACCTTTACCATTATTACGATATGTTAGTTGACTTTTTTAAAAATCGCCATGTACGTTGCATGGACATTACCATAGTTTAATCAAAAGTGCGCTAAAAATAGTATAGTCACTGATATCGTTAAAGCTGTCGTAGTTGCTTCTAAAAATAAACTCCTTCCGCATGTGAACAAGCAACTTCAAACTGCTTTATTATCCGATTATGTTGTCTCAACAGAATAATAAATCATTATTCACTAATTACACCTATACTCAATCAGATTTCAATGATTACTTACATGCTGCTCGTAATATTTCTTGTGCAGTACCGTTTGTCAGTTTTATGTTTTTATAAGTCGCTCCACAAGTGGCTCTCTCAGCAAAATTACGCGCGCGCGCGCGCGCGCGTGTGTGTGTGTGTGTGTGTGTGTTTGACTACACTATCAGTCACCCTAATATCACAGAAAATAAAGAAAACGTACTGAACGTTATGACATGAACTCATTTTACACTGTCTGAGTTATTAGTTCTATAGTAAAGAACTGTGACAGTCATAACTGTTATTTGAAACCAGGTAGGAGCGGAAGTCTAACCAGCGAAAGCAGTGATAACGTCCAGCGCGAGCGTCTCGTGCTTAGAACTGACGATGTGTTTTGCGAGCTATGCCTGACCCACTACATTCATCATTAGCTATTTCCCCCTCGCTAAAGACGGAGCCAAGTAGGTGTTCTAAGGTGTCGTGAGAACAAGTGGTTCCTGATACAGTTTGAGACGATCCACGTGTACGATTTCGCGGCCTCGGCGATGCAAGTCCAGAGTAGCCGCGAGGGGTTTGATGAGGTAGTTGACAGCGGAAGTTTTCTCTATGGCGCGATAAGGCCCATGGTACCTGCTGACGAACTTTGTAGATGCACCAGGAGCAGCAGTGGGAGGCACCCACAGCCAAACAAGAGAGGTGGGCGAAAACTGGTAGTGGCAACGTCCATCGTCGTGACGAAATTTTTGTAGCCCTTGTTCTTGTGTTGTAAGGGCGCGAGCTAATTTTTGAGATTTTTCCGCATACCGAGTGGCTTCGGACACTGGTGTGGCTTCGGAGGAGTTGGGTCGGTAGGGGAGAATGATGTCGATGGGAGATGATGGCTCTCGACCATAGAGTAAAAAGAAGGGAGAAAAGCCAGTCGTCACTTAGGTGCGATGTTCTAAGCGAACGTTACGTAGGGAAGGATAAGATCCCAGTTGGTGTGGTTGGAGGTGACATACATAGAAAGCCTGTCACCAAGAGTGCGGTTGAAACGTTCCGTCAAGCCGTTTGTTTGTGGCCAATATGCGGTAGTACAGCGGTGAATCACATGGCATTCAGCAAGAAGTTCTTGAATAACACCCGCGATAAATACACAGCCTCGGTTGCTCAAAAGTTAACGTGGAGCGCTGTGACGCAGAACAAAACGTTGCAGCAGGAAAGACGCAACGTCACGTGCCGTCGCGGCTGGTAGAGCGGCCGTTTCTGCATATCTCGTGAGGTGGTCGATGGCTACAGTAATCCAGCGATTCCCAGTCGATATATATGGCAAAGGACCATAAAGGTCTATTTCAACCCTGTGGAATGGTCGCACTGGGCACGGTAACGGCTGCATTGGTGCGGTGGGACGGCTAGGAGGGTGCTTGCGGCGTTGGCACTCTGTGCAAGAAGGAATGTACTTTTTGAAAGACTGTGTACATGCCGCGCCAATGAAACCGAAAACGTAGACTGGCGCAGGTTTTAAACGAACCGGCGTGTGCACACTGCGGATCGGCATGGAAAGCAGCACACACGCTGGCACGAAGACGCCAGGGTATGACGAGTAGACATTTGCGGCCGTCAGGGTGGTTGTTGCGGCGATAAAGTATTCCATCAAGGATGGTGAAGTGAGAGGCTTGTTGGTGTAGCGCTCGAGATGGTGGGTGGGCGAGTGTTTCAGATAGGTAATCCATCAGTACAGTAATCTTTGCGCTGCGCCGCAGTCATGTCGACGGGTCCTGATATTGGGAGTAAGTTGTCTTGGATGGAGACACACGCAATATCAGCAGAAACGGGCGAACGGGAAAGAGCATCGGAATCGGCATGCTTTTGGCCTGAGCGATAAATGACACAGATGTCGTACTCTTCGAGCCATAAAGCCCACCATTCCAAGCGTCCGGAGGGATCCTTGAGGGAGGATAACCAGCAAAGCGCGTGGTGATCGGTAATAACATTGAAAGGACGGCTCTACAGATAAAGCCGAAATTTGGTAATGGCCCAGATGATTGCTAGGTATTCTTTCTTAGTTACCGTATAATTTGCTTCTGTTCTTGTAAGAGTTTGGCTCGCGTACGTAACAACATACTCTTAGTAACCAGGCTTTCTTTGGGCGAGTACAGTGCCAAGAACAACACCACTAGCATCCCTATGAATATCTGTGGGAGCGCATGAATCGAAATGTCACAGTATGGGTGGTGTTGTTAGCATTTCACGGAGCTTCGCAAAAACACTATCGCAAGCTGGAGACCACGCAGATAGATTGCGGTCTCCCTTAAGTAGGTCTGTCAGAGGCGCCATGATCGAGGCGAAATCCCGGACGAAGCGGCGGAAGTATGAGCAAAGCCCAACGAAACTACGCAGCTGCTTGAGAGACGTGGGCCTCGGGAACTCGTGAAGAGCACGTAGTTTAGCGGGGTCAGGAAGAACGCCATCCTTCGACATGACGTGTCCGAGGATGGTCAGCTTGCGCGCTCCAAAGTGACACTTCTTCAAGTTGAGTTGGAGGCCTGCTGCAGAGAGGCAGCGTAGAACCTGTTCCAAGCGACGAAGGTGCGTGGGAAAATCGGGCGAGAATTCCACTGCATCGTCTAAGTAGCACAAACACGTGTTCTATTTGAGGCCTCGTAGGGTAGTGTCCATCATGCTTTCAAATGTTGCCGGTACATTGCATAGGCTTAATGGCATCACGTTAAATTCGTATAAGCTGACAGGTGTAATAAAGGTAGTTTTTGGTCTATCATCCGGACTCATGGGCACTTGCCAATACCCAGAGCGCAGAGCAAGGGAGAAAAAGAGCTCTGCGCCTTGTAAAGAGTCGAGGACGTCATCGATTCGAGGCAAAGGATAAACATCCTTTCGTGTTATTTTGTTTAGGCGACGATAATCAACGCGAAAGCGTATTGTGTCATCCTTCTTCTTAACTAAAACAACCGGCGACGCCCAAGGGCTGTTTGATAGTTGAATGACGCCGCGCTTTAGCATGTCACCTACTTGTTCATCGATGACACGGCGTTCATTCGGTGAAACACGGTACGGTCGCTACCGTAGTGTTAGGGGATTACCTGTGTCGATCTGGTGGCATACAGTAGATGTTCGACCTAAAGTAGCGCTGTGACTGTCAAAATATGGCCGAAACTTGTCAAGGAGGCTCAAAAGCTCACACCTCTGTTGTAGGTTTAGTTCTTCGTCGATTACACGGTTGAAAATGTCGGCAGTGAAAGGGCCATTCCCGGAACTACAGGAGAGGGCGCTGACTCCCGATGATCCATCAGGAACGTCAAGTGTAGCGATGGTTTCGAATTATTCGTTTGAGCCGATACATTTGCCCCGAATCAGCGTAATCGTGAAGGGGAACGGATTCCACACAGGCACGTTGGACGCATCACCTTGACGAGTAACGAGAGCGGTTGGGAGTGGCGATGGGTGGCGATGAACGAAAGCAGCGGAAGGCGTGAAGAATGCGGTAGCGTCGACGACGGCGGAACACGACACAGGTGCGAAGACAGTAGCGCGCGGAGGGATCTGAGTGTCGTCACTAATGACAAACTTCGCGTAGGAAGGGTGATCATCCGCAGGTAGAGCATCACCAAGAGCACAAAATACAACTTCGGCACAGGCGAAGGGATGGTGATGATGATGGTTGGTGATGGGAGAGAAAATACCAGCCTAAAATGATGTCGTGAGAACAGTGCGGGAGTACTACGAACTGCACTGTGTAAGGCGCTCCTTGAATTGCAAGTCTGGCGGTACACTCCGCCACAGGCTGCACAGGCTGTGCAGTGGCAGTATGAAGAAACGAACCCAAGTAAGGAGTCGTCACTTTTCGAATCGTCCGGCAAACTTTTCGGAAATCACAGAAATTGTGGCACCATTATCAATAAGGGCAAGTACAGGTACACCTTCAAGAACGGCATTAATTACATTCGGCGGCGGACTAAGATGGCTTGTGCTTTGTGACGAGGACGCAGTTCTTGTCTCGGGAACTGCGTCAGTTAGTTTTCCGCGTCGATTGTAGGGGGGCGTCGGCGCATCGAGGAGGGCGAGCGACGACGTGGAGAAGGAGATCGGCGATCAGAAGGTGGTCGCTGGCTTGGTCGAGGAGTGTAGGAAAACGTGTGGTCGTACTCATATGAACGCGGGTTTTCACGTGAATGGAGCGGGCGGTGGCGGCAAAGACGTGCGACGTGTCCGGGTAAACCACACGAAAAGCAGATCGGTCGGTTGTCGGCAGTGTGCCATGGATTATGGTTGACTGGAGGTCGTGGCGGCTAGGTGGTATAAACAGGAGCAAGCAGTGGAGGCGGCGCTTGGAACGTGTGTGATCGTGGTCGTGCTGCTGCTTCGGCATATGTCAATGGCGCATTGACTGTTGGCACCAGCTGTGGAGGAAGGACCTCAGACACTTGGCCTTGTATAATAGTCCGCAGTGTAGGGCTAAGCGGTGCACCGCGCTCTGGTAGGCCGGAGATGAGCGACAGTTGGCGGGCAACTTTTTCGCGTACAAAATCTTTTATCTGTGAGAGGAGGACGGAATGTTGTGAGAGAGTCAAGCCGGACATCGATTCCTGATGTAGGACAGCACGGCGGGTGACGAGACGTTGCCGGCGGAGCTCATCATAGCTTTGGCAGACGTCGGTAACTTGAGCGACAGTAGCCGGGCTTTTTGAAATGAACATCTGGAATGCGCCCTCGTCGATACCCTTGAAAATATGCTGGGTGCGGTCCACCTCCGTCATTTTAGCATCAACGCATTTGCACAAGTCTATGACGTCTTCTATGTAACTAACTGGTGAAATTCTCACCAGGCAGTTGAGATCATGACTGAAGGCGCTGCTCCGCACAAAGTTTGCGAACAGCAAGATGACCGAAGACTTCGCTGAACTTTGTCCTGAATGCTGTCCAGGTTGGAACGTCAGTTTCATGGTTCCGAAGCCACAAGTAGACAATGTCACTCAGGTAAATGCCGATGGTGGCCAGTCTCATGGCTTCGTCCCATTCGTTAAAGACACTCACGAGTTCGTAGGTAGCCAGCCAGTCATCGACGTCGTGATCATCTGTGCCGCTAAATATGGGAGGGTCCCGCTGACCGACCACGCCACAGCACACGATGGCCTGGGGAGCCATAGGTGGAGGGCTTGTGGCAGATGCAGTGGTCATAGCGGCAGGTCGAGTCCGGCTTTGCAACTCCAGGATTGCGAGGAGACCAAGCAAGCTCCACCAAATATAATAAAGAACTGTGACAGTCAGAACTGTTATTTGAAAACAGGTAGGAGCATAAGCCTAACCAGCAAAAGCAGCGATAACGTCCAGCGCGAGCGTCTCGTGCTTAGCACTGACGATGTGTTTTCTGAGCTATGCATGACCCACTACATTCATAATTACAGTTCCAAAGTGTATGTTCTGAGTTCATGCATCATGGCACGTATCTCTTGTCAGATAACAACGCAAAGCTGACCAATAAATGAGCGAACTCAGTATAAGTCCCGCTGAATGTGGCAGGGACAGTGCAGGTATTATTGTTGTTGTCGACCGAACATGTCTCGTTCCAGCGCATCGCCAGAGCCATGTACCGCAAACAAAGTCCTCAAAGAAGACACCTATTATTATGGTGATCTTGAACACCCAAGTATAGCTGGCTACGCGATTTCACGATCATTAGGAGACGATGATAAGCAATCGTGAGTGTACACGTCGTCCACAACATGGTTAACTTTTCCGCTATGTCCAACGCGATAATATGGAAGCCGGCGAGCTTTACCTAATCAAAGTTAAGTGGCGTGCCACGTTAAGTAACACTCTCAGCAAGATGTTTCACGGCGATATAGTAATAATATATTTGTTTCTCACGAATGATTTCAGAAATGTGCGAGAAATTTTGTGTACAGAAGGAATAATTTGCCCGATAGGCTTGTACACTAATGCAAAACTATTGCTTGAACGATTTTAATCCCTCTTGCATTTCACACATCGGTGTGTTCATATATATTTCTACTTATTCTTTTTGCTTTTTTTCCTTTTCTTGCTAGTTTGCTTGAGCTTAAAAGCTTGTGTTCCACATATGAGCAGCAAAAACTGTGGTGTTCTTTAAATGCATTGGGGTACCAACTGGAATTTCCAGTTAATATGCGAGTGACCATGCACTTATGAGAGTGCACCTTTTACGTGATCTGTCGCATGTTAAACGGCATCGCCATCGGCGTAACCGATAAAGCGTATGAAGAAGAAAGAAAGCGAACGTGGGGTCCGTCGATATCAGGAGCCACTGGACTCTAACCTCGCTTACTTTTTTCCGTCACGCGCCCTCACCAATTCGCTCGGAGTCGGTGCGCACTTGCACTGCGGCTGGCTTCTCTAGCAGTAACAAGCTGTCGGTGTTTCGCTCGATTCGCGACGCGTCTTTTGCACAGAGTTGTGTGCGTAACACTGGAGCGCTGGTTCTGTGGTAGTATGTAGCGAATCTTACACGTACCGATGCCAAAGCGGATAGCCAAAACTGCAAACACAGTTGACGTTGCCCCAACCCAAAACTTGCGCCCGTTCTGAGAAAGTTTAATGTGATTTTGTTTATTGACATTCGACACATCGAATTACATTAGTAGACGTGTACTGCACGGAAAGACATAATTTCATTTGTAAATGATGGCAATCACGATGTCGCTAAGACGGGACTGAACAAAAAACAGTCGCAGCGTGTTAAGAAATTTCTTACGTGTACTCAGGGTTATAATATTTGTTTTCTCGTGGACAAAAATGAGGATGAAAGGTTAACAGGCAGTTTTTAAAATATCCAAAGAAAAGCTCGTAGCTCATACAAAGTCGAGTGAGACTGGAGCAACTACCGCTCTTGGAGTCACGTGCTAAACATTCAATATGGCTGACATGGTGGAGTGCGAGGAAGCCACTGCAACCTTTCGCGCCGATCGAATAAGAAGCGTTGTCGTGGCGTATTTCTCCCTTCGTGCCAGGCATGTTAACTAGGAAAGGCAGCTTGACATCTAAACTGAAGAACATGCTAGTCAGTCGCAAGATATTAAAGAGCGGCTACAAGCTCCTAGGCTAGCGTAAACTCTGAGCACATGGCTGACAAGGCCAACATATCCGGTGACGCTTTTGAGAATGTCGCTTCGAACGAGAATATTCATTTTTTTCTAACGGCTCAGTTAAATTCGATGAAAACTAATTAAACAATACTTAAAAATAAAACCATAATAATACTTGTTATGACTTATTAACCATTTGATATAAAATTTGTTCACGGCCCTCCTCCGACGTGAGTACAACTTCGCGACGAAAACTTATTCGAATGAGTTCGGCTAGCTCATTCGTTTTCTGAAGTCATTTTCTTTTAATGACATTAGACGTCCCCTTGTGATAGCCATCTATTGTCATGAAATGTAAATGGCATTGAGTGCAAATTGCATTAAACCTTCTCGTATGACAGGGGTATCATACCCCCTTTTTTATGGGCTAGTTAGTGCATACTATTATTAAAGGCAATATAGGTCACAAAACTGGCCTGCTCTGTGTCTTTTTGCGTGTCCGTTTTGTGCTTTTCCGCTACATCATGCTTATTCTTGCACACCCATATCTGTGTTGAGGGGCATCGACATTAGCGGCGTTCTAACCAGCTCAGGAAACGAGCATGAAGGAGGGAGAGAGGGAGGGGTAACTAAAGGGAAAGAAAAAAACGGTATTTTTGCTACCTGTCGCAAGAACACGTCTCAGCGCCTTTAGGGAGGGGGAGGGAGAAAATATAAAGTTAGAGGCATGTCGAAAGAGAGTCTTGTCAGTGCAAAGGGGAGCGAACACAGAGCGTTGCAGAGGATGAAGAAAGCGATAACAAAGAGAACGTGAGCAGAAGGAAACGAAGGTGAGGAGACAGATAATAATGTCATATAGAAACAAAAAAAGAAGAGAAGAAAGACGAAAGAAGTGAAGAAAGAAAAGAAGCAAAAGAAATAAAGAAGAAAAGAAAAAAAGAAGAAGAAAAGAAAAAAGAAGAAAAAAAGAAAAGAAGAAAGGAAGAACTAAAAGACAGAAAGTAGGAAGCAAACAAAAAGAAAGGAAGAAAGAAAGAGAAAAAATAAAGGAGAAAAGACAACAAGAAATAAAGGAGTGCACACATAGCTATCTTCGCTTGCTCTCTTTTTCCAGATATTACAGGGACTCCGTGCTTTTTTTTAGGAAATATTTCTGTGTGTTTCATTCAGCGTCTTTTCCGGAGTATGCAGAGTATAATGGTACAAACGTATTCAAGGACACAGTGCGTCAACCACAGCCTCTAGCTTCTACATTACGAAGCCTGTGATAATGTTAAAAGTACATTTTTATCGTCGGTGTTCCAGAAGGCTAGCTAACTGTCACAGTTCGCACTATTGTTCTTTTCCTTAGGTGCTCTTTGTCCCACATGGGGCCTCTCTACCCACTTAACCAGTAATGACTTAGCTGTAAACAACTTAGCTGTTATGAATGTCGTGTGCACGAGGTTCCCTTTATACGGTTTCAGTTATTATGCCTAGGAGCACACTTTCAAAATAAAAAAAAATCCATTCCTTGAGAAAACAGCTTGAAAATATCCGGAAGTAAACACAACGACCGCGCGAACCTAATTGAGTACATTGTAACCAAATGAAAGTGTATCTCGGTGCATGAAAGCCTGTTTGGAAAAAAATCTGTACTTTTTTGCTTGCAACCATCTCATGGTAGTTTGGCAATTACACGCCGAAAAAGCAGATCGATGCACTTTCCACTGTCACGATACTACTGTAATGTCCAACAACGCTTTCTTTCCTAATTAGGGAGGCATATTGCTTAGCTTTAGAAAGCAATTGTGCATGGTAGTTTCAGTACACGTGTGTTCTATACAAAAGGAAACAAAGGTAACAAAACCAGGTGGTGTAAACCCTGCCGAGATAGTTGCAGTCTTTTTGCCTCATCCTACATTCGCGCAGAATTTGCATACGTATAGACGCTTACCACGGCAACCCGTTGCTAGGCACCGATTTGTCCTAATTTAAAGTCGGAATCGCAAAACGAACTTCACTTGACTCGGACCATGTGGCTGTTAACCTAACACCTCCTCTGCAGTTATCTGATCTCACAGAACACGCTTTTTCAACTTGTCAGAGTGTTGTACGCCTCTGCTGTTTCGTTCCACTGTCGATACCGAATGATTTCCACGAGGTTCGAGGGAGCACTTTTAATGAAAACTAATGCGTTCGAAACATGCCTTTGTAAACGAGCACTGCGGCCGTTTACGAAGGTTGCTTTGTCTCGTAGTCACCCCATCCTTTTTTTCGCCTTGTGAACAGCAAACACTTGAAAACGCTTCGAACCGGGGCTTACTGAGTCGAGCGCATGCACTCGAGTGTGTATATATTAGAGAGCGGCAGAAAAGGCAATTTGTGTAGGGTGAGGAAGCTAGCTTGATCTCTAGTGGCACCTTTCGTAAAAAAACACATTGGGAAAATGCATGAGTTGTACTCTTAAAGAGTAAATTCGCCTTTAAGCTATTATGAAGGCGAAATTCTGCAGGACTACATCAAACGCGAAACTTTACAGTTATTGTCGGCGTCGGGGTTGCACGTTGGCGGTTTCCCACTTCGGCGGCGTCAGCACGAGAAGACGAAAAAAAAGATATATTCACTTGTTGACGTCCTTCATCATGTGGTGCCATCATAGCGTCAAAATTGCGACTTCAACATCACGTCACTTTACCTGACCTTACTCAATGACATATCACATGACGTCGTCATTTTGTCAAAGGTGGGCTGATCACGGAGGCGGCGCAGACCGGGTGAGTTGCAGAAAACATAGAACGTGTCCGATATCGGAGGCAATGTGATACCAAGTGAGGGGCAGTAAGCTTTCGGTGAGTGACCTGCAATATAGCATCAATTTGTTTATTAAGAGTTCTATTCCTGTTTGTGAAGGGTTGTATTCTTCTGTGTGCTAATGTATTGCAAACCCACTCCTGCGATAGCCGCATTCGGGCTGCAGTATGTAAAAATAAATAAAAAATAAATAAGTATACTGAAAAAAAAAGAGATGGCCTTCGACTTCTAGTCACCGTAGGTGACGGGATAATTCATATTGTGAGTGTTTTGTGATAGCATTAAATGAAGATATAAAGCACGTGTTTGCCGTCGCTGTCATGTTTTGTTTGACGCACATATCGAAAAAATCGACACGTGCATTTTATGTTCCATGTGATAGAAAGAGCTTGCAAAGGCTGCAGATGGGTGCAACTCAAGCTCAGAGGAAGCGTGCCAGCTGGCTTCGTCGGGTGACAGGGCATGATGGGTTGGCGCTTGGGGTAGGAGGGTGCAGAAACTGCAAATCTTGATTTCAAGGACACGGTTACACGCGGATATCCGATTAAGATCAACAGACGATTTGCACCTTTCTTATTGTTGTGCTCTCATCCCTTATTTCGCGTTCAAACCACTGACATCATAGAAACCGCTTGGCTCCTTAAAAAAGCCGTATTCCTGCACGTCAGCATTTTATGGTTTTTCCCAGGTAGGATCCTGAAGGAGTTAGCTGCTAACCTTTCCTCATATATCATTCCAATTTTTCGATACTGCATCAGTGCTTCGTCCCTGTGGTGAAACTGACTGAGACATGCATAAAGAGAAATTGTGAGGGTTACTCAACGTTTTCTGCAAATCAAACAAACTTTGAATTACTGCTCGCGCTGATCGCTGGTCGTTGCCACTGACAGTGAGCCAGAACATTATTGGTGTTAAGGCGTATAGAACGTGGTGCAGTATAAGAAGAGTGCTGCATTAATATTACAGAGGTATTATGGCGGTTAAAGAATTCAGCTTATTTCCGTTGCATGCAGCACGCACAGTGAGACAACGAAATTTGTCTTAGCTCTGGCTGAGAAGTCGCTCAGCATCTTTGCCTCGTATTGCAATTGTTCAGCGGTGCAACTGTTGATGCGAGAGGTGGCCCCCTCGCCCCATGAAATTGTCATGTTTTAGGGCAGATACAATGGACAACGCTTGCCCCTAAAGTGAGAAGCTTCTAACATTATGCTCAACGCATAGTGCTCTATATTCGCTAAAGTCGGTGTCACATCACGCAGGAGCGCATGCAAGCACTATGATCAATATCATGTCATCCTGCGTGCTGCGAAGTGTTTAGAATACGCGCCAGAATATTAATCCTCTGGTACGGTGGGAGGCGAAGTAGGTTCGTTCGCCTTCTTACATAGACATTGTATGTCTCTCTCCTCCTCTACTCCTGCGCGCTTCTTTTACGCCGTGGCTTGAAGATCTTGTTTCTAAAATTATGGTGTAGGCGTGGGTGTTGATATCTTTTGTAGAGAGGGAAACACAGTCTGAGTAGTAAGCGAGAACTCTAGGTAGACGCAAATAAAGATAGGATCTGGAGGGCGTTTGTAGAATGATTTTCCTGGTGGCACAGTTTAGGTCTCCACTGAGAAGTGAAGGCAGGCTAACGACTGAAAAAAAGATAGTGATAGATTGATTTATTTATTATTTTATTGATTGATTGATTGATTAGGTAATTAATAATTATTTAATGATTAATTGATTGATTGATTGATTGGCTGATTGATTGATTTATCGGTTGAGTGAGTGAGTGAGTGAGTTTGTATGTGTTTGTGTGTGCGCGTGTGTTATATAATATGGCATTCAACTTTATAGGGCAACGTTAAGGAGTCCCTAAAATATTTCGCTCACCTTTACGAAAAAAGAAAATTAGAAGGAAACAGGAGACAAGAAATGAGCAACAGTCAGCATGGTGGAGAGTCGCGCAGTGCGGTGGTTTCTGTCCATTCCAACTTATATCATAAATCTAGCTTGTTTTGCAAAAGGGGAAGAGACAACTCCGTCGGCTTCCTTGTGTTGCCACTCACTTCCTGAGTAGGAAGCCTCCCCTTCTCACGGCCTTCTGTTATTGTTCCATTCCTTTCTCACCAGTGACGCTTCATCATGTCTTTGGATTTCAGAAATAGGGTCCTTATTATCCTCCAACCACTATAACTACCCCTCCTTCCTCATGAATTCTAAGCATTCTGTAAACCATGGCTTACGCGTCATAAAAACAACCGCTGCGGGAGAGTAAGGAAAAGACGCAACTAAATCATTAGCTTACAATTAGGTCAACCAAGCCCATCTGCTGAAAAATGAAGAGATAAGCCGCTGGTTCAGCAAGAATGGCACTCCGCACCACTGCGATTAAGTAGTTGCCAGACAAGATGGCAAAATGTAGAGCCCCCCCCCCCAACCCCCACACACACCCAACCTCTGCGGGATGTACGAGGTCCTATCCTCAAAATGTAATTGTTCCTACACCCACCATTTTGAGGTTATTGCTCATAGAAGCGAAACGAACGCCAATACTAAATGACCAAGATGAGTCACCAGCATGGACTACCGCAATCATATCGCAAACATCATCATTATTTTGCCTTCATTTTTCAAAGGTAAGTGTTGTCCTGCCCAACTGTCTGGTCTATAGGTCTCCACTGGGCTTCGAGCTAAAAGAAGAAATTAAGATTAACCGAATAGTCTAAATGCCAATCTTCATTATTGTCTACATCATTATCTGTTTTACTTTTTTTCCTCATAATCGTCACCATTATTCTTTACGTCCTGTCCACTCGATATGGACCTAGCAGTCTCCTACACACGTTCTTGCGCCATCTGATGCTAACACGATCTCCAGGTTCCGTCAAAGTGCCCCGGCCGCCCTAGACTATGTGCTTGCCGAATCGCTTTCTGTAAGCGTCTACCGATTACCGCCGCCATGCACTTCCGAGATCAACCTATCCATTTTATAGCCCACGATAGAACGCCATCAACATCGAACTACGTAATCCACAGCGCTGTCATTTACCGTTATGACTGACGTTTTTTCTTCTTCTTTAGGGTTTGATCCTGAGTTGCGCAGCCCTGAACTTCACCCCGGCTTCCTGGTGAAGTTAGGCGTCATGGTTTGCTTTTGCCTGTATTATGAAATTACCCGCCGCGGTGGTCTAGTGGCTAAGGTACTCGGCTGCTGACCCGCAGGTCGCGGGTTCAAATTCCGGCTACGGCAGTTGCATTTCCGATGAAGGCGGAAATGTTGTAGGCCCGTGTGCTCAGATTTGGGTGCACGTTAAAGAACCCCAGGTGGTTGAAATTTCCGGAGCCCTTCACTACGGCGTCTCTCATAATCATATAGTGGTTTTGGGACGTTAAAACCCCACATATCAATCATATATGTATTATGAAATTATTGCGGGCTGGTCATTTAAGTGACGCCGGTAAACTGAGTCTCTACGCTGCCCGTTTCATCTACGCTAAAAACTTCGAAATTTTAGTTTTATGATAAATGTCGCCTGTGAACAATCGCCTTAAAACCACTGTCGCACACATTCTACGCATGCTCGCTGACTGATTCTGTCGCCGGGACTAGACTCAAGCGAATGCGATATAGCCTTTTTCTGCACGTCACACACACAAAAGTTGGCACGAGCGAGCGAGTATAGATGAAATGGCAGCCACGTGCAGAGAAGATCAGACGGACTCTGTATTCCAATCTTCACTCAACTCCACCCCCTCCCTCGTGCAAAATAGTTCTTGAATCGGTGCTTATGAACACTTTCGGCATTCCCGATTTTACTAGAGGGGCTCTGGGGGTTCCGCCTACTCCGAGATTAAGACGGAGCACTTTCCCCGTAAGTGCGACGCGGCACTAAATGAAGAAAAACAGCACCGAACTCGTGGAAGAGCGAACAAGGGAAGGACGGAAAGTAACGTAGAATCTCCCGCACAAATTGGCGCAGATTACGTACAACACGAACGGTAGATCCAGGAATGCTGTAGCTTTTCATGTTTCTGGCTACACTTGTCTCCCCCCTTTTTTTTTCTTGGTCTTCAGTATCTTACGAGGGCACTCCCTAATGAAAGGTCTGTCTAATCTTTCCTGATTGCCTCGTGTCACTAGATTTGGAAACATGCGTATTATAAAGAAGCAATATACGAACAGATTTCAAAGCGATCTCTTTTTTTTGGGGGGGGGGGGCAATGTCTGATTGAGTGAAGCACACATGAGGAGCTTTTTGTGTAGTCGTTTATTTGATTTTTGATTATTTCAGTGCCGGTCGGTTTTCTTTTGGAAAAACGAGGTGACGCATGGAACAAAAAATGCCTCAATGTATTTATAAGTTCCAATATTGATCAAAAGGCCCACTGTGTATGCACAATGAGAGCGCTAAATTGGGATCTCAGTACAAAAAAAATGATGAATCCAACGTTTCAACTTCATAACAGCGTAACAATTGACGCTCAGATGGACGTATATTACAAATAAAAAGTTTCTAAACGCAGAAAGTACAAAGTCTGTGCGGCACCCGGCCTTGCTATAATTTCCGAAACCAGAATAAAACAAGAAGTAAGCAGGCAAGGTTTCAACCATCATTGATGAGACTCACGCTTAGACTTCGCTAAGAAATCAACTGAGGCGTTTCTTCTATGAATAGCCTCATTCGCTTGAAATTAAATCGAGCACTTCGTGTTGTTTGTGTATTTTTTATGTATACTTTTAAATTCCTTTTGGGAATCGAAAGACACTCCTCCGTTTAATTTGTTTAATTTTTACAAAGATCCCCACGTTTCTGATTAGGCTAGCTGATATCTTGCATGAATGTGGCAAAAGAATATGAAGTATAGTAACCACGATACCTTTTCTACCAATGATACCGGATATCGCCATTTATTACTCTGAAAGAAACACTGAAGCCTGCTCAAGCTTAATTTTCCAACACTACTTGGTGAAGTATACTCCGCTTAGTAGTATTATTTTTAAATTTCTGTTAGAAATCCTCTTTCGAAATTCACTGCGCTACAAAAGCTTACGGCACGCCTGAATAAACAAAAGAAGAAAACACGAGAAAAAGAGTTTTCATAGGCCGCTATAGACTAAGGTCACCAAAAATTACCACATTTTAAGGCGTGACATTGATCGAGAACCTAGTTTATTAAAAGAACGTGAACCATTCCACTTTATCAGGTGGTTTAGCAGGGAAGGTGTTTATCTCGACACGGCGATGTGACATGGTGAATGGCAGTTGTGCGTCAAAGGCCGGTTATGAACGTTCAATCTACAGTGTGAACCACGTCACCTGGAGTATGGCATTGCCATCTAGGAGCATATTAAGTGTGTGACATGTAGGCACAGCTTTTCTCTTAAACAGCCCCTAAACCACCGCAAGTTCAAAGGCGAGAGAGTAGTTTCCTTCCCGCCTTCGCTACCCTTCCCACAAGCGTGATCTCCTCCTCTCTACTTATAGATCCATGGGACAAGCTGATTGTCCCCCTTACATGTCGATGCCGTTAGTATATCACGCTTGCAGAAAACAAATTGATATCTTTGTTGCGCAGTATTAAACGCAGAACACGAAGTGACATCACTTTATCGCGCACAATGGTGATCCAATACAAGGCAGGATGGGCATTCGTCGGCATGGCAAAGCAGAGTACAAAAAAATTCACAGCAGATATATCTCGCATTATGACGATTCGAGAGCTTATTTCCTCCTGGTGTCACGTAAACTATACGATGTCACGAACTGTGCTGTGAGAACGGAACACCAGGAGAAAACAAAACAATGTTTAACGTATTTTCAGTGACTGTTAACACACCCTTCAAGTGCGGAGCACTTCGGGGAGCCGGCCTGTCGTATATAGACAAATTCCACCGAAAACACGTCACGAAAATGTGGTGGTGCAGTTGTCGGGAGTCTCGTTTCGCTTGGTAGGCAAAAGCCGTGGTGCCTACCGCAGTTTCTACTGTGTTTATGCTGTATGTGCTCTCGCTCCAGAGAGAAGTCTCCTTCATCTTCCTCTTCGAGCGCCTTGATGTTGATTTTAACGCAAGTGTTTTCTCATCATGTTCTTCGAGCACCTTGACGATGATATTAGGTGCGGAAACTATGAAACTATATATATATATATATATATATATATATATATATATATATATATATATATATATATATATATATATATATATATATATATGGGAAATGGCACAACGGGAGCGTTGTCAACAAGGATAAATATATTTATTTCCCAACAGTTTCGGGAGGGGACCTCCCTTCATCAGGGGATGAGTATAACTCATCCCCTGATGAAGGGAGGTCCCCTCCCGAAACTGTTGGGAAATAAATATATTTATCCTTGTTGACAACGCTCCCGTTGTGCCATATCCCATACCTTCACGAAGACTAACTGGCCCATTGAATTATTACTCACACTATATATATATATATATATATATATATATATATATATATATATATATATATATATATATATATATATATATATATATATATATTAAAATGTATATGCAAGGTCAAAAGCTGTAGCAGCGTCGGTACAGAAGCAGCAAGAGCTGGCCGTATACGGGCAGCGTCGCAGCAGCAACCAGGCAGCCTTGCCTCGCACCTCGCGCCAACGTGTCGATGTCGCTGCAGTAGTGGGCCTTCCTCTTCACTACATTTCGTCCCCCATCGGAAAAGGAGCCATACTGACGACTCACGAAGAACAGAGTACGAGCGGATCGTAATAAGGTTTCAATCGCTGTACGTGAACGGTTTCACAACCCCGAAAGCGCTGGTCTGTGGATGGCGTAACGGGTTCGACGATGTAGTTAACAGGTGAAGTCTGCGAGACAACGTGGTAGGGTCCCTGGTATTTTGAGACAAGCTTCGAGGAAAGGCCTGGTGGGACAGCGGGAACCCAAAGCCACACAAGCGTGTCCGGAACAAAGTTGGGGTATGGGTAGTTATCGCCACGTCGAGATTTTTGTCTCCATTGGTCGATGGTTGTAAACGACTGGGCGAGCTTACGACTTTCCTCGGCGTGGCGGGCAGCTTTAGAGATGGGCGTAGACTCGGAAGAGTCAGGGTGGTAGGGCAGAATGGTATCTAGTGTGGTGGAAGGGACTCGGCCATATAACAGGAAAAATGGCGAAAATGCCGTAGTCGCCTGTGGAGCAGTGTTATATGCGTACGTCACAAAAGGCAGAATGAGGTCCCAATCGGAGTGGTCTGAGGCAACATACTTAGACAGCATGTCCCCTAGGGTATGGTTGAATCTTTCCGTCCATCAATTCGTCTGCGGATGGCAGGCGGTGGTAGTCCGGTGAATGATATTCCTATTAAAATTATTATTATTATTTTCTCATTGTTATTCCTGTTAGGACTTGTATAATAATTGACAATTAGTTCATGTTATTGTTTGTATGAAAATTGTACAAATTCTTGCATGTATTCCTTTTATGCTCCCCTTACACAATGCCCTGTTGGGTCTGTATGGTATTTTGAAAAAATAAATAAATAAATAAATAAATAAATAAATACTGCATTCGGGAAGGAGTGCGTTGACGACTTGAGAGGGGAACACACGTCCTCTGTCGCTGAGAAGATCACGTGATGTGCTGTGACGGAGAATGAGGGTCCGCAGTAGAAAAGATAATACTTCGCGTGCTGTGGCAGCAGGCAAAGCGGCCGTTTCTGCGTATCGCGCCAAGTAGTCGACAGTGACAACGATCCAACGGGTTTTCGGAAGCCGTGAATGGAAGATGGCCGTAGAGATTGCTTCCAACGCGGTCGAAAGGCCTGGCTGGGCAAGAGATTGGCTGGATCGAACCAGAGCCATGATGAGGGAGAGCTTTGCGTCATTGGCACTGCGGGCATGACTGAATGTACTTGCGCACAAAGGTATACATGCCTCACCAATAAAACCGGGAGGAAAGCCGAGCGTATGTTTTGAAGACACCCGCATGTGCGCACTGAGGGTCAGCGTGGAAAGCTGAACATATTGTAGCACGAAGATGGCGAGGTATGACCAGTAACCCCTTTCGGCCGTCGAACTTGTAATTCCTGCGCTAAAGGAGGCCATCGCGGACCTCAAAGTGAGCCGTTTGCCGGCGCAACGTTCGAGAAGATGGAGAAGTCGACGGGTCTGAATGGAATCGCAGAAGAGTGCTGATCCAGTCGTGCTTACGTTGCTCAGATGCCATGTCGCAGTTTTCTGTCAACGCAATCATTTAGTCCACGGAAGACAGACATGCAGAGCTTTCGGAGGACACGGGTGAACGTGATAAGGCGTCGGCATCAGTGTGACGTTGGCCAGACCCGTAGACAACATGCATATCAAGCTCTTGCAACCGCTAAGGTAAACGGCCGGAGGGGACTTTCAATGGGGATAACCAACAAAGCGCATGGTGATCGGTTACTACGTCGAAGGGGTGACCATATAGGTACGTGCTAAATTTACCCAGAGCCCATTTCCAGACACTCCTTCTCTGTCGCAGAATAGTTCTCCGCTTTGACGAGGGTACGGCTTGCGTATGCGACTACGTGCGCCTGGTATCCCGATTTGTGCTGCGCGAGCACGGCGCCGAGTCTAACACTGGTGGCTTCGGTGTGTACGTCAGTCGGAGCAGTCGGATCGAAGGGACGCAAGATTGGCGGCGAGGTTAACAGACGGCGCAACTGTCCAGGACGTTAGGGCGTCGCGTGAGAAGACGCTGTCGTCGGAGCTCGTCGAAACCCTGACACAACTCGATGAGCTCAGAGACTGTGACAGGGTTCTTCGAGAGCAGCATTTGAAAGGTGTCGTCGGAAATGCCTTTCACGATTTGTCCTACCTTGTGAGTTTCCGCCATCGTCGGGTCGACACGCCGGCAGAGGTCGAGGATGTCCTCGATGTAGCTTGTGAATGTCTCACCAGTTTTTTGGGACCAGCTTCATAGGCGTTGTTCTGTGCGTAGTTTGCGCACACCAGGGCGTCCAAAAACATCTGCGATGCAGATTTTGAAGGTCGTCCAAGAGGGGATATCCGTATCATGGCTTCTGTACCACAGCTTGGCCACATCCGTTAAATAAAACATCATGGTACCAAGCTTCGTGGGTTCGTCCAATTTGTTAGTAGCGCTGGCTCGTTCATAAGTTTGCAGCCAATCCTCAACGCCTTTCTCGTCGGTGCCGCTGAAGATGTCGGGTTCTCGCAAGAGTTGGGCACCGGGACAGCCTCTGCGTGGCGAAGCCAGTGGGGGTGTGAAGACAGCGTGAAAAACAGCGTGAAGACAGCTTTCAGGTGTGAAAGCTGCCGTGTGAACACACGGCAGCTTTCGGCTATGCAGTTCCAGGCCCGGGGAAAACCGCAGCACTCTCCACCAAAATTGAATATAAATGCAAAGTCAAAAGCGGTAGCAGCGTCGGTACAAAAGCAGCAAGAGCTGGCCGGGTATACACGGGCAGCATCGCAGCAGCAACCAGGCAGCATTAGCTCGCGCCTCGCGCCAACGCGTCGATGTCACTGCAGGAGTGGGCATTCTTCACTACATTATATATATATATATATATATATATATATATATATATATATATATATATATATATGGGGTAAATAGCCACGTTTATTTGAACGAAAGCCTCAGTTGCATTTTCCAATGGTGCACCTATTGGGAAATGACATTGAATGCAGAAAAAAAGTGTTGTTTTACCGATTTCTCGAAAGAAAACATCCCTTTAATATATTACCGCTATATACACTATGCTGTATATAGATAGCTGAAGGGTGTCGCGCGTGGACCCATTGTTGTGCATGTGTTTGGCACCGAGAGTAGTCGATGTCTATCAATTCAAGCTGAAGCTATACGGTGAGTGACGCAAACTGGTTAATACTGTCGAACGATGTTTCTCGTCTTTCGCCGCGCTCTAGAATTAGAAATATTTCGCTTCTTTTTTTTCTTCCACTAATTTACGTTATTAGGCTAGCAGTAGATGTAATTATTAGTACGTATATCTGACTCCCAACTGAGCACTCCGACCATGTCTATTTAGGTGAGTTTTATTTATTACTCAACGACACCAAAAATTGGAATACAGCCTTAAATGCAGCGCCAATCTATGCTTTAGCAGTTACAATCTTTTTGCGTTTGCTTTTCATGCACTCCAACCAACCGCGACGTATACGCTCAACGTAACAACCATATAAAAGTAGCCTATTAGGTCGCTAAACAGGAGCGCGCAACTCGTAAGTTGAATGAGAACGTCAAAGTAGAAATGCAGCCACTCGAAACCAGCAAAACGCCGACATTACGAACACTTTGAAGCCATTAATGTCAAAACTTAGCGAAACAAAAAAAAGTTAAGAGAGAATAAACGCGTGAACAGCAGGGTTATCCGAGTACTAAGCTGAGCTATGTGTGCTGAACTATGTAGGTTGTGTGTATCATTTCACTGGAAAAAAGACAAAGGTAAGCGGGGAAGAGCCTTTTCTAGTGTTCCCATGAAAAAGGAAGGAAAATAGGAGGAAAATAATGGAAGGGAGGTTAACCAGTTTATAGGTAGCCGGTTTGCTACCTGCGCACATAAGGGGGATGGGGGGAGTGTGCCAAGTGCGCATATGGAGCTTGATTTCAGCGAAAGAGTCAAACTGATTTGTAGAGGTGCCGACCTCTGTGGTCGGTGGTGTTGTAAGGGGGAACCGCTTGTTTTGGTTTAATAATTGTTCGACGAAGACGGCGCGTTTGTTAGGTGTAAGCGTTGATCGAGCCTAAGGCACGTAAGCTGCGACCTGTTGTTCATTTGTTAATGCTTGTTCACTGTGCGCTAAGAAGAAAACATGTATAAGACAGTTTATATTGCGGTACAATTTAATTCCAACAGCTACGGGATCAATATATGTTATAACTACTATCGGACGTGTTTTCCTTGTGGGTGGCCTAACGCATGCCAGTGTATGCATCCGTGCCGACACTCATCCTTTAACTACCGTGATACTCGAGTTGTTGCGTGTTGCAGTTTGTTGCTTTGTCTTGCGTAGCACTCGCAAAACTTGCATTTATGGTCAGGGGTTTATGCAGCAGGTGACGTCAAATTCGGGCTGCCGGTTTCATTCACCCGCAAAGGCTGCCTGATGCGGCCCGCATCTTTGCTTTTTGAGCCGTTCCTTAAACCTGAACTGTCTTAGAATGAATCTTTCATGTCTATTCACTGCCGAATTACTGCACCTTAACTGTGAAGTCCTTAAAAAATAGTAGAAAGCTTGTTACACTAAGGAAAGAGTTGGTAATATGAGCTGTTACTAACTTTCTTGAGCACTTACCAGCTTTTGTGACCTTTTTACTGGGGGAATACGAAGTGGAAGGTGAAAAAACGTGGTACCGGTGGCGACTGAGCACGCAAGTTACGAATTGCACGTCCGGTCCTTGTTTCTTGAGTGGAGGCTATACTCTAGACCACTTTACACACTGAAAGTGATTTCAAGGCACTAAAAAATGTTTCGTCTTACCAGGATGCTCAAAACGGAGGGATAATGTTTTCTTTCCTAAAAGTGCTTTTTCGTTTGGGTAAGGGTTAATGTGCTACTCAAAACACCATTTCGATATCACCGATGCTACTGGCAAAGACAATACTTCTGGGTTATGCAACAGCGATGCAAGCTGATAACTAGAAATCGCTCATTTTAAAAGCACTAATTAGAAGACGAATTCATAGAAAAAGATGTCTCTCGATTTGAGCGCTGCATAAATAGACTAAATGAGTTTACTTGTATAGCATTAATGTTAATTGTTCAGAACTCATATAAAGAAGTGTACTAGACGTACAATGATCATTCATTGCGTTTTAGGATTGCTACTTTTTTAGGTAAAGACTAGCGCCACCTACAGAGAATAAAGCAGGTCTATACCTATAAATACGTGATAGCCTTCACATTTTGCCATATGGTTGAGCTCCGGACTCATTCGGGTGAACTCTGTACGACAGATGCCATGAAATACATGAACATTTAGGTTATGACCATTTAATTCTCTTCACAGTATTGCGCTACATATTCTATCAACTCATACTTGGTGAGAAACTAACCGGGAAGAAAAGTGGTCTTTAAGTGTAAGGTGTTCACAAGTTCCAACGCGGTATATCCAGCCATCTCATATTTAAAACACTGGTCTAATAAGGTGTCAGTGGGTGATGCGAAGTGAAATTTCGCAGCCCTTAAGAATAACGCAGAAAGCAGTGATGAGAGTGGTGATTTCTTTAACAGCTACGGTAGAAAAGTCGCGCTATACTTTGTTTAAGCACTAGACACTTCAATGAAACAAATTTGGTGCCGCTGTATATAGAAAATTATGGTACCGTTCAGCACCTTTTCTTTTGGAAGCCTATAGTACCGGACAACGTCCAGAAGGACGGATGCCAGTGATCCCGCGGGAAATCGCACCTGTCTGTTATTCAGCTACAAGATTGCTTTCACTAAAATAGGCATTATATTGCCCCTAATTACAAACAAACAAGGTGCCCTCAATGCCGTAACTAAGTGAAACTCTATTAGAGAAGTGCGACATGAGTGTGCAAGTCAAGTCCTTTAGCCCCGCCGTGGTGGTCTAGTGGCTAAGGTACTCGGCTGTTGACCCGAAGGTCACCGGATCAAATCCCGGCGGCGGCAGCTGCATTTCTGATGGAGCCGGGAATGTTGTAGGCCCGTGTGCTCAGATTTGGGTGCACGTTAAAGAACCCGTCAGCTGATCGAAATTTTCGGAGCCTTCTGCTACGGCGTCTCTCATATTCATATGACTGTTTTGGGACGTTAAACCCCAGATATCTATCTACGTCAAGTCCTTTAAAGTGCGCCTAAAAAACCACAAAATATACGAATAACAAGTTCGTTATCCTCTCCCGGTGTTTTTTTTTCTTTCCGGCACGATTTGTGAAGCCAGCAGTTCACTCACGTGACATTAGGATGAAATAAGCTCTGATTTGATCAATATGCGGGAGATATCAATTGTGTACTGTCTCCAACCCTACTTTGCTGTGCAGTTGCAATGCCACTCTCCCTTGTCACGCGTGACTATTTTGTGCGATAAACTGATTTTAACCTCAATTTACGCATTGGGGACTGCACAAGCTAAGCTAGAGGCGTGTAGTCAAGAAGTGCAAAATCCTCACTTCCTCAGCGCTAACTGCTGACATTGCCAACGTGTTTTATGAAGAAATAACTGGCAAAAAATATATTGCTCATAAGAACGGTAGTGACGGTGAGAAGGAAATTACTTTCTGGCCTTTGAACTCGGCGTCGTTTAGGGGTTCTTTAAAGCTAACTACAACGGCACATAGCAGCGCATATGTCCAGCCTCCTAATCAAACGTGGTCGGAAGACAGTGCAGCACTTACCGGATAGTAACTGCAAATTTTCGAATGCCTTGTTGGGGATAAAATCGTCCTCAGTATGAAAACAATATTTGTTCACTGTAGTTTTGTGAATTCCGGTCTATATGGTTTAATTTATTACCCCTTCCCCCTGGTACTTAAGAGTAGTTCAAGATAGTGGACGTCACTCAATAAAGCACATTGGAAGTGCTGAGCAACGTCAAGATGTTGGATAACATCAATGTTCCCTCATACATACCTGATGGCCGCGACTCTACTGCAGGCGTAATTTACGATGTCGACATTTCCATCAGCGAAAGTGACTTTGCTGCTCTCATCAAACCGGTGTCTGCAGAACTTACCATACTGCAAGCTCGTCGCCTTGGCAAATCACGCTGCGTGAAGCTCGTGTTACGGTGACAGCCTTCCATCGCAAGTCAAGGTCGGCCATTTTCGACACACAGTGTGACCCTTTGTACCGAAGCCCCTTCAATGCTGGAAATGTTAGATTGGGACATGTCTGTGCTGTTTGTACAAACATGGCTGTGTGCTCGCTATGCTCAGAAACACATAGCGCAGACGCTTGCCAGGCAGAACTTCGAAAATGTCGAAACTGTCAAGGCCCTCACGAAGCATCGTCAAAATATTGCCCAATCAAGAAAAAGGAAATGCAAGTGTTGAGGCAAATGGTCCGGGATGGCTCAACTCACAGGGAGGCCGCTGCCCAAGTACGACGCCGGCGGTCTCGTCGCCGGAGGCCCCTGAGGAGACCCAGTGCTGAAGCAAGAATTGAACCTCACCAAATGAGCGTTGGCATACCACCTCAAGCGTCCAGACACGCCGACAACAAATCCTCCAATCAAGACAAGAGCATCACCGACTTGCCTGAAGCATGGCCAGCGCTGCCAACGATAGATCCGCCGTTTGAGCCGCCGCATCGCTCGTCTACAATCACTTCGGAACGAGAATGTGGTGATAGTCGCGACAAAAAAATTGTAGCCATGGTAAAGGCCCTTATGAATACCATTCGTATGCTCCTCACTAGCATTAACAGTCCGGCTGCTAAGAGTGAACTTCAGTTAGTGTATGCGCTGAAGCCGGTGCTATCAAGTCTGGAAAGGCACCATGGCTCCGCCTCTGCAAGCCTTTCGTAAAGAGGTCAAAGGAGCTTCGATATTTCAGTGGAATGCTTGAGGCCACAAGCCTCGCATTTCTGATATCCGACAATTTGTGTTTAAAAACCAGTTTCCAATTATTGTTATCTGTGAGCCACGGCTACACAATACAATACGACTATCCAGGTACGAAGCCTTCAAGTCCGCTACCTGCAACGAACAGAGCAAAGCCATTGTATATATCAGATGCGACCTTACCTATATCGAGCACCGTGTAGCACCTCACGATGACAACCAGTATGTCTGTTTGACAGTTAAACGTAGAGACCTCAATTTCACGCTGGTAGGCGCATATATATCACCTTCAAACCGTTTTGAACCTGAAATACTACGTGCACTGTTAACAGCCACACCTGGACCATGGATCATCAACGGAGATTTCAACGCTCACCACCCACTATGGGGAAGTCAGAAGACGGACAGTCGCGGAAGGCAAGTATTCTCCTTTGCTCAGGAGCAGCATCTGCTTTGTGTAAATGACGGAAGCCCAATGTTTCTACGGGGAACGACATACAGCAGCTGCCTTGAGTTGACATTTGTGTCACGAAGCCTAAATGGAAAGGTCAAGTGGTTCGCAGACTATGAAACTCGTAGAAGCGACCACATACCAACGTATTTAAAGATCAAGGGCCTGGAAAAATCGCCAAATTACGACACTTCGACTCGCATCGACTGGACAAAGTTCACGTCACTGACGGAAAAGAGGTGTCAAGAAAATAAAGCGCCTCCTCTTGACACCCTCAATGATTAGAGGTGCTACTATATGATTAGAGGTGCTACTCAAAAAGCGACATATCATGTTCAACATACTTCAGAATATTGTCAACATCAAGCGGAATCGAAACGGCTCAGAGCGATCCGTCGTCGTGCAGAACGAAGATATAGGCGCACAAATTTCATTCACGACTTGAGGAAGGCAAGGCGCCAACAGAAAAAAATTCAGCGGCGAATAAACTCACTTTAGTCCTTTCGCTGGAAATATCTGTGCGAATCGTTGGATTCACACAAGCCATTGACGCAGACATGGAGGATTGTTTGTGGCCTACGAACATCGCCACATCATCGCCCGTTAGAGGGTCTTTCTCTTCACCAAGGCCGCACCGAAATTGAAGTAGCAGAAGATTTCTGCATGAAAGTTGCCGGTCAGCCGTCCACGTGCACCACGCGCCACCTAGTAAACGCTCCAGTTTCCAGAGATTCAAGAATGAACACCTTTTTCTCTCTAGAGGAACTACAAGCGGCCCTGACGGCATGCAAACGATATTCATCGCCTGGTCCGGATGGGATCACGTACATGGCTCTGTGCAACCTCGGAGAAGCAGCTCGACAGGCCGTTCTATCCGTGTACAACGACTCGTAGAGCAGCGGATTTATCCCTCATTCATGGAAATCCAGCCGCCTCGTCCATGTGCTTAAACCAGGTAAATCCCCTCTGCACTTGACCTCTTATCGCCCCATCGCGCATACCAGCTGTTTCGGGAAAGTGATGGAGAGGATGATTTTGACTAGCCTAGAGTGGTACCTGGAGCACCACAAGGTATATCCTCATGCTATGACGGGCTTTTGGCGTGGGCGGTCGCAATTGATAACGTTATAGACCAGGTCTCATCTGTTCAGCATCAAAAAAGACTGAAACGTTTATCTGCGGCGTTGTTCTTGAACGTGAAAAGTGCATACGATAACGTATCACATGAAGCCATTCTGGATGTCATGGAAAATATTGGATTAGGGGGTCGGGTTAACCAATGGATCCACAGCTATCTGAAAGGCAGAACTTTCTTTGTGCAGACAGAGAATGGTACAACAACGCATCATTGCAACCGTCGTGGTGTGCCTCAAGGTGGTGTTCTTAGCCCCACACTTTTCAATCTAGCGCTACTCGGCCTGGTTGACGCACTTCCAGAATCTGTCCATCTATCAATATATGCAGATGACATCTGCATCTGGGCGTCAGGAGTAACACGCCATCATTTGTGTGCCCGGCTTCAGAGAGCGGCTACAATAGCGACAGAGTACCTGGAAGAACGGGGACTAGAGCTGTCATCAGAGAAATGCTCGATTGATATGTGGGGTTTAACGTCCCAAAACCACTACATGATTATGAGAGACGCCGTAGTGGAGGGCTCCGGAAATTTAGACCACCTGGGGTTCTTTAACGTGCACCCAAATCTGAGCACACGGGCCTACAACATTTCCGCCTCCATCGGAAATGCAGCCGCCGCAGCCGGGATTCGAACCCGCGCCCTGCGGGTCAGCAGCCGAGTACCTTAGCCACTAGACCACCGCGGCGGGGCAGAGAAATGCTCGCTTATAGCATTTACGCATAAGGCGATGAGCCCATATGTTATTAAAATCAACGGACTTACGATCAACTACGTGAAGACCCACCGATTCCTCGGAGTCATAGTTGATCGCGACCTCTCCTGGAGCCCTCACATCGCCCACATGAAAACTAATCTCACCATGATCATCCACGTACTGAGGTTTTTTGCTGGAAAAACGTGGGGTGCATCGGTACGAGCAATGCTTCAACTCTACACTGTTCTGTTCCTCGGTTATATGCGATACAGCCTACCCGTGCTTTGCGGGATCCGAAGAACAAACTTACGCGTGCTCCAGTCGATCCAAGCTCAAGCACTGAGAATATGCCTTGGTCTCCCGAGATGCGCGTCTACAGCAGCGACAGTCATCATTGCGCGTGATTATCCAGTCAACGCATACATCCACGTAGACGCTTTGAGAATGCACATAGGACATTTCGCTCGGCTTCCATCTCATCACCTCGCCTCAGTTCGAACCTCTAGGCCCCACTCAGCGTTCAGCGCAACTGTAGCTCAGCATTGCGCAGTGCTTCCATTGCACTTCACGCATGCAGCACGGCCGCCGATACCATTATGGTGCCTACACCCCCTCAAAGCCCTTCTTACAATTCCTGGCATCCAAAATAAGAAAAAGTCGTCGCATCTAGCCCTGAGACAGGCCACATTACTCTTCCTACAAGAGAAGCACAGCGGACGCCTTCACATTTACACGGATGGCTCGGTGTCTTCAGTAAGCTCTGCAGGCGCGGTGGTTATTCCCGCGAGGCACATCACATTTAATTTCATGTCATCGCATTTGACGTCGTCGAGAGCTGCAGAACTCGCCGCCATACGTGCAGCTCTGGAGTTTATAGTGGAAGAACCTTCGGGAATTTGGTATATCTTCTCGGACTCAAAGGCAGCTCTTCAGTCTTATGTCACACTTCCGCCATGGACCTAATGAACAGTTAGCAGCTGAAATAAGGCTTCTTCATCACCAAGCAATCGAAAAACAGCACAGCATAGTGTATCAGTGGATACCAGGTCATTGCGGTATATACGGCAATGACCGCGCAGATGAGGCCGCTAGGTCTTCACACGATGGTACGATGGAAAAGAAAACTGGCCGTGGGCAGCAACCGAACCTGTGACCTTCGAATAACGCGTCCGATGCTCTACCACTGAGCTACCACGGCGGCTATCCTCCCAGCGACTTTATTAGGTATATATGTGAATTTAAACACGGGAGTGTCAGTCAGCGCCATCTGTTGCCGTGGCGGTGACAGTGGCACACTCTTTTATGAGCCTGTCTGGCGTCCCAAAGCAAGAGAATTTATTACGAGCTGGCAGCTGGCCAATAGTCCCTCGTATACAACTTAAGGCACCAAGTCTGCCAATACGAGACCCTCGTTAATGAATAGGGGAAAAATGTGTATACTTAAAGGCTCCTTTTTTTTAATTTTTGACACAATAATAATGAATTCTAACAGACAATATTGCCAAGGAAAGTATAGCGGAGTTTATTAAACCGAATTGTAAGGTAAATGTGAAGAAAGAAAAGTGCGTGAAAAGATAACATGCCATGGGCAGGAACCGAACCTGCGACCTTCGAATAACGCGTTCAATGCTCTACCACTGAGCTATACCCAATAAAGTCGCTGGTAGGATAGCCGCGTGGTAGGCATTAATATATATATATATATATATACATATATATATATATATATATATATATATATATATATATATATATATAATTTCAGATGGCCGTTTACAACTCTGTATCGAAGATGAGGCTTTGTTCACTTAGTGTTTTATTATGATATGTTATAGTGTGTGCCGTTGTTTGTTTCTGTGAGCTTTTTTTTATCCCTCGATGCGCCCCGGCGCGGTGGTGTAGTGGCTAAGGCACTCGGCCGCTGATTCGCACGTCACGGAATCGAATCCTGGCTGCGGCGGCTGCATTTCCCGATGGAGGCGGAAACGTTGAAGGCATGTGTGCTCGGATTTACGTGCACGTTAAAGAACCCCAGGTGGTCATATTTTTCGGAGCCTTCCACTACGGCGTCTTTCATAGTCATAATGTAGTTTCGGGACGTTACACCCCACATATCAATCTATTATCCCTCGATGCTGATGCAATTGAATTTTATTTGTCAGGTGGTGTTTATTTTTTTAGTGATAGTGTTACTTACATGATTGGTTAGCCTCATGATATGGGTCAAACGTCTCTATCTCGAAACTATAAAGGCAAAGACGCCTTTCAAACGCCTTAAGGGCGTAAAGGGTTTTGCTGAGTGGCACAGTAGCAGAAACCTACTCACTTAAGTAACAGCACCCACGCATTATCCAAGTTAATTTCTTACGCAAGCATAGCCAGCTCGACCTATTTAACCGCCCCTTGAGCGAGCGCTAGCTCCTCTGCCGCCGTGCTGATTTGTCCAGGTTTGCCGCCACCGCACCACTGCTCTTGTGAACACAAAGGTGGCGCCATCTCACGCTCCCTCTAGACATCTTCCTACACTTCGCATTTCTGGCTCCATTTAACTTCAGAGTCGTGAACATTAATCTCGATTTAACTGAACCGTTCAGATTACCATTACTTTTTAATACAACTTTTGGAGATCTTGGTGCCTTCACATGAGGCCGGCTATAATGTTCTTTTTTTACAAAAGTCTTCAAACATAGAACGTACTCGACTGAATCATAATTTATCAAAGTTGGTGTCATCAGGTGTCAAAGGCGCAGGTTTAAATCTTATAGTTATTGGAACTTAACCGAAGCATAAAGACCAGTCACAGAACAACACTAAAATTCGTACAGTGTTCAGCAAATGGACGTAGTATACACACACGTGTTGCGCGACACGCTCAGAATGAGTCAAAGACATGCTGCGATGAAGCAGGTGCAAAAGATGACCATAAATTATTCCTGCCGCGTGAGGCAATAGTATACACACCTACACAACTATTTCTGTAAACCCGATATTGTCATTGGACCACGGCCAAATGTCATATCATAAATAGGCACTACTCAGAAATAACTATGGTAATATATCCCACATTGTGAAAATTGTTCTTAACGCCAAATATTTGTGAAGCACGCTGGTTGAATATCATTTGAGCTTTCTATGAAGCGCTTACAATTATCTGGAATAAAAAGGCGCTTCCGTAAGATCGACTTGCTCGATAACTGTTTCACGGGGACCGTATGGCTGCTAGCTAATGCATGATTGCGTTTCTATCTTAGAGAGGCCAATGGTTTTGATTTTTTTATTCTAGTAGTGGAAGGCTCGTACGTATCTTGTGAAGTTTTTTTAGTTTTATTTTTAACATAGGGTTTCCTGCCAAAATGTTCATACCTTCCTTTTGTACAGTTTTATTTTTTGAGTGCTGGCCTTTGCTTCATTTTTACATAGTGCCTTTTTACATAGTGCCATGAAAACGCACTTAATTTTTTTCTGTTGAATATTGCACCGAATCGGAACCTGACCTTATGTTTTGAATACCGTTATACTTTTCTTCAGTATACGTAACAATGCTGCCCTATTTGACTTTCAAAGAGACATGCTAGTGTTAATGGTGAAGCTGTACGTCTTGCTGTTCGTAAGTGTTCTACGTGCGTCGAGCTTTAAACTGAATCTTAACGACCACATTCATAGTGTAAGACAATATTGCGATGATTAAAGCCACTACATAAAGCCAAATGCGAACGCTTCACCGGCGTAATCGGCTGACATCAGCAATCATAATGAATACAATATAACTGAGCAAAGTATTCAGGGCCAGCCTTCAACATTTATGCAATGCTCTCACCATTTGTCCAAATGTTGTATATCTGAATAGCAGACTTTTTTGGGAAGGCTATGCTATATGCATCAGCCTGTACGTCTTGCGTTTACGACGGGCAGCAAAAGGTAGCGGATAGATGCATGCTGCCGCAGCACGCGGAAGTTAAATTTTTAAGGTCTCTAACTACACTCTCATACCAATTGGTGTAAGAAAAGGCTGTCTTACATTTTCTTTTCTTTTTTTTTCTCATCCAGAAAAATCTTCGTCTTTCCCGGGCTTCAGCTCATTTCCTGGGAGCCAGCAGCTCCCTTCCTATCTTCCGCAGAAGCTCCAAAAACTTCACCTACGTCAAACTATTTATGTTATTTTTTCTGAAGAAGATGCAGGTCCGAATACCGCTGTGAACACATTGGTAATAATTCACGTTCATTGTAACCATCGTTGTCAGCATTGGGACAGATCTACCTAATCGGGGAAAACATTCTAGGTATTCTGCGGATTCCTGTCCGAAGTCGACACGTTAGAACAATGATGAATATGTTAATGAAACCATTTCCGTCTTACAGACCCCACTCAAGAATTTCCTAGTCAACATACATTTGCTTAGTGTACAATTCAGCAAGAATTGTCGATACGAACAGTGCCAAAAGTTGGCGTGCGAAGAACGTTGAAAGCGCGCGAGGAAAGAACCTTTTCTAAGTGTGATTTGATTATCAGGACTCGCACGGACAATGGCTGGAACAATGGGACCTGAAATTCTCATTTGCCGTGTAGGCTCACCATGGAGTCGTGAACGAAGATACCTAAAGATAAGGTTAAAAAATTGCCCGCAGCTTCCCTCGGGGGAACACTGAGGAGGATGCGGAGCATATAATTGGTTAACGGGGTGTTAAAGTGCGACTTACTTGGGTCGATGGCTAAATTGGTTAACGTGGTTGTGAAATGGGGTGTTAAATTGCGACTTACTTGGGTCGATGGCTAAATTGGTTAACGTGGTTGTAGGAGGGGGTGTTAAATGAGTGAACACGTACACACGTATGCGAAAGGGCGGCGCTGGTCGAAGGGACGTCGATCATTGTGTTTGTGAATTCATTGGAATTCATTTCACCGCGACCTTGGACGTCGACGCGCCGTACAAACCAACCGACGAGCGGCAACTGAGCGAGCGAGTGCCGACCTTGAGTATATATACAGCGCGACGGCGCATGCGCTGTCAGCTGTCGAATGTTCTCGAAGGAGAAGCGCGCGCGGCACAGATGGTGGGCGACGGCGCGACGGCGCATGCGCGCGCGTCAGCTGTCGAATGTTCGAGAAGCGGTGCGGACGGCGCGGACGGCGCACTACAAGGCGCGAGTATAAGATGCTTCCGCATCTAAAACGTCTTAATAAATAAACGCACTGTTACGTTCAGAATCATACAGTGCCACCGCCTGATTACGAATGCGAGCTGTTAACGGCGATAGAGAGGATCTTTAAAACTGACTCTTGTTCCAGAAGTGAAGCAAAGAAAACTTTCAGCCAGCTCCGCTGGCGGACATAAATGAAACCGCGAATCTGGTGGCTTACAAAAAGTCATCGCCTCAACAATTATATTAGCTGGTTGGTTGAAGTGGTATTTGAATGAACTGGAGAAAAGTGGGAATGAACTGGCAAAAGTGGCGGGAGTATACTCAAAGAAAAGATCGAGTAAAAAGATCGAGCGGGGACTTCTTTTTTCCACAACAATAATCGTCATCTATCTTGCGTTCCCTTCCTTGCACTATGGCCGTGCACCCGGCACTTTGAAAGTGGCAGCGCCGAGTTTCAAAGAAAGGAAGTGCGAGCAAGCCTGATTATTACTATTGTTGTTGTGGCACAAAAAGACAACTTTGTACTAGATTCTTTTTTTAAGTGGAGTAGTGTGCGTGCTGTTGAGTTTGAACTTCTGAGTAGTGGTGAGAGGAATGGCCCTTATTTCGTATTCGAATTCACTAACTTTTGTTTCGCACCCACAAGTTTATAATGTATACATTCTCCGGATACGAAAGGCGCAACTAAAAACAGCTTAGCTGCTAAAAATAGAAATCATATATCTGTCAGGGGTTATAGGAATGTTTCTGGAGCTGTCGCTTCACTACTACAATGGTGTACCAACAAATGTGATGCGCTTGCATGGTGTGTTAATCTCTGGACCATAAACCTCTCTTACTTGTCCTTTCCAGGTGGTTACAAATAGTGATATAAATTTTATCTCAGGAGCAGCGTGTATTTTCATTAAGTCTCATGTTTCAGATGGAATGGAATGAAAAAACTTTATTTATCTCCTCTGCTATTTTTTGCCCCATAAACCCGGACATTTTAAGCACTGCTATACCGAATATGCACACGCACGACATCATAACGTTAGCTCTCAAATGTACGTGTCCCGCTAATAAAACAAGCAAGCACTGTTTACGCTTGCTTTTAAATTATGAAAGCATCTGAACCCAAAAAGCCTTTAAGATAGTGCCCCCCGGGTGCCAGTTACACGTGTTAAACAAATACCATTCAGTTCTATGATAAAGATATAGCTCTCTGTCAAACAGTGAGAGTTATAGTAATTTGCTAGCAGTGGTTATGTTTGTGAAGCATTGAAGTGGAAATTCTTACCATCTGGCGATCAAGGAACTCACTTCATCTGCGAAAACTTTAGATCGCTCTTTCATGAAGGACATCTGGTATGCAAATATTTGTGTGACGCTGTCCTTTGAAGGCTTTTTAAAAAAGTTTTTTTTACGGTGCTAACTTCGTAACTTGCGACTTCTTGAAAAAAGCTCCTTACAGAAGCGCGTACTTTCAATGCGCAACTACTCCGCGCAACCCACGCAGCGCACGTGTAAGCTCTACGTGCATTCCGAGAAAGTTTCGAAGCACCAACGTTGAACATAATTTGTTCCCTCAAATGGGTGTCTGAATGAATACTTTTCAGAAATCCTGCAGGGCTTGAAAATTGGCATTCAGTTAAGAAGCTCACTCTGGGGGAGATTTTGAACGAGTGGTTAAACTGTATGTTTGTTTGTTTGCTTTCTCTTGAAGCTGCTCATTGATATATATATATATATATATATATATATATATATATATATATATATATATAGCTCATTCTACTAATTGCGAGGTATTTCTTTGCGTAGTGCTGGCATTTAGACTCTCTTTATTTTTGTCCGTCCGTCCGTCCGTCCGTCCGTCTGTCTGTCTGTCTGTCTGTCTGTCTGTCTGTCTGTCTGTCTGTCTGTCTGTCTGTCTGTCTAGCCGCCATCGTTTCGGTGCTCTGGAGATCATCCTTTATTTTAGGTGAATGAAAATTTGTATAGGAAAGTAAGATGGCTTGACAGCTTTGGCTCGCTCGTTAACACATGTGTTTCAGATTTCGAGTACTTGGTACTCTACTATCGGAGAGCGAGAATCCGTCCCTTGGAGCTCACATTTCATGAGGCCGTCTCGACAAAAATGACGCCATCACCTGAACAAAGTGACAATGGCGGCACGTACTTTGCAAAAACTTTCCGCGAGACATGTGTAGCACACACTCGTATACGATGGGCGGGTATGCGACACAAGTATGGGGGCATGTACCACAGGTGGTTGACAGTATGTGTCTACTCAAAAACGGTGAGAAACGACATTGAAGGAAAGTGCAAATTTAAGGGCTGATTTCGTTTGTTACTAATGCGATGGTAATAAAGAACTCGTTTCGCTGACATTCCGGTGTCGGCGTTAGTGTCGGCGTCACTGGTTGCGATCGAGAAATCATCATCTTATGCGTAACGGAAAAATCGAGAATGATGCACATATAAAATTAATGATAAAAAACCCTGCAGCAGAGTGGGCAGCATGTCAGGATTGTTTGGGCCCTAGTGGGAATAGAACCCGAGTCGTTTGCGTGGCAAGCGGATGTTATACCACACGGCAACACCTCTGCCTGGGAAAACGGTGAAAAGAACTTGCCCTGCATGGAAATGCAGTGAAAGTAGCTTTCATGGTTCACAAACACACGCTTCCTGTATATATGCTTCACAATGCAACATGAATTATTGCAGTAAGAATGCGGCGTCAAGCATCCATTGCCAACGGGTGTCAGAAAAGCTGATTATCATAATTGCTTCGTGATTGAAAGCCGGTACCCCAATAAGAAAGACACACCCTCTACTGCGACTATTTTTTTCAGGCTTCATAGTGGGTGCATAGCGAATTCGAACATATTTCATGCACTAGGTGTTTGAAATACACACTACGAACAGGATTTCGCCATCACGCGGTCAACTCGTCAATGCGAAGCACGAGGGTCCCCTAATTTTTTTTACATTGTAGTGATAACTAAAAGACAATATTCACAAGGAAAGAATGGGAAATTTTCTGGCAAGTTATTGTGATGTAAATATGAAGAAAGAAAGATGGACGAAAAAGATAACTTCCCACCGACAGGGACTGAACTTGCGACCTTCGATGCCCAACCACTGAGCTACGGCGGCGGTTGTCCTCCCGTCGGCGTCCACTTTATGTGGTTTACACGTGCAATCGAACGTGGGAGCGTTAGTCAGCGCCCCCTGTTGCCAGTACGACGAATGTGGAACACTTTTTTGTTGCCTCTTTTACGTAACGTAGTGCGTGGTCTTATTACGAGATGGCAGCTGAACAGTACTTTTCGTTCCTCACATTTACATTACAATCACTTCCAATAATCATTATAATAATTATCAGCCTGACTACGCCCACAGCAGGGCAACAACCTCCTCCATGATCATCCAATCAACCAGGTCTTGTGCTTTCTGCTGCCATGTTATACCCGCGAACTTTTAAATCTAATCGGCCAACCACACTTTCTGTCTCCCCTTCGTGCGTTTCCCTTCCCTGCGAATCCAGTCAGTTAACCCTGATGACCAGCGGTTTTTCTGCCTACGTGCTACGTGCCCGGTAATGTTCGTTTTTCTCCTTGATTACAACTACGATATCATTAACACTGGTTTGTTGCCTGACAAACTCTGCTCTTTTCTTGTTTTTTTTTAGGGGCGAAGCTCCTTAGGGCGTGGGCTGTGCGTCCCCTGTAGCCTGTATGTAGCCACCTCTAGTTTAGTTCTTGCAGTGTTCACTAGATGGCGGTACCGTCCCCTGTATGTAGCCACCTCTAGTTTAGTTCTTGCAGTGTTCACTAGATGGCGGTACCGTCTCCTGTATGTAGCCACCTCTCGTTTAGTTCTTGTAGTGTTTACTAGATGGTGGTACTTGTAGCTGATGATGAAAAGATGCAAGATGTTATAAACTAGAAAGCGGTACTTATATTTGATGAAAGACGCGAGATCTTATAAAATAGGAATGATGTCACATATGGCGCGTGTCATTGGTTGAATGCAATCGTTCGATTTAGTGCGGCGACGTACGCTAGGGGGAGCGATGTAATAAAATCGAGTGGGCAAAATGTACAGAGGATTCATGGTTTACCAGGTTTACCTCCGGAGCTTCGCCCACTCATCATCATTCACTTCGTGGATATGGCGGAATTTTTAGATTACGCGTATCATTTTTCTTTCCATCGCTCTCTGCATCGTCCTCAATTTAAGCTGAGCCTTCTTTGTGAACCTTCAGGTCTCTGCTCCACAGGTAAGTATCGGCAAGACACAGCTGTTATATACCTTCCTGTTGAGGGTTAGTGGCAGGTTACCATTCATGATTTAAGAATGCTTAGCGAGTGTGATCCACGCCATGTTTAATAATCTTGTTATTTCACTCCCATGGTTCGACTCCATGGTTAGTACTTGTCCTAAGTAGACATATTCCTTTACAACGTCCACTGTCTCTCCACCTATCGCAAAGCGCTGTATTCTGCCGAGATGGTTCCATGTTACTTTAGTTTTGTGCATATTATTTTCAGACCTACTCTTCTGCTTTCCGTTTCCAGTTTTGGCATCATTAGCTGTAATTCGTCCCCTGAGTTACTTTTCAAGGCAATGTCATCAGTGAATCACAGGTCACTAGATACTCCCCATAATTTTCTTATCTCTAACTCTTCCCAATCTAGGGCCCTGAAAACTTCCTGTGAACATGCGGTGAATACCATTGGAGAGATCCTGTCTCCCTGCCTTACACCTTTCTTTATTGGGATTATTTCATTTTCATTATAGAGAACTATGGTGGCTGTGGGTCCACTGTAGATTTCTTCCAGTATGTTTATGTAGGGTTTGTCAACGTCCTGATTCCATTGTACCTGCATTACTGCTGATGTATCCACTGAGTCAAACACCTTCTCGTAATCAATAAAAGCTATGTATTGGGGTCGGTTGTATTCCACGCATTTCTCTATTACCTGATTGTTAGTATGAATATGGTCTATTGCGGAGTAGCTTGTACGAAATCCTGCTTGGTCCTTTGGTTGATTGCACTCTCTTGTCGTGCTAATTGTATTAGCTAATATTTTTAAAATAGTTTGTAGACAATTGACAGTGAGCCGATCACGCTGTAATATTTCAAGTCCTTAACGTCACCTTTCTTGTGGATTAGAATGGTGTTGGCGTTCTTCCAACATTCTGGTACCCTTCCCGTCAAGAGACACTTCGTATATAGGATGACCAGTTTTTCGAACACAATTTCTCCACCATTCTTCAACAGGTCCATTTGTACCTTATTTTCACCAGCTGCTTTTCCTCCTTGTATTCCTTTTTTGGACTTTCCTTACTTTCTCTGTCGTTACGGGTAGAATGTCGAATTACTCTGGACTACTATTGTTTCTCACAATATTATCCTGGCTCCTTTGGCTTCTGTGTTGCTCTCTGTAGAACTTCTCTGCCACCTTATTTATTTTATCTATATTGCTTATGACATTGCTTTCTTTGTTCCTTAACGCATACATACGACCTTTGCCTATACACAAGTTTGCCTTCGCTGCTTTTAGGCTTCTGCCACTTTTTACAGCCTGCTCAGTTCTCTCCATGTTATACCTTCTGATGTCGCCTACCTCACGCCTTTTGATTTACTTCGAAGGTTCCCTAGCTCTATAGGGTCGGTTGAATGGAGGCTTTCGTGGTTTGTCGTCTCTAAAAGAGACTTTTTGTTGACGGAGATAGTTTCCCAGTGTTCTGTCTAGTGACTGTACCTCGGAATTCTATCGCACACTTGTTGATAATACTAGTAAGATTATCGTTCATTGTGCCAATGCTAACGTCGGTTACCTCGTTTAAAGCCTAGAATATATACTTAAGCGAAGCTCAAAACTTTTGTACTTTCTCTCTCACTGCTAGATCGTTAATTGGCTTCTTGCGTATCAGTTGATGTCTTTGCTTTTTAAATGTAATTAAACACCAGCTCTGACCATTTTATGGTCACACAATTGGATCTTGCCAGCTACTTCTACATCCTGTAAGATACCTAGGTGTGCACACAAAATTAAGCATATCTTATTTTTAGTTTCACGATTAGAACTTCACCACGTCCAATTATGGTTAGCCCGTTTTCTGAAAAACGTAACATAAATGCGCAAATTATTACGTTCTGCGTCCTCTACGAATAACTCCCCTCTGGCATTTCAGGAGCCGATGCCGTGTTCTCCCACTGCTTGGTCTTCAACCTGTTTCTTTCCTACTTTGGCAATAGAACTGCCTATCAGAATAGCATACTCTGTCATTACTTTATTAATGACCGACTCTACGTCTTCATAGAACCGTTCAACCAAATGATCCTCATGGCTCGATATAGGCGAGTAGGCCTGTACCACCTTCATCTTGTACCTTTTGTCAAACCTAACTATGATACTTGCCACCCCCTAACTGATGTTATATTATTCCTCTATATTGTCAGCGATATTCTTGTGTATAAGAAACCCCACCCCTAGTTCTTTTCTGTCCATAATCCACGGTGACACAACACGTGTCCTTTCTTCAGCACTGAATAGGCTTCACTTGTACTTCTAACTTAACTGAGTCCTATTAGCTTCCACTTAACATCCCCGATTCCTCGAATTGCACAGCTGGACTAGCCTCATGAGAAAGTGTTCCAGTGTTTAACATGGCCAAGTTCAGACTTCAATAGTGATCTGTCCAGAACCAGATAATCTTAGCACCCTGCGCTGCGTCGCCATTGTGACTGCCGCCTTGGATGGTCACTTCGCAGCCGCGGGTTGAGGGCCAAGGGCTGATTGGTACTATGATGAAGGACGTAGTGGCCACGTGATGCAGCAGGGTGGCCATTTTTGCTCGGGTGAGGAAGTGCATTACCGGCAGGTGGTCGCTGATAACGTCCCGTTTACTTTCCTTGACAATATTTTCTCTTAGTTCACCTTAATATTGGGCAGAACAGAAATTGGTCGCTTGAACGCGAGAGATTGTATTTTTTTTTTTTGTCTCCTAAAAGATCGTGGCTCATATCCACAAGGGGGATTGGCCGCAATGTGCATTATAACGGAAATTTAAATGCAACGCTTGCTAAAAAAAGAGAGATCAGATAAGAACCAGAGGAATATTAACGTACTATAAGAAAGCATGAAAAGGGCAAACAAATTCGACAAACGAGATCTTGAAAAATAGCAAAAAAGACGCAGGGGAACAAGGAATCGGATTCATCTGGCGGTACCACTAGAAACGTAACCTTCAGGTTGCCTGAATGAACCTGTGTAGCGCGGACAGAATAGTACTGCGGCGCGCACCCAACTGAGTGGCCAGAAACAATAAAAGGGTGGATGTAACCAATGCTAATCCATGCATATCAATCAGCCTTTCTAGAATTATTCGGCGAAGTGAGACGAAGAATTAAGAAAGAAGCTAATATGTGGGTTTAGACGTCTCAAAACAACCATAGGATTATGAGCGATGCCATAGTGGAGGGCTGCGGAAAGTTCGACCACCTGGGTTTTTTTTTTTTTGTTAACGGGCACCAGAATCTGAACACACGGTCCTACAGCATTTCGCCCCCACCGAAAATGCAGTCGCCACAGTTGGAATTTGATCCCGCGACCTGCGGGTCAAGAAAGAAGCTGACATCGGCAGACTTCAGCCGCCGAATTTAACGAATAAATATCAAGACCCGAGCGAAAATCGAACCAAGTATTCTGCGTGACAGTCAAGTATTCCACCACACAGCCATGCCCAGTCTAAATATTGCTTAAGAAAAAGGCACCGCTACGGCGTAATTTTTTCGACACTCCAGTTGCTGTTGCAATGCTTACTATCCAATTTTGTAAACATAACATATTCTCATGGTCACAAAATCAGACCAAGTAGCAGTACGGCAAACAGCGGAACAGCTCCAATTCAGCAGCGTGAGTTCGTTCTCGTCTTTTTTTTCAGCCAACGTTGTTTCTTGTGAGTTGGTGTAAGGGTTCTGATATATTCTAAAAGTTCAAGACGAAGCGACGATAGTACGTACAAAGGCCTGAAAGACGGCGTGATTGTTCGTTTGGGTTGGAAAGGCAGCCACAGCCAGTGTTTTAGCGGAGTCTGGGTGAATCGCGTTACTGCTGATGACATGGCCGAGAAACTCGAGCTCTTCGTAGCCTAAGTGGCATTTTCGGGCTTCAGTGACTGGTCAGCTGTTCAGAGCACCTCAAGTAATGCACGAAGACACTGAAGGTGCTGCTCAAATTTAGCTGAAAAAACGACGACATCCTCTAAATCTCACACGACACAATGGTCACATGAGACTGAACAACACTGTTCATCGTTCATTGACAAGTCGCGGGACCAGATCACACTCCTAAGAGAAGCACCTTGAATTCGAAGAGCCTGTCAGGAGTAATGAAAGCGGTCTTTTTCCGGTCGCGCTCATCGACCTCAATTCACCAATAACCACTGCGTAGATCCATGGGTGAAAAATATCGGTTGTTTCGAAGACGTTCGAGTAAGTCGTCGGTGCGAAGGAGCGGATAGACGTATTTCTTTGTCATGTTGTTCTGTTAATCAACAAAGAAACAGTAATTGATAAATTAAAATCAACACAGAAACCCTATCTGCCGTCTTTCTTTTTCACGAACACAACCGGTGATGCCCATTGCCGTGTAGATGACTGAATGATGTCGTCAGCAAGCATTTGTTGCACCCGGTCGTGAATGGCGTCATGTTCTTTGTAGTAAACACGATAAGCATGTTGTCAAATAGGCCTTTCATTAAGCTCTATTACGAGTCTGTGCTTTGCAATGGGCGTCTGTTTGCTTTTGGACATCGTGGCAAAGCAATCACTGAAGGAAAGCTGGAGTGAGCGAAGACTCTTTTGCTGTTATTAGTTCTCAGTTCACATAAAGCTTGGCGGGAGACTATTTGTCGTCGTGAGGACCGGAAAAGAGTTGCACGAGTGATAAGCTGGCCCTCGGGTCTTTGATTTCTTCGAAGTCAACTCGGACACACTGCCTCCTGAAGTGCTGGTATTCATGAGTGAAATTTGTTAGTAGAATCTTCGCATGCTTTTTGTGAGTTCTATGAGACCACAGGCAATGCATGCTTGACGAGACAAGAGCACGGACACATTGCCTTGCGCAACTCTGAGAGCCAGGCCAGCTCTCAGAGTTGATGTCAGTTCGGTTGATGTCACTCGGCATGTTAACCAGAACACCGGAACGGGGCAGTACTGTCACTGAATCGTCGGATACCCGGCAGCTCCACCAGATGTCACGGTAATAAAATGAGACCAAGTAACAGTGCGGTGAACAGAAGAACAGCTCTGATCGAGCAGCGCAAGTGTGCCCTTGTTTTTTTTTTTTAGCCAAATCCTTCGCCACGCACAAGTAATGATGAAACTAGCCATGCAACAGCCACACACCCACTACATGCCCGTGCCAATATACAATCATATCATACAACCGTCACATCGGGTTCCAGTCAATTCTAGTTCGTTGCCATCCGCTTAAGGTGATTTATACAGCAGTATCCAAGGTTACCATCCTCACGAGCTTAAGCGCTACATATTAATTTACCACTTCTGTTGTTGCTAACACTAGTGGCATCGTTACATTGGCATCTTTACGCAAGTGTAAAGAACTGGTTATACAATCCATCTGCGACTGTTCAACACATCTCTGTGCGTACATATATATTTAGCGTTATTTCGCAACGTTTGGCTAATTGCAACAAATTCACTTTCCCTCCGCATGTTTCGCATAACGTCGGTTCTCAATATATGCGGGATCCGCGAAATTTTCTGTTACAGCATTTTCTTGCGAAAGCTGCGCCCATGCTGTCGAAGGCTCCTTCGGCCTCCGAAATCGAGTGTTTGTGCTATTAAATACTTTACTGAGAATGGCAATTACTCTAAACATAGTTAGGGGTGTTAGCCAGTAATTACGGTACGCACGAAAGAAAAAAACAAAAGTGGACGAAAAGACAACTTGCCGCAGAAAGAGACCAACCTACAATCTTCGAATTACGCTTCCGACGCTCTACCGAAAAATTGGCCCCGTATCTGCATGTTACACTGCGAATGTGTTCGAAAGACGATAGTCTTGCGTCCAGAGGGACTGAACGAAACGTTTATTTGATGTTCTGCACAAGCAAATCGGCGAATGGTATTCTGGAGGGGCTGCGTTAGTGCCTCGAGCGTGCAGCGGAGGCGAACGTGTGCATCAAGTCACGACACACGTGAGACATGAGCGCAATCTGACAGTCATCTTGTAAAACGCAGCGCGCGTGCCCTGCATGCCCATCTCGGAGGTGATAAGGTGTAGAACGCAAGGCGTCAGGTAGGTGCCACCACCGTGTCATCTTAGCAAAGCATTAGAAACATGTGCATTTTTGTGCAAGCGTTGCATGGTCAGCGCAACGTGAGAAACGCTACGGTCCTTAGAATTACTTTTGTATGCCTTTTCTAGAAAGAGACACACATACAGAATATAGACGTGTTCTTATGGTGCCTCAGACATGCGCAATAATAGTTTTTTTAATTGACAATCGCACAAGTATGAACGCTGAATCATGAGAAATAATGGTGGGCGCTGTGGATGGTGTCGGCCGTTTGTGGTATCGTCTGGTGCCGTTTAAGGAACCGTTAAAGGCAGACAAACAGACAAACGTACAGACAGGCATGCAGGCAGGCAGATTAAAGTTTTCGCGTCGGAGGTCCACAAGAAAGACTATTGTCTTTAATAGGCAATGGCGGCGGTCGTCCTCTTCATAGAGTATTTAGGTGGAAGCTGCAGACCTGGCAGTATACTACTCAGCACCACTCGCAGTCATGACGGCGAGTGTGAAATGCTGGTTATTCGCTAGCCGTTGACACGCATCACGTGATCACAAAGCTGACCAATAAATTATCGCATTCTAACAGAAGGCATCAAGTCTGCAGGAACGAGTCCTTCTCTATGAATGAACGAAAAAAGAATTTTTTTTTCAAGCGCTCAATTTTTCATACAATCCTATTGAAAACGAAGAGATAGTAAAACAAAGTGAGGTATAGAGAATGTTAATGATACTCCTCTTGTTTTACTGTACTAATTACGCTATAAAACTAGAGGAAATAATGGGTGGGGGAGGGAAGTAAGAGACAACGCCGCCGGCTATCACTGAACCTGCAGGCGTGATGCCTTCAGGTAGAAAGAACTGGTGAAATGGAACGTGGAAGTGAACTGATACGAAATCATAGCTACAGATATTTATTTTTGCGGCATTTCACATTAACCATTACGCTCATCACGCCCGGTTTATTGGTGTCACAGGCACGTTTTGTATCCGTGAATTGTTGCTGTAACTGAAGAACAGAGTCTGAAATTAGATTGTCAAAGCAACCACATTAGGTCAAGACAGCTTTCTACGAAAGCTCTTTTTTGTTCTTGGTTTTTTTTTTCACTCCCTTGTTTGCGATCAAGTGCAATTCGTATGAAAACCTGAACCACTGAAGTTTGTGCAAGTCTGTGTACAAGAAAACGCAAGCAAGTTTGTGGGTGGGATCAAAATGTCAGTCATTGAAGAGCTGTAATGGGACACGTTTGCGTCTTCGTGATTGAAAACAACAACCTCTTAATCTCTGAAAATAAGTGACACTTCGTAAAAGCAGCAAATGTCTTCGGAAAGCGCCCATGCGAGAAACACGTGGAAAAACAAGGTGACGTGAAGTCAACAGCACTTACAGCGAGCTTCGAAAGGACGGCAAAAGCTCAGGAGCTTGACAAATGGTGTTTGGATGGAGGACAGCCAAAGCCCATTTTAAGTTCACGTTACAAACAAAAAAGAAGAGGGAAGAGTCAGAACTCTTTCAATTTCAAACTGCCAATGGTCATTAGTGTTCAGTCTCCGACTGGTTTAGTGTCCACGGTGCTTCTTAACTCTGATGGCACGTGTGCCTCCTGTGTTCAAGATTTTGTTTTCCCTGACGCCATCTCCAAGGCTTTTAGTTCCGACGCTGTACGCAAGCTTCGAGAATAGTTATGCGCGTGTTTGAGGGAGTCAAGTGACCATTAATTTTAATTGAAGTTAGAGCCCCAGCCATAAATTTATAAACAAACAAAAGTATGTTTTTGCTAGGCAACGCACTACGTTAACGGTTCTCTACAAAAAAGCAAACACGTAATTTTGCTTGATGACACTTTTGGCATAGCGATGACACAAGTACACCGAATAACAAGATTGAAAGGTGCGATTTTTTCAAGCAATCAATAAAGAACATTAGGGATGGACAGCAAAAAAATAATGATAAAGTCAAGGGGGCTAACCAGATGCTAGGAGCTTGTATGGCACCCTGCACTAAAGAATGGTCACGAATGCACAGTATGGCATAATATGCCACAACATTACCATCATAACAACAAAATGACCACAATGAAACAATTAATTTTGCTGTAAGAAAGTTAGAGAAGGGCGGATAAAGTTTTGTGAACAGACAGAGAGCACAAGATTTGAAATTGTACATAGAATTTGTCGCAATGAAACGTTCGTTAAGTAAATCTGGCCAAAATCACCAGCGACATACATATAAGTTATGTGTCCATTTCCAGGCGCTGAAGACAGATTAGAAAAGTGACCGATAGATATAAATGTCAATGCATGGGAATTTTTGAGGTTATAACTACGCCCCTGCTCGAGAGAGACTAAAAATTGTTCTGGATAAAATGTGTGTTTTAAGAAGTGAAATGCTAGGTTAACTATACGTATGATCTTTCTGAGGAATCAAGCGACCAAAGCTTTCTCTACTTGGCAGAACCTCCGGGTATTTATCTTCAGAATGAATTCAACTGCAGGTTTACATTTTTTGGCTCGCCACACTAATATGGAAATCAGAACGGGTAGTATTGGCTCGATTCGCGAGTACTTAACTCAATCGTTGCGATCCAAAGAAGAGAAAAGCTTCAGGAAAAGCATCTGTGATTTTTTTTTTATCAAGTTGCTTTGTGAAATCTCCCACATTGAAAGTCGCTGATGACAGACTCGCTGACGAATCTCGCTGGTTCAAATGAAATGCAGCTAACATAAGCCGAATATCACAAGAAAGAAAGAAAGAAAGAAAGCGTCAGAACCAAACACACTGAGGCTTGTGTTGCCTCGGCAGTTGCATTCAATGTGGAAGGAGGGAGTAGGCCACCCTAGAGGGAGTAAGAACAGCATCCAATGCTCTTGTTTTATCGCACTTGTAACCCCCCCCCCCTTTCTTCAACTCTGGTGCTGCCTGGCACATTGTTAGGCCTTACAAGGTGCGAAACAGAACCACGGCGTTTGTTATACTAGTTGTGTGACATTTCTTTTTGCCTTTTCTTTTGTTAGTTTTTATTCGTAATTGTAAATCGACAAAGAGAAAACGCAAGAGTATCTTTCGGTTGCTGAATGTCACGTTTCCAAGGCTATAGGCTCAGTCCAAAGCGCAGGTATCATTAAGTGCGACCTCACGAATGAACCAGTCGCAGTGCAAACAAACCGAATCTTTATGAGGATTGAAGCCAACCATCTCAGCGATAGCGCTGCAGGCTGTCGTCGAGCTCTTTACACACTAGAATCGGGAGCATCTTGGAGAGTAAAGCAAGTTGTATTCTATTTTTCTTCTGTTATAGAGTGGCAGAGTACCAGCATCGTTCTCGGGTGTGGTCCAACATGTTCGTCGTGATGATCATAAACGGCCCACCTTGGATATTCACTTCATGGCAAAACACTCTGCGAGCATTGAATAAATCTGGCCCGGTCTCCTAATGTTGAGCCTCTTTCAGGGTCAAAAATATTGTGAGGGAGTGATGAACGCAGCAGTAGGCTTCTTCAAGGTGAAACTTTCTATTCGGCGGAACGTGTGGCCACGAAACCAGGAAATAAATTACAAGAGGTCATGCACGTTGAACACTAATATCGCCACACTGAGTGATGGTCGTCCATTAATTGATTGATTTGTGGGGTTTAACGTCCCAAAACCACCATTTGATTATGAGAGACGCCGTAGTGGAGGGCTCCGGAAATTTTGACCACCTGGGGTTCTTTAACGTGCACCCAAATCTGAGTACACGGGCCTACAACATTTCCGCCTCCATCGGAAATGCAGCCGCCGCAGCCGGGAAGATGGTCGTCCATTAACTGATTCGCGGAAAGGCCGGTCAGCGTTCATACATAACGCGTGTGATTTTTCAGCCTTACCGGTGGTGGTCGGCTAACTCTGGAATACAATCGACTGATCACTTCCTGCGCGCAGTCCTAACCAAATGATCTTGTGCCATCCCGAGGCTTCTCACGGCATGGTCTGAGCCGAGCATTGCAGACAGTCTTGCAGACAGCTGAATACCGTATAAACGAAACGAAAAACACTCATAGCGATATACTCAGTTCCACAGAGCACCTGAATGTCTGACATTAATGACTCTTAATGTCTTTCCTTGTAAACATTCTCCTACTCTAAGGGGCTACTAGTTCTGCGTCCTGCGTACCAATTGGGCTGTCAAATTTCATTGATTCTAAAACATATGCTTTGACGTGTTGGTACCAAGGTCGTTGAAATTTCCGGAGCCCTCCACTACGGCGTCTCTCATAATCATATCGTGGTTTTGGGACGTTGAACCCCACATATCAATCAATCAATCAATCAATCAATCAATCGGCGCGTTGGTATCACTTATTTTTCTTTTATCCCCAAAATGCTATTCATAGGTGAGGTTACCATACCCTAAATATTGCAAAAGCAGAACCTTCGGACGCTGTCGCATGCGACAGTGACAGGACGTGAGTGAAAATGGCATGCTTCGACAGAGCTCATACAAAAGAGCTATAGACGAGACTTGAATATAGTCTAGTCACACGGCTGTCTAGTGAGTACAGTGTTACACGGCAGCACTTAGGTAAGTCAGCTCGCGGTAAAGAGTGCTACTGAAGTGGACGAACTCAGCAACGTAGTGGAACTGCATAGAGAACGTCAAAATTAACACATTCGGCTGTTTTACGAGATAAAATTAGAGTTCAGTCAGCAATTCACGATTATGTTGCCTGTATAAAAAATATCGGTGTTGCCGTATATGCTCCACGTTACAAAGCGTATAGTATGTGGTCGTCATGGATCTGACACCTTATCAGGGAGAATGACCCAAGGTTCAAAATCATTAGCTGGTGTCCGAAACAATCTACATGTTAGACTTTAAACATGTTGGCTTGTAGAACATATTTCATACTCCCTTCCCGTGTTTTTACGCCTTGTTTTTGCTTAGTTTGCCACCTGCTTTTAATTAGTTTGGCACCTGCTTTTACTAATATCTCTTGGGTTTGTTCATCTTCACCTTGCACCGGGAAGAGAGTTTCCGAGCCTTCATCAGCACGAACCACTTTATCGGAAAATGTTTCTTTACAAGCAGACATTGTGTTTTCTTGGCAATGTAGAAGTTTGCCCTCCCACAGTGAGAAAAAAAACGCTAACCTGATAAGTCAGGTCCTGTCTTACAACGTGTTTCCGGTTGGTCACCAAGACGAAAAGCTACTGTGTAAGCGCAAACACTCTGCTTCACGCGGAGTTAGCCCACGCCTAAGGAAAACGGGTTAGGTGAATGCGCCGGAACAAAATCAAGTTGTACTTAGTGAGGGGCCGTAGTGATGAGCACTGCATGAACTTCTATTTGTACTTCTTGCGAGCGCTCTGTGTGTACAAGTGTTTTAAGAGATGCGAGAGAAAGGAGCCAGCGATGCTTGGTGGCGCCTTACGTTTCCTCTAATTGTACTTTCCAATCACCGTGTATGTAAAAGTGGCGTGATGATGTTAAGGAACTGCAAGGTCTCAGAAAAACATTAACAACAATCTGTGGCTTCTTGGTCATATTGCACAGTACATGTTGATAGCAACAACGGGCTGTAAATACAAATTTGGCTTTTTCTTGCGTTTCATAGACCTCAAATTTCTCCCTCTGACTGAGCACCCTAAACCAATTTCTCACTTCCTTTTATTCATCGCATGTATCGTTCTCGGTGTGTTTCTTTGTTTTCTCATCACAATTTCTTGCATTAAAAAACAAAGTCCGAAAGAAATGAGTGAATGACGACGTTTCGCCTAAAGTGAAATCTCCACGCTATTGTTACGGATATATTGCAGTCACCCGCATATACGAAACAATGCCTGGTGACGTCACCCTTACTCTCATTTTTTTTTCTGTCCATTTCCCGCTCATATTGGTTACCTCTAAAGACAAAAGCTGTAGTTGATCGACCTTTCTACATTCGTCTAACCAGAAGAGCCCTCAAAAAAATCTTTAAACGGGGATTGTATGCTCGAGCACACGTTTCAACGAGGTAAGTTGTCTTCAAGCCTAGATCTGATCTCATCAGACTAACTTGAATACGCTTCGTGCGCTCCCCTCCAATGGGAACAAAGGAGGATAGGAGCTTCACCGCGGTGGTCTAGTGGCTAAGGTACTCGGCTGCTGACCCGCAAATCGCGGGATCGAATCGCGGCTGCGGCGGCTACATTTTCGATGAAGGCGAAAGTGCTGTAGGCTTGTGGGCTCGGATTTTGGTGCACGTTGAGGAACCGCAGGTGGTCAAAATTTCCAGAGTCTTCCACTACAGCGCCTCTCATATTCATATGGTGGTCTTGGGACGTTAAACCTCACATATCATTCAATCATCAAAGGAGGACAACACAGCAACTGGAAATGTCCATCCCCTTTCCCAGGTTCTTTGTTTTATTTCTTTTTTATTCAGGGAATGTCCATTCCCTTTTGCCCACACAGTTCGTCACGCCCTCTCTCGCGCTCACCACCTCCACAGTCGTTCTCTCTTCCTCCTTTTCTCGAATTGGAAGAGAGGGTACGAAGCATATACACGTCAGCGCTAAAGAAGTCAGTTCTAACCTTGAGGAAGACAACTCTGCTTGTCGAAAAGTCGGCTCGACTACACAACCCCTGTTTACGAATTTCTCATCAGGACAGCGCTCATAATTTAAAGGCAAACTAATGCGGAGAAAATTGCAATTGCTTAGTTTTAGGTTGCACAAGCACTAATAGCACTGAGTTTTCCTCGCGTGCACTGCAAAAAGAAAGCTCCCTTACTATATATTCACTGTGCACCTAAAAAAAAAGGAGCTGTCATTTCAACCCAGAACTTCTTCCAGGCGAGAATGTTTTTCTTGCCTTGAACACTATGGGCTTACGGCACTCTCACTGAAGCGCATAATTGTACTATCCATAACTGTTTCTTCTCTCGCCCTGCGTCCCGTTGTTTGCAGAGGCGCACACAGTTCAACACGGTTTTTTGCTGCACTTCGGGCAAGCAAATACTTCAATGATTAACGGGACATGCGTGATAAATGGACATACGAGATCACCTTACGAAAATGGTGAAATAGCACAATGTATGGCAGAAACTGTGCAATATGCCTCAGCGCAGGGTCACAACATCGTATTCCAATGGACACCCGGACACATTGGAATAAAAGGTAATGAAGCTGCAGACAGCCTCGCCAAGAAAGCCTAGATTGAAGGACGGTATTGCGCAATTCCTATGTTTGGTGAGGATAGCCGAAATTTTCTTACGAAAGGTGCTAACAACTATTCTATACAGAAGTGATTTGATAGCTCAAAGTCAAAGTAATCACTACTTTATGAAGTTTATTTGCACAAAACTTTTCCAATAGTGATAGATCTACCATGACACTTAGGGAGGTTACTCCACAGACTTCGACTGGAAGTAACACATACAGATAGCTTCCTGTACAAAGTACATCGATCCAGCAGCCAATTTGGTCACGAATATGAAAATGTTCATCACATCCTTTGGGAGTACATCAAGTATGCAAACGAAGGAGAAAAATTAAGGAAGAAACTGGCAAGTTTAGACAAATGGCCCCTCACATTTAAGAAATTACTTGACCATGGCCTGAGATGCATCTTCAGAAAAAGGCGAAAATCTTCCTGAAAACGTTTTAGCGGACGTCGGACTGGATAAGCTCTTGTGATGTACACCAGAGGGTTATGATATATGATATGATTTATTCGTACATACACTGTGAGTATAAATAGAAAGTGGTGCGTGTGAATGGTTTATTCAGCGTGAACTATTGCAAGTGAACTGTAAACCATAGTATCTCAACTTGTTTCATTGTACTACTATGCATTTATTGATGAGTGCTCGTTTCGGGTGCAACTTATTATTTCTTTTTTGCTACAGCACTTATTGATATGAGGTAGCTGAGGTAGTATGGACGTCAACATTTCCACCGAAAAACAGAGCAGAACAAGCCTTACAATGTGTATTTACAAAATACGTGACCACGTTTGATAGCTGAGCGGGCAAGGAAAGTACACTAGCGTTTTAAATTAGGGCCAAGGGGAATGTGCCAAGATAACTTCCGCTTCCATATTTACTAAATATATTAGAAGAGTGGGACAAACACACAGTGCACTTGATTCAAACTCTTCCAGCACTTCGATGACGGCGTTCTGTCCGTTTTTTGTTTTTTTTGTCCAAGTTTCCCACAATGATTTTTTTTTGTATTTAGGATATGCTATACCCTCACACCGATGCACCCGCCTTGTACGTTTCGCCTCCCTTAGCCCTGAGAATGAATTCTCGCGATAAAAAGTAACTCTTCTGAGGCGGTGAACAAACACTTCCCATTGTGTTTGAGAAAACGCTTCGTGAAAGCCATGCCAATGGGCAGGTTGGCCATGACTGTAAAGGTTTATCTGCATTGCAATATATTTGCTTTTTTTGCTCGGAGAGAAAAGACTGGTGCCGAGAGCCAAGTACAATAAATTTCGCAAAACATTCAATGTTTCTTTTTTTCGAAAATCCTGGAATACCAAGTGCACAGGGAGCCAAGAATAAGAACAATTTGAAGGTCCGTTAAACACATGTCAGGTTTTCCCATGTCGATTTGTATGCAGCACGAGCTTAGCGAAAGCGCGCCAATGTGGTCGCTAGCATGCACGAAAGGAACACGCGCCAACACATTGATTCCCTCACTTCTAAGCAGCCGGTTCGCAGACGAAAAGTTCCACTGACCTGTGCTATAACTTGTAGTACGAAGCTGCACAATTGACTTTTGACCGAAAGAAAAAGTTGGAATGTGATACTTGGCGCTTCTACATGTACGCACACTGAAACTAATAGTTTTAACTACGTTTTTTTTCTTCTTCTCGCTAGGTGTTTCAATAGACTCTATTAAAAAATACAAATTTTGCAAAATAAAAGTGTTAGAAAATTACATGCCTAATGTTCCCACACACAAAATTTAGGCCGAGGTGGAGCTACATTATCACGCCCTATGAAATTGAAACGATTAATTAATAAACTCTAGTTTAAATATAAACCTCTCAATCGTAAACTTCATGGTAGCTGCTTATATGAAAACGCTACGCGATTTTTTTTTCGTTTACGGCATGTCCGTTTTCTTAAATGTCTAAACGCGTCATGTTATTGAAAATGTTCAACGAAGCTCAAGGCTCTTATTCAGGTGATGTCAGAGCTGAGCTTGACTGCCATGCCGGAAAAGCAGCTGTGGCGTTACATAACATCAGGAAAAGCCCTAATCAGCTTTTTTTTAAATACACATGTCGAAACAGAATACACTGAGAAAAAAGCAAAAAAAATTGCGAATTGTCTGAAACACGCAAGTCGACCACTCATTTACAGTGTGTGATCTTTGCTACTTACCTGTTTCTTTCGCGCTATGCTCTACAAACCCGCGAATCCCACCGTCTATTCACTCTACAGTTTTTTTACACGATGGCAGCTTTTTGAGTTTCATATTTTTTAATTTTAAAGCAATTGTATTTCCTAAAATATTATGAGGAAACGCGTGGTTTGAAAAAAATAACTCAGGGCCAGCCACTGAGATACTTGTGTTCACATGCAAGTGAAACAATTCATTGCGCCTGTTTAGGTTTCAAGAAAGAAGCAGGTAAGGAGTCGAACATTTAGGAGCCAGTGCAGACGGCGTGCCTGACAAGCCTGTGGTATCCACTCAGCTCCTCAATTTATACAAAGTTTTTGCTCTACCTCGTAATACCTAGCTCAAACCGAAAAAATTGAGCATAGATTTGGTGACTGTTTCACACGAAATCAACTTCAACAATATGTGTCGTGCTCCAGAATCTTTTCTTCGATTTCCTTTCTATTCTAGTTCCACTAAAAATTCGAGTGACATTCACGTAAAAGAAAGTTTTTGCCCAGAGCTACGCTGTCAACGTAGATCTAGTGGCCATACCATACTCGTCGCATTCCATCTCGGAACTCCGGTTTGCTGCCTACCTAAATGTATGTGCACTTAGTGAATGCGAGAATGCTTTGGCATGAACGACCGAGTCATGAACTTGGGATGCAACAGATGGTGATATTGGGGGGGGGGGGGGAGAGATTTGATAGAGGGCTAGGTAAATGATGCAACATAACGCGAAAAACTCAAGAGACAAGAACCGGAAAACCAACACGGTGCTCATTACTGGAAGGCGTACAGTTTTCATCATTATAAAATGTCGACGGCGCCATGTCTATTCATGCTGCTACATTGAATCAAAAATAAGGCGAAAAAAAGGAAAGCAAGCAAAAAAAGGAAAAGCAAGCAAAAAGGAAAAGCAGCACCTTCTATAAAAAATAATAAATTTAGTACAGACGAACGTATTGTAGCGTAGCACTAGTGGCGGCCAGCCGGCTGGAGAAAAAGATGACAAGCGCTGGGAGCTCGTTCGTTTAAAATGTTCGTTTGCTTCTAGCTGGCTGGCTGCCACGACCGCTGCTCTACTTCAGCAGCTCGCTTCCTCCTGCATGTCTCGTCTGCTCATTTAACCAGCGACGAGGGCACGTCTACGTCGGACGCCATCACGTCGCCCACAAATTGGTGACCATGGACACACGGACAAGCGACCGACGCTGCAGAACTTCCACCGAGCTCCGTGGCCATGTTCCAGCCAGCGCAAGCCTGGCAGCCCAAATTCGACCCGCCACTGCCACTGTTCCGGACCTCTCGCCTTGAGTCGTGATTTGAGGAGTTTGCGGCGGCCTTGTATCACAACGGCATCTGGATCCACGAGGTATTGGAATACCATCTTCTACATGACCTCAAACACCGCCTCGCATACTTCTCCTGGAGCCTTCACCCATACGATGACTTGCGAGATGCCGTGCTCAAGTTTTACGGCCTCAAACGTGCTCCTCCTCCCACAAGCGACTTAATGGCATCTGGCTCATTACATTCCAGGACGCCTCCCGCACCATGGCCACTCCAGACCATTGTCCTGCCGGCTACCGGCTACGCAGGTGATAGAGACTACCCTTCCGCTTCATTTAGGCCTTGACCTAGAGACCCAGGACCCCGGAGTTCATGAATTCTGCCTCCGATGTACCGGGTCTTCCAACAAAAAAAATTCGCCACCTCTCTCAATCACAGATTCGATGCTGACCACTGACCCGCCTGCAGACTCCACGCCTGTCCCGGCACCTGTGGAGGTCTGCGACACCACTCACACTATGGACCAGAGCCCGCTGTAACGCTGCACTCCATCAGTTTCCCCGTCACACCGGTGTCTGCTGCTCAAACCCTCGTGGACTTTCGGCTCAAATATGACTTTTCCAACGTCTCAGATGGCAGCCAGAGTTTTACAGACGTGCCTGCAAGAATTTTCTCACACCTTTCTGAAGAGCCACAACCACCTACCTCGACGTTCCCCGTAGCTGATGTTCCTGCCCGTGACATGCTACGGCCGAACTTCCCGGGATGCTGCTGCCATGAGCAAGGACCACGTGGTAGCTTCTTCGACAGCCGAACAGACCACACCTCTTGTACCAACCACTTTGGTGGGCATCCACGTGACTGTCCCGACAAGAAAGGGCACGCCATTCAACTCTACCACAGAGCCCATGCCTTCTGGACTTTCCGGCCATGCTCCAGAGTCATTTAAGGGTGACCAGACCTCTGCAGTGTTCAGTGCGCCTCCTGTGGTCCCCTACATCCACCCCCCAAAGCAGCTGGCATCCAGGAAGAACGACTGGAGCACAACACTTGGAATGTGCTCCACTGTTTCAACGTCACTGATATCCCCCGACAACTGCGACACCACACACCCACCGGATCTCACGGGGCACGTGATCGGCTCGCCTGCCCTGCCCACGCAAATGCACCAAATGGTGTCCGGCGAAAGACGAGCAGTCCGTCTCTCGTCAACACGACAGACAACGCAGCAGCCGCAGCCGGTGACGTATCACCTCCTCCGTCGTTACCGGCCCCGTCGACACGACACCTGCGTCACACTTCCAGCCCGGCGAAGTTCCGTCCACCAGCCACAACTATGCCCGTCAAAATCTCCAGGCCTGGCTGTACGGCCAACGCAACAACCGAAACCATGGCACCCGCTGTATGTTCAAGCTTCGACGTGGTGCTCTGTGAAGTTACTCGACTGCCTACCGATTTCCACGCGATCGGTTTCGCCCGATCCTTTCAGCAGCGTGCCTACATCTTCATCCTCGCCCGCTGCGTGCTTTCCAGTGCCGCCCACCGGAACTGTCGGACTCCTCCATACGCCTTCCACCCTGACCACATTCGGACTTTCCAGTGGACGCTTTAGGAACTGTCGCACATGTACATAGTATTCATATGTTCTTCTTACATCTTTTACATTGCTTTTTTATTGCGTAACACACTATGCTGGGAGCCCTTGTAGCGTAGCGCTAGTGGCAGCCAGCCGGCTGGAGAAAAAGATGACGAGCGCTGGTAGCGCGTGGCTAGGAGGCTCGAAGGTTCGTGCGCTTCTGGCTGGCAGGACGCCACGGCTGCCACTCCACTTCGGTAGCTCACTTCCTGTGCGTCTCTCGTCTGCTCATTTAACCTGCGACGACGGCACGTCTACGTCGGATGCCGTCACATCGCTACAGTATATATACACCTTGAGGGCCATAACTGTGTCATTTCTAACCAAAAAGCCCATTTACTAAAGATACGTTGATAAGAAGTAGAAGCATTATTTTCGCCGGGAAGTCGCTGCTTTGCTCGGCTGGTGACCCGAAGGTGGTGGGTTTGATCTCGGCAGTGGTGGTTGCCATTCAATGGAGGCGAAATGGTATAGCAGCCCGTCTACTGTGCGATGCCAGCGCATGTTCAAAAACACCAGATGGTCAATTTTCGGAGCTCTCCACTATGGCGTCTCTTATAATCACATTGTAGTTTTGGGACGTAGAACCCAAAAAACCGTTATTTTTTAAACATTATCGCGATAGCCACAGGAGAGTGAGCAAAACATACGCAAACACGCTAGTAGAGAGCACTTTCTCCTATAGATGAAAGCAAGTGCCTCTGTAAAATGTTGGCTATAGCCACATTCTCTAGTTCGAAAATTTGTAGTCCTAATACGAAGTCATTGATAAAAGCATGTACCTTCATGATAAAGCTCGACCAGCGTAAACACGCATGTGTCATTCACGTAGTCAAAATTAAGTAGGGGCACTTGGATGGAGAATCACTGTAATTCAGCTTGGCCTGATACTATGATGATCGTGACTGAAGGTTATACGTTTTGTTAGGTTGTTATAGAAGAAGAAAAGGTCTGGAACTCGGGTTTAACCAAGATCATCATCATCATCAAATTTTAGCCGACTTGGGGCTTCATGCAAGAAGATACACAAGTGAAGCGCTTGTCCCTGGTGTATGTTTCTAGACATAGTCAAGTTAACCTCTCAGTCTTTCCTATAGTTCTTCTCTCTTTCTCTCTTGTGTGTCGGCATTCTTTTGTTGTTGTTGCTATTGCACTCAGTATTTTTTATTAGTTTGCACAAACTAGGCCTCCAGAAAGCTTTAATAAACCTTGACTTTACTTCCTCTTTCGTTTTTTAAAGGTATTGGTCTGCATTTGTTTATGGTTAAAATATTTGTCACCACTCGACGAAAAATTTAAAGCTATGTGGCCTACAGTAAACAGAGTTAGGTTAATTAAGCAAATATTCTGTTAATATATCTCATTAGTGAGCAAAAGAGAGCTCTCCTGTATAAATTATCGGAAGGCAAGTTCTGCACTTTGCATTTCCACAGCACTTTGAGGAAATACACTAAACATGATACAAAGCAATGCTCTAGGCAGAGACCACAGAATTCTGGAACAGCGCGAACTTTACCGGTGACACTTCACGGCTCTCCATGCACTTTCCTGAATTGAACGCGCAGCAACACGTATGTTTACTTCAACGACGACAACAACATGATCTGCTTATGCAACTTGGTGCCATTCCGTATATGCAGCACTGACACCGGGTTGCTGAACAGTGAATTGGCGTGTGCTTGTTTAGGGCCACGCAGAATATATTGACGTCAGCTGCACTGGCAAACAGTGTGCTGTTGTCTAGCCGGTGACTTGAAGTATACGGAATGATACTGCCCCTGCTTTAGTAGAACCAGACCTCGTGTACCTTTTAAGTATACTAGAAGCTCTTTTTAAAAGGAAAGTCCCTAAAGGAACTCTAAAAACGAATGACAATATATATCACAGTGAAAGTTCCATGCTTGATGTCTAAAATAGCAATATTATCAACAACAGTGCCTTACTTAACAAAAAATTGACTAAATGTATCGCACGACGTGTGCCACGAGTGGTACACGCGACAGTTATAACTTACCGTTAGCGTGATAACGGGGGTAAATGTAATGGCGTTACCGTGCAGCAAACGTTTGTTGCGGATAGCGTCTTATAGTTTAGCAGGTAGTGTTTACGTGGTTTTAGTTCTGCAGCTGCGATCGTGGCGCCACTTATTGGATGGCTGATAAGTCAAATAATAGTGAAAAGAAAAAGAAAACGAGAATATCTACTTGTGTACACGCGCGAAGCATTGCTAGAAGAATATTTTAATAAAAATAAAGGTAAATAAATATCAAACGCGTGCCAAACCCCCAGAAAAATATGTTGCCGACTTGATTACATCGAATTTCCAGATAGGCCTAAAGACGTTCGAAATGGGAAGCTATCTGAAAAATTACGCAACTGAAGGCACGCAAGGTCATTTGAAACAATGCACGTTTTCTGCGAGCTCAGTGGATCTTTCAACAACTACGCCAAAATATCTGATGTTTTTTACGTACACTAAGCACACCACGCTAACATGGTCTCAATAAATCTCAAAAACAGCGCGCTGCGGGTAACGTACGTATCTGCGCACGCGCACTTCGATCCCGCTATCTCAGTAAGCCAGCTATCTCGCTAAGCCAGCTATCTCGCTAAGCCCGGTAAACTGTAACTGTCTATTAGCGAAATTATTTCGATAACGTGAGAGTGTCCTACAAAAACAATCACTGGTAATAAAACTAGATGCAACAAAAAGAGTTTACGGCGCATCAAGAGACGTAATAAAATGCTGCTTGTCCGTTCCTGTTTGCCTTACAGATAAAATAATCGACTGGCGTTGCTACGGAGAATGGCGCATGTGTTTCAAAAGTTTTGTTATAGACTTTTAAGGCTGGATAAGTGGGGCCATTAGCCAGGTCCCAGTTGAACCAAACAAGCAAAACCATAGCCTCCGAGATGGCGAATGCACTACGTGTTTCTCTCTGGCCGTCCCAATTGCCGCGCTCTCCAGCAATACCAACGAGTATCGCCTCACGTACCAGGCTACCGTAAGGGGGCGTATTGAGTGAGGGTTCCAACTTTTCGGTTGTAACCAAAAATAGGACACTGTGGAACTACAATATGTATGACGTTGTCAGAGGGATTTAGAAAAATGTCATGATCCTGGGATCGACACTCGGTAATGCAGTTTAGTGCATGTGATCAGAGGTTCAATCAAGATTGTAAAGTAAGAAACGTGGCTCAGATAAACTTGCTTTGAGAGGACATGGGAGTACCCTAAATCAGGGGGTACAGGGTGACATGGTATGGACGCCGTTCGAGTGCAGGGAAGCTAGCAGCAAGATATAATTTGAGGAGTGATTGAGAAAACTGGGAGAGGAGCGTTGGGCCAGCCAAGTGTTCAGCTACTTGTACATGAAGAATGTTAATAATAAATGGCGGAAGCGAACTCGAAAACTGTCAAGCAAGTATTTAGACAACAGCCGAATTCCAAGCCAAAATGAAACATTGGTTAAAAAGAAGGTGTAGGAAACAGAGATGAACATGTGGAAGACGGGAAAGCTTACGAAATCATCACTGGAGACCTACCGAACTTTTAAGCAGGAAATTGCAAGGGAAAAGATCTACGATAATTCTCGGGATAGTTCTTTGCTCTTCGAGGCTAGAACAGGAGTATTGCGGACCAAGACGTACCGAGCAAAATACGAAAGCACAGGCACGTTATGTAGGGCGTGTGGAGAGGAGGAGGAAACAGCTGAACATTTTTGCTTGGGAAGTAAAAACAGCGCACAAATATAGACAAGGACGGAGGAAGAGACGACACTGCGCTGGTTCAAACTTACTTCCCAAGTATGAACAACCAACTCACCCAACTTTCGCTATTTTTATAGCTGAACATTTGATAATGTTCTGTAAAAGGCTCCACTCTATAGTACAACATATTAGTGCGGAATTTTTCAAAGCATTGGGTTTTAGGGACAGTGGAGGCAAACTAGACTTCAAACGGTTAGAAATACCCAAAAGAAAGCTAGTTGATTGGTGGCTACAATCAAGACACAAGTGAAAATCAATACCTCTACACATAGAGATAGTACTTAAATTTATGGCTAGGTGGCGTGAGTGACCGCTTGATCTAAAGAGCACAGCGGGATACATCCATTCATTCATCCATTTGGCGGCGGCTGAGACCATGACTTACAGCAGAGCGCATGGAATTCCAGCGTGCACACGGTTTTTTTTTTCACCTACGAGCAAGAATCACCGTTAGGATGTTGTGGCTGATCTGAAGTAAAGTATTTTTTTCTGTTACAGCATTTATTTTGGTCCAATTGGCTAAGAAAAACATGGCAACTGTTGCATTTACCTGATAGGTAATTGTAAAGAGGTATCCATTCGTCGTTTTTTCATTACAATTCGTTTTGTGTCGGTCCTGAATACCTCTATTTGAGAAATGTAGAGGCGTTCTAGTATTCCTTCGTTCCTCAGGAGACTTGTAAGATTAAGGACTAATTATCGTCGTTGGATCATATAGCTCTCCTATCCTGACTCATAATTTTACTGTTATATTGCGTACGGATATTTATGAGGTGGCAAAAAAGCACATTTAAAAAAGAGCAAATGGTGACTCTAATGTATTACCGCAGTGTTCTATACCAGGTACATCAAACTTTGAACGAGTGTTGCGTAATTGTTGAACAGGCAACACATTTCGATGTTCGTTCCTACATTGCGCAACGCATCAACTCAACACCGTAAAATTTACAGGGCGAACGGGCGACCATAAGTGACCAAAACGTGCCTGCAACCAGCCGGTGGTCGTCGCAGAGCCAGCGACGTTCAGGCTAGACATAGTTAAGACGAATGGCGACAGCCTGTATCCTCCTCCCTGTATTCTAATTCTGCAGCTTGACGGGAGGATTCTAGAAACGCCTTTACAATGAAAAGCAGCGCTAGTTCCATGAAAGGAAAGAAAAAGCAATCCTGTTAATCGAGTGCAACCCGTGAGCGTAAAACGCGGCATTCGTCTGACTTCATTTGTTTATCGGGCTCTCTTTTTTTTTTCGCCAGTGCCCTTCATACTATAAAACTTTCAAGCTTTGAAGTGCAGTAATTTTCTAGTACATGCGGCTCTCTTGCAGAGGCATCGGAATTACAAGTGCCCTAATAAGGGTGGTGCAAATATACAGCAAAAAAAGTTCGTTTGAGAATATATACGCCCAAGCTTCGACTTTGCCTCTCGTACACCTTGACTCGACATGACCAAATGATTGCAAAGTTATGTAAAAGCGCAAAACCTTTTTTTTCTTGCCACATGCAAGCTTCGCCAATAGCGCGACAGCCTTTTCTACCACACGAAGCAGCGCCGCGGTGCGGAGAAAACAGCGGGCCACGCCCACCTCTGGAAGCACGCTCTCTCCGTGCGATTGAGACGACCGGATAGAAACCCGCCGCGCGACTGCCAGCTCGAAGGCCATAGCAGAACCGTGGCCTCCAAGATCGTAGAACTATGTTAAATGGCCGTGGTCGCCATTCTGGCTTCTGCTAATTTCCCTCTGCTGCTAGTGGTGTTGGCGACCGCGCCGCAATGGCGGGCAATGTTGGGTACGACAACAGTAACATTAGAACGACCACTTTCAAGCGAGTGATTTGAAAAGTGCTACCGCTATTCAGTGCAATAAAACAATTTTGTATCAAAATAGCACTTGCTTTGCCCATAATTATCCCTGCGAAGTTTCTGGACTACTACTTCAACAATCAACTTCGGCCTAATATTTGCCCTTAGTGTCTCTTTAACGGCGATGCTTGTCCATCCATTTGGCGTTCGTGCGCATGGTGGTAGTCGAAACATATGTGAAACACGGAAAAAGTTTATTAGGTATACTATTATCAACCATAATGTTGACAGAACAATATCAAACATCTACAATCGCAAACCCTTCACACTTGTCGGTGACTTGAACGTAGACATTATAAAACTAAGGACTCTGCTTTCTCGTCGACTCATGTCACTTTATGTCTCTCAATTTATAATATAAATGGCAACACTCGGATAACATATGAGAGACCCAAAAATGGGCATACCAATAAAATAATATCAAACATAATTTTCACAGACCAATGTAAAAAATTTTCAAGCACTATTCCTTTACATAAGTCTGCCACCTCAACGCAGACACTATGAAACTTAGAACCTCGCTTCGCCAACTCGCAATGATTCACTTTATGGGGATGCGTGTTTTTTTTTAACGTAGTTGATATTCAAACTTACCATCAATGTAATGATAAAAAGTAGGAACCTGTATACTAGCGTAAGCACTTCTTGCTTGTTCAACTGTTCGCTTAGCTAGCTAGAGCAAGTACGAAAAACTGCGTGTCGATTTAGAAATGTCTTGTATTATAGAAGGCACGAATATACACAAATGCCACAAAAGTAGAAAACATTTGACATGTGCAAGGCCCAAGCGGTTACTCTCAGACTTCTCCAAACAAGAACCTATACCCGAGCCCTGCGACACTGCACACGCTGACGCCCTGAACGGTTCTCAAGCTCAGATCTGTGTAATAGTTATGCGGACTTTTAGCATGTCCTGTGGAGCTTTGCCTTTGCTGCTCCCTCTTTCTACCAAGAGGAAATCAAGAAGCTGATTAAGGCTCAGGACCTCACCTCTCAATTCGTGGTCGTCTAGAAGCCCCCTGACCGTCCCCGAATGGGCCCAGCTAGGTGACGCTGAGTTAACTCGTGTCTATTTTGGACCCAAACAAGTTGTTTCACTCACATGTCTAAATCAATAAAAAATGAACTTGAATGTTGTAAGTAATAAATGCGAACAGTATTAGGGCGATTAGAAGGCACGCAGTCAACAACCAAAAACACGCCATGCAGCTAAGAGCGATTGCTTGCACGGGGTCACTTTGTGAATGAGGCTTGTGTCATCTGATGGGGTATCTACCACTGGTACATGACCCATCAGATGGTACAGTGGCATAGTTGCGAGGGCACCAGACTTCGGAACTCCGCCTCCATTCGGTCACCTATCTGATTTCCTAATTTCTCCATTGTTATGCTCTGTTTTCTTGCACCAAGAACACCGTACCAAACTATCCTTCTCTCGTTAGCCTCTCCATCGTTCGTTTTTTTCTTCTTTATTTCTCGTTAGAAGACACCTAGCTTAAGTGGCATTGCTGAAACATGTCAGGCATGTTTTTTTCTTTTTTTTAGGCGAAAGCGTCAGATGTTACCTGAAAGGCGGAAAGCAACCACCCGGGGTTGTGGCATCGTCAGCGTGACGACTCGAATAGGTGAACGGATCGTAATGACTATACATGATTACGTCATCGCATGACTTGATGCTTTTTCTATTTTTTACTTTTTTTCAGTTTTCTTTTGCAGGGTGTTGGACGTCATTTGGGGTATTCTTCCGAGCGTAGAACGTCGGCATGGAGAATGTGGTTAGCTTTATCCTTGGTACTTTTTTTTCTCTACCATCATACCAATGATAGCTCGCCTGGAATGTTAACTCGAAAGCTTTAAATGCCTGACCACGCGCCAAAAGCGATCAATGGCGGCGCCAGCACAAGACTTGAAAAAGACGTGTGTTCACAAATGATGATCTGATGGTGTAGTTTGCGACGTCATTACGAGGTAGTCGACAGAATTGGTGATGTCGCCATAATGTAATCGTTTAGTACATCGTGAAGTGTAAGCTCCAGGGGTGTAATGTGTAGCAGATGGGAAGGCACAATCAATACAATCGTAAGACTATAGCGCAAAAAAATGAACATTTGGGCAAGTTGAAATTGTCAGCGGATTTTTGAAATGGGCCACGCGAAAAATGAGGACACCTGAAAAAGTACAACACACCACACAGCGCCTTCTCACAGGCAACCTTATTAGAAAAAACGCACGCTATGTTAATCATGACCAAGTGACACGTGCTCCCATCTCTTTATCAGACATACGAGCGGTAAAACAATCGCGCGTGTCTTTCACTGTTTTTCTATGTCTGTGTCTAATCTTTGCAGACGAACTTGTTATTTCAGGGGTGAGCTCCTTAAAGCGGCACACATTCGTCCCTCGTAGTAGTCGTAGTCGTAGTGTGTCACCAGTCTTACGTTTTGACCTGCAAGGGGGTGCCTGTGGGAGATTTCTCCTGTGCGTTGTTGAACAATAAAAATTTTGCAGCGTGCGCGTTAACTAAAAGCCGAATTCTCCTGTCACTCATTCCCAATTAGCAGCCATGGGCATGTACATTGATTTCTATCTGACAAGAAAGGGTTGTTACGTTATACTCGCTGGGCGTAACCTCCTTGGTTTTAGAAAGATTTAGCCAGCGTTGGGCCATCGTGCCATGAATACAGCGCACTAATACATGCCACGAACTCAAGGTGGTCAAAGGTGGGAAGTAGACACGAAGCGCAAGCCGTAAGAAAGTGTGCGTGTGCCACCTCTCATTGAGTCCTTGGAATGTCCGCTGGATGGCGGTGCTTCTATATGGGAAATGTATGATGAAAAGATGCGAGATGGTGGTACTTCGAGTGTTGAATAGATGGTCGAACGGCCACACAGACAGATGCATGGATGGGCGCATGGATGGCTGCATGGACAGATGGACGCATGGACGGACGCAGGGTTGCATGCATGGACAAACGCAGGGACAGACGCACAGATGGACGTGCGGATGCACGAACAGACGCACGCACGGACGGGCAGATGGGTGCATGGATGGTCACACAGAAGGACCCATGGACGTACGGAAGCAAGAACGAATGGACGGACGGATGCTTCGCCCCACTCTCCATCATTCACTTCGTGGATATGCTGTCATTTTTTATTTTTTCCTTTTGTATCAATGACGTTGTACTTGTTAGTGATTTAAAGAGCGTGCGTTCTTTCTAATAAAACTAATTGTAAGAAGGCGCCACGTGGTCGGCTGCACTTCTTGTTGTGTATGGAGGCGGAAATGTTGTAGGCCTGTGTGCTCAGCTTTGGGTGCATGTTAAAGAACCCCAGGTGGTCGAAATCTCCAGAGCCCTCCGCTACGGCGTCTCTTATACTCATATGGTGGTTTTGGGACGTTAAGCCCAACATATCAAACAATCAACTTCTTGGGTGATCGTTTCTTGCGTTGACCTTTTCACAGATGTTCTCGCACAGCTCAGTCTGAACATGAGTGGTAATGGCAAAATAAAAGAAGAAATGACACACAACAGGGTGCGCTAATTATAATATAATTCACCGATTTGCCTGATGGGTGGTATTCTGTAACACAATCGGCTCAGAAGACAAATTTAAGCAGCTTCGGTCTAGTGGTGGCACCTTTTTTTTAAATATGATAGCCTTTCTTGAGGTACTTCGGCAGTATTCTGTCCGTCTGTCTGTCTGTCTGTCTGTCTGTCTGTCTGTCTGTCTGTCTGTCTGTCTGTCTGTCTGTCTGTCTGTCTGTCTGTCTGTCTGTCTGTCTGTCTGTCTGTACAATTGTCTGTTTGTCTGCTGTAATGATATTCTAAACGACGCAAAGCGATACCTCAAACGGCCTACCCCACTCGCAGTGCCCAATAATATTGCTCAAGTTTCTGCGTCCCTCCTTGTGCGATTGTCAACTAAAAAGCTATCAATGCGCATATCTGAGGCACCATATAAACACGTCATTTGTGTGTGGCTTTGTACTAAAGAAGGCACACATAAGTAAGTCTAATGACCATAGCGTTTATCACGCTGCGCTGACAGTGCAATGCAATGCTCAAAAAGACAAGGGTTTCCAACGTTTTTCTAAGACGACACGGTGGTGGCACCTGCCCGTCGCATTGCGTTCTACACCTTATCGCCTCCGAGACAGGCGCGCATTTTTCTCCGTAGGCGTGCACGCCTTCCTTCGTTTTCAAAGAAAACTGCCAGATAGCGCTCGTGTGTAACATGCCACGATGCACTCGTTCACCTTCGCTGCACGGATCGAGACTCTCAAACGCAGCGTTTCCAGAATAAAAATCGCCGATTTTCTCGAGCAAAACATCAAATAAACTTTTTGTTCACTGTCTTCACACGCAAGACTATTGTATACCGACTACATTTGAGGTGAAACATGCAGATACGGGGCCAATTTTTCTGCTCTACGTATTCATCTCACTTAAAGACGATAGTCTCTCTTGGAGTACTTCAATGCAAAATTTTTTTGTCTGTCTGTCTATACATTTGTCTGTTTGTCCACAGAAACGATATTCAAAACGGCTAAAATCCAACCCCATCCGTTGCGCCCACCCATATCGCTCAAGTTTCAGCGTTCATACTTGTGCAATTGTCTACTAAAAGCAATTATCGCGCATATCTGAAGCACAACTAAATGCCAATACTCTGTGGTGTGTCTCTTTTAATATAGAAAGCAAACATAAGTAATTCTAAGAACTGTAGCGTTTATCACGCTTTGCTGACAATGCAACGCTACGCACAAAAAGGCAAGTGTTTCGAATGCTTTGCAAATACAACATGGTGGTGGCACCTACCCATCGCTTTCCGTTATACACCTTATCGCCTCTGAGACAGGCGCGGGCGCCATTCTGCGTTTTCGAAGATAACTGCCAGACAGCACTCGTGTCTCTCGTGTCTCGATGCGCTCGTTCGCCTACGCTGCACGGATCGAGGCACTCTAACGCAGCGCCTCCAGAATATAATTCACTGATTTTCTCACGCAGAACATCAAATAAACCTTTTGTTACCCCTCTCCAGAAGCAAGACTATCACCTTTCGACGACATTTGCAGTGACACATGCAGATACGGGGCCAATTTTTTTCTTGTTGTTTCCATCTTTCATTTCATTTGCTCTCTTTCTGTCTGTCTCTGTTTGTATAGCCTGTATTTCTCTCTATCTTCATGGCTTGCATTTCTCTTTATTTCTTTAAAACTCCTGGCATATTTCTTTCTTTTTCTTCTTTTTCTGCCTTTTTATTCCCCTTCGTTTGTCTATTCTTCGTGTGTTATGCTTTAGTCTCTCCCTTTCTTCCTTCCCTCGACTATACCATCAGTTGCTTTTCCCGCCTTTCTTGCTATGCTAAATACAGTAAAAAAAAACAAGCCAGTTGGTATGAACCCATTGTGGAATAGCACAGAAAACGCAGGTACGCATGCAAGAGAGAATATAAATGCGCTAACGTTCAACTGCCGTTTCTTTACAGAAGGGGATGGAGGGAGCATGAGATGGTTCATGATTACAATCATTTCGGTTCCCGTCTCACGCAGCAACGCTCACGCTTAAACATCCCCGCTGTTAAAATAAGAGTTTAACTTAGCAGTACTTTCTGCTGGGCTGGTTACTGCATCATATATAGGAAAATTTCTAGATGCCTAAAACACCACAGGAAGAACGTAGCACAGAGAAGGCGCTTGCTTCTCTTTGTTTTGAAATTGGGGAAAATATTGGGGAAAAACGAAGCCACTAAATCATTTATATTTATTTTTATTTAGCAACTGCGCTTACTCTATGCGCTGGTGTCACTAGTGCAGACGTATGTGCGGGTGGAAGGGACGTACCGCCGGAAGTCCACCCATCTGGAAGCGGACATTCTGGCCGAAAATAACGTTATCTGCACTAAAAGTGGGGACACGATTTCTTTACTTGAGATGAATTTATGCATAGCGTCACAAGCCATTTTTCAAGCTAATTAATGGCTTTTTTGTACGTTTTTTTGTAACCCCACCCCTTATGTAATGTCCCCCTGGGGACCTTTAAGGTAATAAAATGAAATGAAATGAATGAGAACGAGCAAACCGAGGCATCTTAAAAACAGAAAAGCAGCATTCCTGGTCATTATAATATTGTTTTAAAGTACTACACATCATAGTTTCCTAAAGTTAACTAAAGGGGACACTGACGCCTTGATTGTTCAGTGACCATGGGAATTATGGGTATGACCTCGACTTGCCTAGTCTTCGTGCTTGCGGGCGGTGAACGCGCTTGCGGCTTCGTTTATTGCTGTGTTTTTCATTTTGTTCCGAAGAAAAGAACAACCAGTTTTTCACTTCGTGACCCGATTTGAAGTGGCGAGCCCAAAAAATTAAGGTGGCGAAGCGTATCTGCTGAACATTGGCCGATTGTTGTTTCGTTACAAAGCAGCTTCAGGCCATGCGAAGCCAGAACGAACGTAAAGTACGAAGATTAGACAAATGTGTGTACTACCCATTATTCCCATGTTCGCTGAAGCGCCATGCCTTGAATCTCTCGTAAACACCAGCGCCACAGTTCCCTCTAGTTTATATTTGTAAAGCTCCATGCTAAATATGACCGGCTGTCAGCGAGAGAGAAGGAATCAGTGCCACATAGTTATCTATGTCGCTGACTCTTCATAGACCACTGCGCACGTCGATGTTTACAGCAGCGGTGACTCCTAATTTTGCCACGTCTTCGTCTTTATTGTAATATGCGCGCAGCCTGTATGCATGATCTTTGTTCTAAACAATGGTGCTTCAAGGAGTTTATTTGAGTCGAGGCTTATATTTACAGCTACATTGATATAGCTAACCATTGACAGATTTGACCATGTGGTAACGTAAAAAGGGACGACAGTTCCTTTCTAAAAATAAACAAATCCAATGTCCGTCCCGAAACCCTGAGTAACAATTGCTGTGCCTCAGTTCGAATATCATACCTGTGGTTCCATTATACCTTTAATTCGAATACCTTTCGTTCGAATATTGGCAAAAGCAGCTGTCTGGTAGAGTAATTTCTCAATTGTACCATGACACCGAATAAATGAAAACAAAACACTACAGACCGTTACCGACCCGGCATTCTGTGAAAACAATTGCACTCCCTGTCTCTTCGTAACGCTACAGTCAATCTTGCTCTGACCCTCGTTAAATTGTACGGTAAAGCTGTCAGATTCGCTAAAACTTTCTTTAAGATAATCCCAGAAACAAATCAACGCTGGCAAAACGACGGGACACGCCGGATGATGGCGTCAAGAAAAGCAGCGCTTGCCCAACAAGCGTATGTGATCGCCGTCGTAATAACTGTCCTTCAGACGCAGCTCCGGAACTCTGAAGAATCCTGCTAACAAGGAAGCGGAAAGCGTCTCTTGTCTCAGCAGAATCGGGCTCGTTACTCGTAGGCTTACGGAGCTGTCTGGTTGTACGGGCCTCTGGACTGGGAAAGTAGAAAAAAAATATCACCTGACGTAGCCCTTACTTCCCTTACTTTCTGTTCTTTCTCTTTATACATGTACGTGCCGGTGATGCAGGGAACTTCTTGGATTACAGCATACTTATCGTTGCAGAGTAAGGCAAAAATTGTGAACGTGTAACTCAAAACTAGCATTTGATGCTACCACTCTTAGGAAGTCAACGGTTTTCTTTAGTATCCATCTTTTCGCCAACGTAAATTGTGCAGAGACATGACAGAAGCAACTAAGTCTGCAATCTCTTTGCGATGGGCTTCATTGCAGAAGGCAAAAAAGAAGTAATGTAAGGGGAGTATAAGCATTTGTACAGTATTGACTCAACTCATTGACCTAGTTGTCACAAGCTGGGAAGAAATACGCAGATTTCGCGCTAACTACCAATAGTTGGTGGGTTATTCATCAGGCGAAATAGAGCACGTCGTATAAACTACAATAAGAAACCGTAAAAACAAGACTCTTTGCAACTTATCTGAATTCACCCCTACCTTCATTTCAGAGAACATAACATTATAGGTGCCCAAGAAGCCAAACAGACATGAAATCCCCGAAATTAACAATAAGACGCTCAGCGCCCTCAATATAAGGCATCCATCATGTCCGGTTCCAGGTGATATACCATACCGATCCTTGTGCAATCTAAGAAAATGTCCAAGGAGAAAAAGTTGAGTCTTTACATCTGCTCATACCAAGAGGGGCAATGTTGCCGTCGAATAGAAAGTAATTAGGCCATGCAGTGTGCCTCTTGGAACGGGAGAAACACCTCCTCGAATTTGCCTCGTACGCGGAGTGGCCAGTTCTGTCTATATTAAGCGGATTTGGACTTATTTTCCCGCCGAGTCACTTGTAGAACAGTCACTTCTCACGCTTTTTTCGGGCTTATTTTCATTTTTCTATTAAAAAATTACCATCCTAGCACTTTGTAAAACTGGTTAACCAGTGAAGCTGAGACTTGCGGCCCCAGTGTTGGGAGGAGACGGAACTTCATATGTGACCCGATTTCTACATCATCGGTGATGTTAGGTGGCAGACATTTCATGCTGCTTTGCGTGTTGATGGAAGTGTTGACAACTTGTCCCTTAATCGCACATTGTCCGTTCCCATGTGTCAATCGCCGATTGGACATGAATGGCTGACGTGGTGCCACTAATCGTTCCCCGACGACGTTGACAGTGGGCAAATGCCAGGCAATCTGTGGATGAACGTAGCCGTTGACGGTGCTCAAAGCTTGACAGAGTGCATTTGACACTCGATTCCTTGCACGTCCCACAGACCCCAAATTCACCGATGTCAATGACCGCCGGGAACAACCGCATTGATACCTTCTTGGCATTGCTCCGTTGTTGTAGAGACCGGATCTCGTCGATCGTTGCCTGGTTGTTGTCGAACCACAGGCGTTCAGAGGCGAACTCCCACCGAAAGCTGGTGTTCGCCCCGGCAAACGCGTTCCCGCCATCATCACGTTGGCGCTGCTGCGCCCGTAACGCCACTTGTTGGGCGTGCCCTTGTTGCAAGCGTTTGATACCGCGAGCTGTAAGTCGGTGGCGTGGTTTGCAGAATCCACGCCGCCCCCGGCACTTGCGCTGCCGTTCGAGATTGAGCGTGGCTTGGAAGGCTGCCCGGATCATGGGTACGCAGCTGTTGCCGGCACTCAGCATCCCGGTCCTCTTTTTGCGCCTGGACTGCTGCATCGGCCCGGCGAATGCAAGCATGCCAGCTCTCCCACGTTTCCACAGTCGGCGCTCTTCTAAAGTTGTCCGCTCTTCGGGAGTTCGCAGGATCCGTGACCTATACCCGAGTGGAAGCTCTCACCAGAAACTGATGTGCGCGTGCACGGCGCTAATACTGCGACGGGATGGACGACGTCACTCACATTGCAGTCGATGGCGACCACTCGTGACATTATTCCCGAATGCTTTTTTTTGTTTCTCGTAGTCATATTGGCCTCGGGGACATACCGTGCGACGACCTACGTAATGACGTCACTCAATGAATGCCGGGTTGACTTTGTTTGCTAGAACACTGCATTTCCTTCGCTTTCGCTGTGGACGCCGTGCGTGCTTCCCTTTGTTTGGAGCTCAGTGCTTAAAGAAGCGGTAAGACTGGATAATAGGGGCAAGCAAACTATTAATCGTTGCCCACTCTTGTGTATAATTTACATTGTAAAATTTCGACTAGGACCCGGTACAGAGATGGGGGACGATGCAAGCGATGCCGAGAAAGCAAAGCTGCCGTATTCCACAACTACGCATCCTATCTGTGACGTCAAAACGATCACAACGCTGCCTTCTCTATAGCAGAGGCCCTCGCGGCCAATCATGATTTGCTGTAATACGGTTCCAATAGCAACCATCGTGCTCCCCTAGATAGAGCGTTTGTCGCTCAATATAGCATTTTTGTTGATAACCTTGAGTATTTGATTGATAGTGAACCATACGCCAGGGCAACCAAAAGGTAACGTAAATTAAACACGGGCAACTAATTGGCCATTCAACCAAGTAGAGACTAACTTAGAGACAATGTTGATTAATTACCCCATCTCTCGTTAAAGGGAACCCTGTGTAGTTGCGAAGCAACAGGTGCTAACGCTTACACTGACGGCGGCGTTGACGCTGGTACTCGTTGCGGCGTGGAGTATATAGGAGAGAAACCTGGGGAGGCGCGAAACATGCAGTGATAAACCCACGTTTCCCACTGGAACATTCCAATTGTTGCTAATTGAAAATTAGAGACAGAGGGCTCCGATTGGAGAGAGACGCGCCGTCTACTTTTAATTAACGCGCATGCTGCGAATGTTTATGTTTAAACAACGCACAGAAAAAATATCTCCCCGGCACTACACTGTAAGCAAAAACTATCAGAGTTCGGTGTCCTTGTGGCTCAAGGCCTCTGAAAAGTCTCTCGCGTTTAAAATTAGTACCTCATGGAGGAGTAAAAGGTGGTACATTACATAGTTTTCCCACCACCTCTGAGGTACGTCGTAAAAGGATGTCAAAATTCAGTTTTACCTTGTGGGGAATTTCCCATGACGTGATTTTTTAACCTGTGTTTCAGAGTTTTTTTACCACGTGTCTGCAGGCTGGCATTCACTACGTACAATATTGTTATGCAGTGGCTCACGACTACACAGAATTATGCCTAAGAACAAGCTTTGTAATGGGTCGGATCATTAGACGACCCAGTCGTCACGCAATTCCGATCGCGGGATGCCTGGCTGTTCCTTTCATGATCTAAAGTGCTTTATTGCACATATTAACGCGATTTCATTCCCGACATTGAGCCTGCCTAAGGCCAGATAAAAGATGGGTTCCAAGCACTGGCATGGCTTAGTGCGCATGATGGATTACCTTTTCATTTTTGTCATGGTGGCTGCCTTGCAAAGTATATGACGCTCTCAAACGGCTGGATTTCACTGTGACCTTGACAAGAGACCAGCAAGAGAGTATTTTAAAGAAAGTATCTCGAGGTTTCCTGAGGTAGTAAAAACAAGTAATTCTGTTCTTTAATAGGTAGAAAGGGTAGAAGCTTTACTGACAATGAAGGAAATTAAGGCGTGATGCATGTGCGATAGCAGTTCTTGACAGCCGTAGTAAATTATCGGGCATTTTTTGTTTTGTATTCCAATATATTTATCTTATCCCTTTGTGTGTGAAGTTTAACCCGAAATAAGAAAAAAATTGCGTGTCTCAGTGGTAGATACCGGGCTGGCACGCAGTGGACCTGGGTTTGAATCTCCTTGCGTCATTGGTGTTTTTATTTACTGCATTTTTTTCTTTTCTTTCACACTGATTACGGACACCGGCGGTGGCGGCAGCGGACAACTACGGCACCGCGTTGACCTGTGTCCGATCTCGTAACAGCTTTCGCTCTAAAAACACTAAAGATACAATAGAATTCGAACCCAGGTCCGCTGCATGCCAGCCCCGTATTATCCCACTGAGCCACGCCAGCATTTAAAACTTCTTTCAAAACTGACCTCAGTGGGCTTGATGCCAGGAAAGTAATCGCTCTAGTATGAGTTATAAAGTATTTTAGAACATCAAAGGAACAGCCAGGCATCATACTATGCGAATTTCGTGACGAGAAGGTCGTCCAATGATCCAACACACTATAAACGTTGTTTTTATTAACCTATTAACTTTGACACATACTCACTTCAGGCATGATTCTTCGTCATAGTCAGCCAGTGCATAAAAATATTGTGTAATTTTCCTAGAAAAAGTGTGTCGGATATCACACTTCTCAGAAGAAATGAATGATATCACAGTGAATGCCAGCCTATACTACGCAAAAATTATGATTATTTATGACTTAGTGGGTAGGCTTCAAGTGTGCTTGTAGCAGTTACTCAAAGCGTATTAACAAAAAGCTCTGAAAGGACGCTTTTCTTCGAGCTTTCGCTGTGACAAGACTGTGCGTTCCGCGCCGGCCTGGCATATTTTTAGGGGCGAAGCTCCTTATGGCGTGGCTTGTGCGTCCCTCGTAGTACGTAACCATCAGTGGCACATACCCGAAATAGGTATAACGTTTGACCTCCAAGGTGGTGCCGGTGAGAGGTTTCTTCTGTGCGTTGTTTAACAATAAAAAATAGTGCTCAATGTACATGCCAATGGCTGCTAATGGAGAATGAGAGAAAGGAGCATTTGGCTTTTAGTCAATGCGCACGCTGCGATTCCCATTAGCAGCCATTGGCATGTACATTGAGCACTATCGGACAAGAAAGGGTTGCTACATTATACTCGCTGGGTGTAACCTCCTTAGTTTTAGAAAGGTTTAGCGAGCGTTGAGCCGCAGGGCCATGAATACGATGAACTAGTATATACCATGAATGAGTTCGAGGTGGTTAAAGGGAGGAAGCAGATACGAAGCGCAAGCCGTAAGAAAGTGTGCGTGTGCCACCTCTCGTTTAGTCTTTGGAATGTCCACTGAATGGCGGTGCTTCTATATGGGGAATATATGATAAAAAGATGCGAGATGGTGGGACTTGGAGTGTTGAATAGATGGGCAAACGCACACACAGACAGATGCATGGATGGACGCATGAACGGACGCAGGGGCGGATGCATGAACGAACGCATGGACGGGCGCACGAACAGACGCATGGACGGTCACACAGACGGACGCATGCACGGACGAATGCTTCGCCCCACTCTCCATCATTCACTCCGTAGATATGCTGCCATTTTTTTTCTTTTATCTTTCGTTTCTTGCTCGCTCCCCTCCCTTCTCCTTCACTCTAGTTACTGACTTGTTTTGCTAGCAACGCAGAACTTTGAGGTGGCGTCTGTAGTTGGTGGTTCATCTACCTCCCTGCGCTTCCTTAAAATTTAGGAACGTTCTTGCTAACTTTACATGTTGCAGGGGATCTTTCACGTGGGAGTAAGGAATTCCATGCTAGATTTCTTCGGGGCAAGTCCGAACTTCATACAAGCGTGGGCTGCTTTCTTTTATTTTTTGTCCGATATTCGTAACTGGAACTTAAGTATTCTGCTTTAATGTTTTTTTTTTTCGACACTTTACTATCTCAGGACAACGTGTCTCTAATTTTGTATCTTCGATAAAACCACAAAATTACACGTATGGACATACTCTGCATATGTACATTCGCTTCAGTAGTGTTCATATCTGGTCCTAAATTTTCTCTCGCGTTTCCTTTACTGCTAAAAACAAGCTAAAAATAGAGGCATTGCTATATGACTTGTTAAGTTGAAAAGGCGTGCTTTTTTGTGACCGTAATAAATTATGCACTCACGCAATCATCCGCTGCACCACAGAATTTACTTCTTCGCCCAGTCGGTTGGTAGCTCAGAACACTATGGCAAAGTGAACTATAACAAATGTATCATGATATGACGTCGTTAGTCATAATGACATCATTGACGAGGCTGCTAATTCTAACTGTAATGTAACCTAAACACTTCAGTTTCACGCCTATATGAAACTATCTCACAGATACCGGTGCGACTTCCTATATGTTTTCGCGTAAATGTCGCCAGTACAAACCTTTGCCTCGGGCGAGGAGGTCCGGTCTGACAACCAATGCATTCCTCCTCTCTGGCATGCGGGCGATGGCTTGGAGTGTCTGTCGAGGCTGGTATGTGTGGCGCTATCGACAATTTGCCGTGAATTCAGCCAACCTGCGGATTTTTTTTATTTATTGCTAGGACGTCCAAGAATTGGTCATCAGGGAACCACTGCGCTGTTTCTGGCTGCAGTAACAACTACAGAAAAAAAAAGAAACTGCTATCGAAAGAACTATGCTAAGTGCATCACCAGACGTGGAGTTTTTGTGGCTGTGGACTTTTCAAGTTGTATCGTTTTACTGTTGACGAGAAGCAGCGGCTTCCATGACTTGCAAACCTAAAGAGGAAAAAACAATTGTGCCTTCCGCGGGTACTGGGGTATGTTCGAAGCACTTCTCAGGAGAACGAACCGCAAATACTTCCACACCGATGCTCAACCTCGGATATATGTACGGAAGGTACGCAGCCTATACAACTATTCTAACTATGACAACATTTCCCCGATAAACAGCCCCACGTAAAATTTCTTTCTATCGCAGGTCAAAGTACCGTGGCTCCGAGAGTCACTCAAATATCGCGATTAAAGAAAAAACAGAAGAGAAAATGGGACGCATGGGCACGTCAGCGTTGTTTGATGTAAGAGCTGTATTCAAGCGGACACCTGTAAAAACAAATGAGCGAGTAAGATACGGTGATTCCTTCATAGTTGAGAAACAATTTCGGCAACAGTTAGTGCGCAGTTAACAAAAACTGTCAGTGGCACGAAATAAAGACGAACCACTACAATCCAACTCAGGGCTTCCTGCAAGAGCGGTAGCTGATGCGACGGCGTGGAGCGAAGAAATGTTTTCAATAAATCGGATGAGTACAACTCAATAAAAATATTCACTGTGCTCTCGAAGTCTTTTTGCTCATTCTGGAAGATAAATACTTGATAATACTGCGCATTCTTCGAGCAGAAAGTTGGTGCTGAAAATATACTGCAACAGAGGCGGACTCGTTCGCGTCACTGTATATTAAAGCAATCGGCTCTCAACGACTTAAGCCTTGTCAGAACATCTCATAGACACCTTTCTAAAGAACCTGCATAACTTCAGTCGAGATTCAGCTCGTAAGAACGGAAGAGGAACGATAAAACCGCAGTCGAACGCTTACCTTCTCTGCAAACAGCGAGCTTTCCGCATGCCAAATGGGTTGCCAGACCATGAAGGGGCCATCCGCTAGCAAGATGGTGGCACCCAAGAAAAAAAATGTCTATAAACCTACTACAACTGATGTGAAGATTTTTTTGTTCCTCGGCGGCCTTTTCAACCTGCCTTTGAGTCGCTATAGCACACGCGTAAGTGCACACTCCTTTGTGCTGCTCACAGACCCATGTGCTCACCATTATAATAACCGGCAAAACCGCGATATGATTATGAAAGATGCCGTAGGGGAGGACTCCGGAACGTTTGGTTATCTGCTGGTCACGGTGATGCAGCCACAGGCAAAGTCATCCTGGCAGAGCTGGTCAGAAACTGTTCCGCCTGAGCAACTCACTACATGCGGTATATTGACTCGTGCATACAGTGGATCCTACGTCATTACTTCGGGCCCTACAGGATTATCGAACGCCTCAGTGACGTCAGCTACCGAGTTATTCCTGAGACCAGAACACGATCCTCTCATCGCATACCACAACAAGGCGAAGTCCACGTATCTAGGATGAAGTTATATCACTCACGCTGAAGACTTCCCCTTGCCTTTACAACTTCGAAAGTATCGAGGGGATGCTTTTTGAGAGGAAGAGTAAGGACACGTGTATACTGTGATCCTTCATCTGCCGCGCGAGGCCGTTTTGCTCTTTGTGCGTGGCGGAACCTTTTGGCAGCTAGCTAGTAAAGGACGACAAAGACGTTCGGCTAAAATTGTTAGTGATGCGCTGAAAGTCTGGCTATTATTGACTTCTATTTTATTACCATTCCAATATGTATTACTTTGTAGCATAATCTTCATCACCATTCACCTTCATCATAGCTTTTAAGCTGCAGTGCCATACCTCGCACGATGCTTGCGCTGGGAGCTCAAGGCACGACTCAGAACAGAACAAGGTGTCACGTACGCCTGGCGGTTAGGACGCTGGCAGCCCACGCCGCTCCGCTTAGGCCCCGTGAACGAAGTGGGGTAAGCGCACGCCAAGCGTTCCAGTCATTTTGGCAACAATTGTGAATCTATTCGAAAAAAATTGTGCCGATTTACTGCATTGAAAAAGTCAATTACAAAAACATTTCGGAGAGAAAAAAAGTTTGGTCACTTGGGTATCTTGTGACCTTCCCAAAATGTCGTCTGTGTGTTGTTTGTAAAAAAAAATTATTTTAAAAGTACCACTCCTTTTTTCCGTAAAAACATTGGTTTACGTGTTAAGTAAAGAGTGCGTGTAAGGTGTTTGAAGCTCAGTAATGCTAGTGCAGCTTTTATGCCGCAAACGCCTCCAGGAATTCAGCCCGAGCGGGTTTAGTTTGCATTTTAGATGCGGAGCATCTAATACTCGAGGCTTGTAGTGCGGCGCCGTCCGCAAGCTTCCTCCTCCTTCTTCCACCATCTGTGCATCCCTTCCTCCTCTACACATCGCGCGCGCTTCACTCCTCCACCATCTGTGCACCCTTCCTCCTCTACACACCGCGTGCGCTTCTCCTCTTCACGAACATTCGCTAGCTGTATAATGTAGCGCGCATGCGCCGTCACGCTTCGAGAACATCGGCAGCTGACGCGCGCGCATGCGCCGTCGCGCTTCGAGAACATCGGCAGCTGACGCGCGCGCATGCGCCGTTGCGCTTCTCCCCCTTCTCGAACATTCGACAGCTGACAGTGCATGCGCCGTCGCGCTGTATATATACTCAAGGTCGGCGCTCGCTCGCTCAGTTGCCGCTCGTCGGTTGGTTTGTACGGCGCGTCGACGTCCAAGGTCGCGGTGAAATGAATTCCAACGAATCCACAAACACAATGATCGACGTCCCTTCGACCAGCGCCGCCCTTTCGCATACGTGTGTACGTGTTCACTCATTTAACACCCCCTCCTACAACCACGTTAACCAATTTAGCCATCGACCCAAGTAAGTCGCAATTTAACACCCCATTTCACAACCACGTTAACCAATTTAGCCATCGACCCAAGTAAGTCGCACTTTAACACCCCGTTAACCAATTATATGCTCCGCATCCTCCTCAGTGTTCCCCCGAGGGAAGCAGCGGGCAATTTTTTTTCTACGGTATTACTGCTCTTAGTAGGAATATCTGAGCAATAAGTACTTCTTTCAGTAAAGGTATACATTGTTGGAAAAAATATCTTTACACCATCCAAGCTACTTGATGGGAAAACACAAATTTCACAAAATGTTCATTTTTGTCCACGTCGAGAAGCAATTTGCACCGTGCGGTGGTCCAATGGGAAATTGACGTTTATACCTAAATTGAAAGGAAATGAACAGTTCCTACGAGATAAGCACAGGACTTAACAAGGTTGAACGCACGGACGAGGCGTTCGTTCATGTCATGCCGGTCTGTAGCCAGGGGCGCTGTGCTGGGGCCCGCACCCCCACCCCATAAAGTTGTATTTGAGGAGGGTATTTTGCCGAAAATAAATACTGAAACAATGTGCTTTCACAATCAGTCAAAACTTTCAGCAAGTGTACCCCCCTCCCGGAAAAAAAAAATCGTGGTTGCGAGCCTAGTGTCACGTCTTTTTTCCTAGCTGGCTCCTGATTCTTTCCATTTAACATGCATAAGATGGCCCAACAAAATTTTCAGCTTGAATATAGCTAAACATAAACACACGGGCCACTTACGTTTTACCTCGATCTAAATGCGGCTGCGACGGATGCAATTTCACACCGCAATCTTCGGGTTAACAGTCTGGCACCATTACTAGACCACCGTGGTTATCTTAGCAGGACGAATTAACAACGGTACGTGTCCTGTGTTTCGTCCTCGTTAATGCGTCCAGCAACGGCCTCCTACAGGGAAGCACTAACCAAGCTGGACTTGAAACTTTTTCAAGTATAATGTTGAGGACGACAGTCGTCAGACATATCATCCTCGGGAAAAGGAAACCTTCACGAAGAGAGCAAGGAGGGGCCACTTTACTAAAATCAGGACCCATATTTAAAACTCGCGGACAATCTTTGTTGGCAACAAAGTAAAAAGCTACGGGTGTGAAGCTACTTTACATCTGATATGGTCCAGTTCGGCTCTCGTTATGATTGACGGAAGCCGTATTCCAGTAATAACTCTACGTACAATTTGTTTCGCATGCTTAGACAGCCATTTGGAAGTGGGATTCGTCAGGAGATACTTTGGTGAGCCGTCGGAATATCAGGACGGTGACGAACGCTCACCTAAAGACGAAAATGCTACCACCGAGAGGTCCACGTTAAACGTGCGACGTTTTCACATGCACGAAAACGCGAAATGACGATCCTTGAAGTAAAACCAATAGGAGTATCTCCTTGGTGCGTGCTACTTCTCTATAAATAACATGGTGCAGAAAATCAAGAAAATGTTCTTTTTATAATTTTTACGGGAAAAACACTGACGTAGTTATGAAACTGTATTCATCAGCGGTGGTACACGTCCAATTTGGTTTCATAGCCTTCCCTTCTTTGCCAAGAAAATTTGTCCGCGAGCATACCAGGCGCCAGATCGAGATACCTTCTTACCCGCTAAAAAACAGTTTGTGCTCGGTAGTATTGTTGTGAACAGAACGCACTATCTTCCACAAAAAGGACAGACACTCTCACACTTCAATATTGCTCGTAAAAAGCTTCTGAGAAAGCTGGTGTAAAGTGAACCCCGCTGTGGATTGTGAGCAAGAATCTAGCGAATTCATAGCCCCGTTATATTCTCGCCGTTGTCATTCTTGTAACTTTCGCAAGGACTGCTGCTTCAGAAGCGCTTCAGACACACTTTAGATCTTCAGGGCGATCCAGGCTTAGGTCTGCGCCTCATCGGCCTGCCGGTTTAAAGATGAAAGAAACGCTCTTCGTCTTACTAATTGCCTGCTGGCCTTAACGAAAGCTTGCGAAAAACTTCCCTGTGTTTGCTCGAGTTTGAGCGCACTTAGTATATCTGCGTTTGTTCGATCATTATTCGTGATAAATATCACCCTGCTTTGACAGCATCGTTTGATTGGCCATCATCCATGCAGACAAACGTTCACAGCTCATCCTTTGAACTTTCCACCGGAGCATTGTCTCTCTTTCGCAGTTATCGTTGCGTGCGACTACGGGCAAGCGGAACGAAAGAAACATGGTCGTCTTACTTGATGTTTCCATTTCGTGCATTATCTCTCATTTCCAATGCAGAGAAATGGTAATGGGAGTCCGAGTCGTTTCACCACGCTACGAGGTCGTTTTCTCTCACTGATCATTACGTCCGAAACACCAGTTCCTGCTCGTGTATATAGCCGGAAGGAAGCAACGCACGCGCCCCGAATAACGACCTCCATCGCCCATCTGACAAGGTACGTAGCGTAAGAGGAAATAAAACCGAAGCTGTTTTGCTGCGCAGTACTGAAGCGCGCATTTGTACTTTGATGCGTACTAGCATGCTTAGATCGGCGCTTCGAAGCTAGGACCATGACGCCCCATTAGGGGGTTCAAGCGAAGATATTACGTGACTAGGATAATGTTGTCGTTCGGGCAGCTGCTGGCGCTCTCTACTTGCTTTTTTTTTGATGGGCTGTTTTATATTTGATGCTGATCATCACTTATACTATAGGTGCTACGGTGGTCACCATGACGTATCTATTGTTTCAGAGCTGCCTCTGCAACCACGTCTTTGTGCTTAGTCTCTCTCTAGATATGTATAGTCGCCTGACATCTCATGTCATTTCATCTCATTGCGATCTGAACCGCTTGTTTGAATCTCACTCATTGGGTACGTCTTGGTGATAACGTTTACGTAGAAGTAACGAAAGTTCTGCTTTCAAAAACTTGGCGATGAAATTAGATTGTGTGCATTAAAGTTACGGTTAATCTCCTACACTAAATGGGTTGGAGAATATTAAAAGCGTACCAAATAACGGTAAGCTGAGTGAACGACCTCCCAGCAATTTGTCGGAAAACGTTGTATGATACCCACTGCAAGTATGTACCATAGAAATTGGTTCTTTAGTGGGTATATATTTTCCCGTGGTTGTCAAGAGAAAGAAAAATTTCTTTAAAAGTCAGTCAATTACTTGAGGCATGGTCCGTCACCCTTAGCTGTCGGCCGGAATCTCTTGGGACACGGCAACAGCAAGGGCTTGACTGAAGATGTCGCGCTGGACGTTGGGGTCTGGGTTGCGGAACTAGGCCTCCCAGAATTCTACAGTTTGGAAACTATCGTTTTGACTTCGGAATGCCCACACAATGTGGACCAAAGTCACTACCTCATCACAAAATTTACACTGGGACCAGAAAACTGCATGATGTCACTTGCTGTAAAGTGCACGGTTTGGAAAAACTCCTGCAGTCTGTAGCTTTCACCACAAAGCCTTGATTTTCTTACTCAGTGAGTTGTCCGCTCTAGGGTATGCTTGCCGATTCCGCCTGTTGTGTGCGACGATTTCAGGGTATGTGCACAATTCCTCATTTCTTTGTTCGGTAACTTGGGAGGTTCCAGGGGTTGACCGGTAGGTGAGACCTCGGGCGACCGAATGAGCTTCCTCGTTCCCTCTAAGTCCCTGGTGAGCTGGCGCCCAGACGAGCAGAGTCAGCTCTTTGGGTACTCCTACAATGCTTAATATACGGACGGCAGTGTCCGTCACCCTTCCCGATTCACAATTTTTCACGGCTTTTTTGGAGCCCCTGATGACCACTCTTACCCCCTTTTGGCTGATGGCCAAAGCTATGGCCACTTCCTCGGTCTCTACAGTCTCGACACCACTGATTATGCAGCAAGCCATCAGGCCACCGTCTTCTCTGACCACCACTGCCGTGTGTGCCACTTTGCTTGTATATTCCGCAGTGTCTGTATACACGACGTCCAGTCAACCGGTGTACCTGGATCGTAGTGCCTCTGCCCTGGCTTTATGACTGCCTTCGTGAAAGGTAGGATTCATGTTTCTGGGTAGTGGATGTATCTTTATCCTGTCCCTGATTTGTACAAGTATGCCTTTTGAGCGTACCTGCTCACGCGTGAGCTCATAGCCCTATCTCTTTAATATTGTTGCGCATGCCTGGGAAGAAAACGAAGATGGGTTAACAGGCTGGCTGCCCGAAGCTGGAGGAAGAAAGAAGACGACGACACTGCGATCATCAACCTGTTGGCCACTCCGGCGCTTCTCTTCGCGACCAAAATAAACGGCCTCCTTCAGTCGTATACGTCCTGGTCCTCCTTGTGCCTAACAGATTGGTGGAGGTGCGGGGTAAGACAAACACAACAACGGGAGCTTCCCTTCCAGGACTTCGCCGCAGCCGCCACGTTGCCGGACTCCCGCCTGCGCCGGTCGTAATGGCCCAAGATCAGTCATCTAACGCTTCAAGGCCAACTACTGTGGATTCCGTGCCCTACTACCGAGCCCCACCAACCTTCGGAGGCAAATCGGGAGATGTCAACGCGTGGCTCGTCCAGTACAAGCGAGTCAGCAAGTCCAACAGCTGGGATGCCGCCGCTAAGCTCAGTAATGTGGTCTTTTGCCTTACTGATACTGCGCTCGTGTGGTACGACAACCATGAGGACACACTGACGACGTGGGACGTTTTCGTTACGGAGCTGAAAGCGTGTGCCGGCGACTCTAGCGTCAAAAGGAAGCGGGTTGAGCAGACATTGTCTCAACACGCGCAGCTTCCAGGTGAAACATGTACCGCATATATAGAGGATGTGCTGGAGCTATTCAAGGTGGTCAATGATGAGATGTCAGAAAAAGACAAAGTTGGGCATTTGCTGATAGGTGTAACCGAAGATCTCTTTAATTTTTTTCATCGGAAAAGAGCACCTGAGCTCGCTGTCCGACGTGATTCAGCATTGCCGAACTTTCGAACAGCTGAAAATACGCAGGATTGCTCCAAAGTTCGGCCGGCTCACAAATTTTACAACGGTTGCCAGCATCGACACGAGCTCCTGCCCAGACCTGTCCTCGACAATTCGACAGATCGTTCGCGAAGAACATTTTCGCTATAGAGAACAGACACATCAGCAGTTGATCACCATTCTATAAAGGACCAACATTCGGTATATGTGCCACGCGAGGCTGTGCCTGCGCCGCCGCCTTCTACGACCCCTTGGCAATCGATGGTCAGTGCAGCAGCCGTTGAGTACAGCGCACCCCCACAACCAAGGAGAGCACCACGCTTGCCAGCTCTTCGCCATGACCGGCGCCCTCAGTGTCCGCCTTCTTCGCGATGCCCGGTCTATCCTTATGATATACGGGACGAACCAACTTACTACGCCAGGAAAGACGATGTTCGATTCATTGACGAACAGAGTTTTGACCTCTCATGATTTTTCTACTCCTGTGGTGTCCCAGGACATATTTCGCGATTTTGCAACCGTCGACGTGTAACCCCACGGTATGGCCACCCACCACACTTTGCACGGCCTTCCGAACGACTTCGCGACGACCCGCGAGCAATGTACTATGGCCCATCACAACACTCCACACGATCGTCTGATCGACCGCACGACGACCCTAGGGCAACACACCTGCTGCCGCGCGAAGACTACTGGACACGCAGCTTCCGGAACCACTCCCCTACATCTGACAGGAGCTTGACGCCTCCACCGCCCCGTGTTCCCCGTTCTCCTTCACCACGGCGTCGCAACACGTCGCCTTTGCCACAGGAAAACTAGCAAGCGCGGTCGATGGAGGTGAGGTCGCCGGAGACGTGCTAATATCAGAAATGCCTCCTGTGTTCATGCTCAAGAACAAAGTACGTGTTTTTGTTGACGATGTGCCTGTGATGGCTTTGGTGGATGCGGGGGCAAACATTTCTGTCATGAGTGCGTGTTTCAAAGATACCTTGGGGCGGAAGGTTTTGTTTAAGTGGAATTAAGCTTCGAAGTTTTGCGGAGTGAGTGGTGAGGCACTGCATCCTGTTGGTGTGTGTCAAGCTGGCGTGTTTCTCGGAGACCGCGTTATCACGACGGTGTTTCTGATTGTTCCGCAGGCGACACATGATGTTATTTTGGGTATAGACTTTTTGAGGGAGTGTGGTGCGACTGTTGACTGCCGCATAGGGACAATATTCTTGAGTGATCACGTTCCACCAGCACTCTTGGAAGACCCTGTGGATGGTGAGACGGCATTGTGTGTCTGTGGCGACATTATGATACCACCCTTATCAACCATTCGTGTACAAGTTAGCTGCAGCGAGAGCCATTCCGCGAACTTAGTTGCCAACGTAGAACCATCATCGTCATCATCATCATCATCATCATCATCAGCCTGACTACGCCCACTGCAGGACAAAAGCCTCTCCCATGTTCCGCCAGTTAACCCGGTCCTGTGCTTGCTGCTGCCAATTTATACCCGCAAACTTCTTAATCTCATCTGCCCACCTAACCTTCTGTCTCCCCCTAACCCGCTTCCCTTCTCTGGGAATCAAGTCAGTTACGCTTATGACCAGCGGTTATCCTGCCTACGCGCTACATGCCCTGCCCATATCCATTTCTTCTTCTTGATTTCAGCTATGATATCCTTAACCCCCGTTTGTTCCCTAATCCACTCTGCTTTCTTCTTGTCTCTTAAGGTTACACCTACCATTTTTCTTTCCATTGCTCGCTGCGTCGTCCTCAATTTAAGCTGAACCCTCTTTGTAAGTCTCCAAGTTTCTGCTCCGTAGCTAAGTACCGGCAAGATGCAGCTGTTATATACCTTCCTCTTGAGGGATAGTGGCAATCTACCTGTCATAATTTGAGAGTGCTTGCCGTAGAACCAGTGTACTCCAACTGCATGAAAAAGAATGTGTTGATCCCACATTATGTGGTGTCGATCAGACGTGGACGTGCTGGCTTATGGAATGTTAATTGCTCCACAGAACCAGTGGTTTTACCAGATGGTCTAAAGTTAGCCGTCGTCAGTGGACAACACGAGGCCCTACTGGTGACCGAGCTTAGAGATGCGGCGGAAGAGCATCGTAGTCACAGTTTTGAAACGGTTCTTCTTTCAATGGTGAATAAGTCGCTGAACCCAAGTGAACGCCGAACATTGGTCAATGTACTTTCGAAGCACGTCTCTGCATTCGACTCTGCGCAGAAACACAAAGCACCCTTAATCCCCGCTTCTCGGACATGTCACACTATCAACACGGGTTCGGCCAATCCGATTAGACTAAAGCCATACCGTGTTTCACCATTCGAGCGGCGAATTATTAATGAGCAGGTGAACGAAATGATTCAAAACAGAATCATTCAAGAGTCGGCAAGTCCATGGGCAGCTCCAGTAATTCTCGTTAAAAGAAAGACGGATCCTGGAGATTTTGCGTCAATTATCGCCGATTGAATGCTGTAGCAAAAAAGACGTGTACCCACTTCCACGTTTTGATGATGCCATAGACTGTCTACATTCGGCCTCTTACTTTTCCTCTGTAGACTTAAGATCGGGCTGCTGGCAAATTCACAAATTCTCATGCATCCTGAAGACCGTAGACTGTCTACATTCGACCTCTTACTTTTCCTCTGTAGACTTAAGATCGGACTGCTGGCAAATTATCATGCATCCTGAAGATAAAAAAAGACAGCCTTTGTGACCCCTGACGGCCTTTTCGAATTCAACGTGATGCCATTGAGACTGTGCCGTTCGACGGCGACGTTCGAGCAATTTATGGACACTGTTCTACGTGGCTTTAAGTGTAGCAGTTGCATGTGCTATCTCGACAACGTCGTCATCTTTGGCCGCACCTTCAGCGAACACAATTCACGTCTGGATACTGTACTGATTTGCATAAGAAACACTGGCCTTGTTCTTAACTCAAATAAATGCCACTTCAGAGACTGACAATTCCTTGTTCTCGAACACCTAGTCGATCAGGATGGCATCCGTCCGGATCTCCAGAAGACAGCAGCCGTTGAAACGTTCAGTGCGCCGCGCTCTGTTAAGGAACTCCACAGTTTTTTGGGGTTTTGCTCCTATTTTCGCCGCTTTATACCTAAATTTGCCGATGTCGCGTATCCGCTGACTGTTTGCTACGGAAGAATATTCCCTTCGAGTGGACTCCGGAGTGCGACTCCTCTTTTCGTCAACTGAAGTTCCTCCTGCCGTCACGGCCTGTTCTTCAACACTTCAACCCATCAGCTCCAACAGAACTGCACACGGATGCCTGCGGCATAGGAATTGGTGCCGTCCTAGTTCATCGTTATGATAACCACGCGCATGTGATCACATACGCAAGTCGCTCCTTGAGTAAGCCCGAGCAGAATTACACTACCACAGAACAAGAATGCCTCGCGGTAGCATTTGCGATTCAGTGGTTTCGGTCTTACCTATATGAAAGCCCTTTTACAGTCGTCACCGACCACCACTCATTGTGTTGGCTCGTCAACCTTCGGGACCCTTGCGGCCGTCTAGCGCGCTGGGCACTTCGGCTCCAAGAGTATAACTTCATAGTCTCGTACAAAGTGGTCGACGACACGCCGACGCAGATTGCCTTTCGCGCATGCCACTGAGCACTACAGAGTGCGACGCCGATGACCCCGACCACCTCATAGCTTCTGTGTCGCCAAAGTTTCCCGCCCTCAGTACTTTCAAAGATGAAGAGCGAAAGGACTCCAGGCTATCATCGCTCTGCACAGCTCCTACGGCATGCCATTTCTGTGTACGCGTCGGACTCCTGTATAAGAAGAAATTTTCCATCACTGGCGCACGTTTCCTCCTGGTAGTGCCAGAAAGCCTTCGGACAGCGATTTTAGGTCCTATGCACGACGATTTTACGTCCGGACATTTAGGTTCTGCGCTGACGTTTTATCGTGCTAAGGAACACTTTTATTGGCCAGAAATGCGACAGTCAGTCGAGGCGTATGTGGCCAGCTGCACGCAGTGTCAACGCTACAAGCGCCCATCTACTGCTCCGGCTGGTCTTATACAGCCCTTGCCACCTCCAAGCACACCTATCCAACAGGTGGGAATTGACCTCGTGGGCCCTTTTCCAAAGTCGGCTAAGGGCAATCGCTGGATAATTGTATGTGTCGATTATCTCACGCGCTACTGCGAGACGGCGGCCATACCAACCGCAACTGCCAGCGACGTCTCTGTGTTCCTGCTGCAGCACGTTATCATCCGACATGGCCCACCTCACGTGATCATCAGTGATTGTGGGCGAAAATTTACGGCAGATATAGTAGAAGAGCTTCATCGATTGAGTGAGTCCCACCTTCGTCACTTGTCGCCAAACCATCCGCAAAGAAATGGGCTCACGGAGCGCATCAACCGAAATATTGTAAAAATGCTCTCTATGTATGTGGCATCCACCCACAAGAACTGGGATGACGTGCTACCACTTATAACGTACGCGTACAACACCGCTAAGCACGAGACAACAGGCTATAGCCCCTTTTTCTTGATGTACGCATGACCGCCACGGCACACACTTGACACAGTGTTGCCATTCTCGGCGCACGAGAACCTCTGTCACCAAAATCCTCTGCCTTGCAGAAGAGGCGCGTCGTATTGCTCGTCTACGCGCTTTGGCATCACAGTAAAAATCGAAGACACGCTATGATGTCCGCCACCGGCCTGTAACTTACCATCCAGGCGACTTAGTGTGGCTGTGGGCGCCGGTACGAAGACGCGGGTCATGCCAAAATTTCTTGGCCACATATGACGGCCACATATGTTCTCGACAAAATCACGGAAGTAACATACACAATAGCTCGCCTCACAAGAAGTGGTAGAAGAGTCGCTAAAACCCAAGCAGTCCATGTCGCTCGAATGAAGTTCTACACACCAAGGTGAATCTACCTCACCCAGCGGGCTTCGTATGCGAGGGGAGGAATTTTGCGCATGCCTGGGAAGAAAACGAAGATGGGTTAACATGCTGGCTGCCCCAAGCTGGAGAAAGAAAGAAGACGACGACACAGCGATTAACAACCTGTTGGCCGCTCCAGCGCTTCTCTTCACGACCAAAATAAACGGCCCCCTTCAGCCGTATACGTTTTGGTCCTCCTTGGGCGTAACAATATTGCTCTCCCTGTTTTAGATCTGAGTAGCCTTTGATGTTGTGCAATCAAATTAGCCTCAATCAACTCATCGAGTGCGTTAGATTGTCAGAGTGTGGTTGTCAAGATTGTGTTAGATTGTTACAGTGTGGTTACCAAGACTAAACTATTTAGGTGAATCTGTGCTCGAGAACCAAACAGTCATAAGCACTGTACAATGGCAGGAGTGTTGACCATGAATAATCTGATCTGTGGTAGGGTGCGTTGACATTTATATACCCGGCATCGAAAGTAGTGTCGCTATCGCAGTGTTTTGCAAAGGTTTTCGAACAAACTCGACTAGTCATGCTCTGCGCGTCATCTTAAGCTAACAGAGTAAGCCCTATAGAAGCCATGTATTTTAGGCAAAGTTTGCGCATATTTTTTCAACAACCATAGGAGTTAGAGTAAATATTTCACTATCATTGTTATCATAAGCTATTTCTATTTTTACTGATTTAGCTCTGATTATAGTAACGCTAATGGATTTTATATTTTACTTCAGCTACCTAATTATCACTTGGTATTAGACATTAGATGCCGTGTTGAAAAAGAGCACTTCCTCGCACAACAAGCATTCTACTTCAATATTTCGTATTGCGCTATGTAAATACTGGCCGAAAGGCATGCTTATAGACACTGTGGTTAATGAGATAAAGGAACATAAGAACAAAAATCATGTCTTTAGATAATCAGATCAAAAGGTGAAATTTGCATTATTTAAAAAGTACAATGAAAGAACAGCAAATAAACAGGCCTGTTGATTAGGAAGAAACCAGATACTCATCAACAATATCATTTGTCTGTGTGTGTCTGCCTGCCTGCCTGCCTGCCTGCCTGCGTGCCTGCCTGCGTGAGTGCGTGCGTGCGTGCGTGCGCGCGTGCGTGTGTGTGTGTGTGTGTGTGTGTGTGTGTGTGTGTGTGTGTGTGTGTGTGTGTTTTGAAACATCTTGCTTGGTGAGCCTCTTTTTATCGCCTTCTGTGCAGCCCTGTCAGCAAAGTATTGTCGATGCAGCTCAAGGATACGTAGGCCGTGCACTGTGCAAATTCTTGGTGAAATTTCAGAGGAGCTCAGCATATTCACATGGGCCGTATTGTCATCATTAAAAGTGAGTTCAGCATCACGTGTGCATATTTTCAGTGTTTGGTGCCTGAGGAAAACGTTATTCTGAGCGCGCTCCTCCTCGACAATTCGACGACTCGGTAGGGTTTAGAGGTTTCCCACGAAAGCATTTAGCAAAAAAATTTTGGACGAGCTAGCTCCCGATGACTTGGTGTAGCAGCCTGAATAACAGATGCCGGAAGGTGTTCTTTATGAACGAATACTTCACCATTCAACTGGACTTTGTAGAATTTACAGCAATTTTTGGCGTACTTCGGGCAAAGGCCGTGAAATGGATTGGTATCCTTAGATTAGATATGAAAATATGGTACCCAAACTACTTTTCGCATGTCCTTCAAGCTGGCTCTATTTTTTTTAATGGCGAGACAATAATAATTTTGTTAAGACGTTCCCGGCCAGATATAATTTTTTTGACAAAAAACGTGATACCTCTGCTTTCTTTAACTTTCGCAGTTCTGGGCCAATTATTTTTTAAATGTCACAAATGCACTCCAGCTTGCAACCTGTAAAAAAAGAAACGAGAAAAAAAGGAAGGTAGGGTGGTTAACCAGACCCTAGTATCTGGTATGCTACCCTACACTAGGGTTGGGGAATAGGGGATTGAAAGAGAGAGTGGGTTAAAAAATAAATAGAAACAAAACACACACACACACACACACACTCACACAAAATCAGTTCACTCAGAGGCGCTTGGACAGGCCAGTATTTCTCTCCCTACAGCCATGACACTTTAATAACAAGGAATTTCTTGCTGGGTAAGAATAGAGGCATGGCAGGCCGCCTCACAAGTTTTGAAATATGTCATTTTAGAGGAAAAAGTGTACTCAGACAAAACAAATGACTGATTGGACGAAATAAAAAATGATTTTATGAATATTTTTGCTTCCCCCGTCTCCTTAACGAAGTGGCCTCAAGCGACCGTGACGCTTTCGAAATAAAGTCACGCGACCTGCCCCGTACAATGTTAAAATATATTGTGCGGCAAGCTCGAATGCATAAAAAATAAAAGAATGGAGCGAGGCATCATTTATCTGAATGCAGTCGTCTGCACTTGAGTTTACTGCAATCGAAGAGACAATAAGGCTGATTTTTAGAGAGCGACCTCATATATGGATGGCATTCTGATATGCCAAGCCCACTTTGCAAACCATCAACTGCGTCACGAGACGTGATCTGTATTATGTTTTTGCTACGAAAAGTGCTGAGCTACTTCACGTTACTTTCACAAATGTTAACATCGTCATCTTTCAGTGGATTCCTGCGCTCTGCTGCGTGATGGAAAACCAAGAGGCAGGCGCAGAAGCTATAGAATAACCTTCGCTTCAAACCTCCTTCGCTTTGGACGGTTTTAAAGTTGACTATACTATCAGTGACTTGCGTTAAAGTTTTAAAACGCGGATATATAGTCGCATCGCGTAAGCACCAAGCAGCACAGCTGAGAGTCAAAAAACAAGAAAAAAAGCAGAAGAAAGAATGCTACTGCCACGACATGTTTACAAAGCACGTAAAGTTGACATATTACTGAAAACTGTTCACTCAGTCTCGCAAGTCAAGTTTAAGCCAGGCCATTCTCTTCCCGCACAAAACCAAATTTGTGACGAGCTTTGTCAAAACAAGCCTAATATAATTATTTTTTGCTTTCAATTCCAGACCTATGACGGCGCGTTCATCTGCTGTATGTTAGGCTTAGTTTTCTGAGTGCACCTACTTAGTGCAAGATATTCTGCATAGAATGTCGTTGTTTACGTCCAAACTTCCTTTTAGTACTGAAAACTAAACGCCAGGGCGCCTAAGAGCATTAGTGCTCCTGACAGCTTCACTTTTCTTCTCTCTCTTTTTCTTTCATTGCAGGACGAATAAGCAGAATAGAGAACACAACGTTCCAAGCCGGCTTTGACTTGAGAAAATTTACCACCCAACGCCAAATGCCTACAGTGCGCTACTAAATCGCCAGAATTTTTGAGTCAGGCATGCATGGTCACTTCGTTTTTTGCTGATACACGCCTCATTTCACTAACCGCAGGTTCCAAAAAGAAACAAATATTGACAGCGTATTCCGCTCTCTACATAGTCAAGTCCCACAGCAGTTTTGCACCTTACGCAGAAAAAAAACGTATACAATCATCCATCGCGTTTCTTTTTCTGCTGTTCCAGGCCATGCAAATGCCTCTTTCACTGTAGCCTCTCAACACCTATTGACATACATAAAATAAAGCATGAAAAAAAATTGCCCGCAGCTTCCCTCGGGGGATCACTGAGGAGGATGCGGAGCATATAATTGGTTAACGGGGTGTTAAAGTGCGACTTACTTGGGTCGATGGCTAAATTGGTTAACGTGGTTGTGAAATGGGGTGTTAAATTGCGACTTACTTGGGTCGATGGCTAAATTGGTTAACGTGGTTGTAGGAGGGGGTGTTAAATGAGTGAACACGTACACACGTATGCGAAAGGGCGGCGCTGGTCGAAGGGACGTCGATCATTGTGTTTGTGGATTCGTTGGAATTCATTTCACCGCGACCTTGGACGTCGACGCGCCGTACAAACCAACCGACGAGCGGCAACTGAGCGAGCGAGCGCCGACCTTGAGTATATATACAGCGCGACGGCGCATGCGCTGTCAGCTGTCGAATGTTCTCGAAGGAGAAGCGCGCGCGGCACAGATGGTGGGCGACGGCGCGACGGCGCATGCGCGCGCGTCAGCTGTCGAATGTTCGAGAAGCGGTGCGGACGGCGCGGACGGCGCACTACAAGGCGCGAGTATAAGATGCTTCCGCATCTAAAACTTCTCCGAGCTATGCCACATGGGTACAAAATAGTTCCTAACAGCCGTCGCATAGGAAGGAGGTATTAGGTCGCGCCTTAATTCGGGACGGCGTTTCCTTTGACACCATCAGAGACGGCGTTTCTCTCGCCCTCGTTCCCCATTCGTGTTCATAAAGGACGCGAAGAAATCAACGTGCTACCGAAAGGAACTTGTACGAAGTTAACTATGGGCGCGCAAATGCGTATGCACTAACGAGCAGAAAATGTACGCCCTATAGAGAGTATTTGTATGTGTGTAGCAGTACGTGGCTCTGCAGCTTTTGCGCCCGTTCTTGACTCCAAAACACGTGAAAACGCTAGCGCATTTTGACGCGTGTCCGAATGGCAGCGTCTCGCCTGATTACCCCAATCTTAATTTCAGCGCTGGTAGTCTATCATTGATTGCGTCGCATCTACGAGACTCTGTTATTTTTACACGGTATAACATGTCAGGTGCCTTGAGCCCATGAATCAATTCACTACGACCGCTATTGAAATATCCCCACGAAACAGGCTCATAAAGACTCAACAAGCTACTTCCGAAAGACCACACTGGTGACACTATATTTATTTAACAGTGAATCTTCATTCTTCAGCAAAATTAATTTCGGAATTCAACGCTATCAAAATTTGCGCGGTGTCTCAAACGTTCGAAAGACTCAAGTAGGGATCGTGCTGACCAGTTCGTATTAAGATCGAGAACCCCATCCTTATAATAAGTGAATATTATGTGCTCTGCGAAGTTACCTGGACCATTCTTGAGGAAAATATGAAGTCTACGATGGCAAAGACGCTTACTTACTACTCATGCTACACCATTTTAATATATCTCTTTCAAAAATGCAAAGTTAGCTTCCCTGCTATGCAGTTTGAAGAACTTATGGCAGCTTGTCACTAAGTGCAAATAGCCTATTCAAGCGCGGTTTGCTCACGCAATGACGTGGAAAATGTTGAGTCGGCTCTCTTGATATAAACACTCACAATACACAAGCCCCACCACTCTCACCTAGGACCGCATCTCCGCTTGAAGCAATACGTGTCGCCATTACTTGTTCAAATATGTCGTGCAAAGAAGCGCACTGTGAGTTATGAAAAGGGTCTATTCGTGCATCTCGACAAACCACCTCAGCAGTTGCGATTAAAACGAAGCATTGTTTCCTTCTCTGCCGTCTCACTGCGGCCTAGGCGGCCTCAATTCTACACTCTTTGAAAAAAGTTAGTGATCCGTTAGTAAACGCGTGTATTTCCTTGTTTTCAGCGTATTTTACTGCCTTCTCGACATATCTTTACTAGTGAGCAGCTAGTACAGGTTGCAACGTTTGGCTCTCTTAGCGTTTTTAACTAAGTAACTCTTAAGCCACCTACTTCACCAGATCTTTCGTAGAGACCACAGCATATTTTGCCGCAGTGGTTAAACTACTCAGCGAAATTTAGGCAAGCTTCAATTTTATCGGCTGCATTGGAATAGAAGTTTTGTGCTACGCGATGGCACACATATATGGGCAAATAGAAGGGCACATGTTGATGTTTAGAAAATATTAGTTATCTTCTAAATTCTGTAGCTGCTAACTAGTACACAATGTGCGATCGAAAAGTAGGGGTATAAATAGCCTCCTAGCTGCCGTTCCTTCAGAAATCTGCTGTGTAGAAGTGTTAAAGCTTTGTGTATGCGTCTGCGGGTGCGTTCTCACTTGTGATCCGTTATTATGGGCTCTCATATTCATATGAGCATTATATGTGCATATGACGGAATCATATCGAATATGTGATCAGTTCTCTATCAGCATGTTGATGTGATGTGAACTTACCATGGTACAGTTACATGAAGTAGTTAGCAACTAATATTTAAAGTACGAGGAGAATTCTTCTGAGTTTTTGTTGTATACTTCTGTATTAGAATCATCTTGATATAACAACGTGCATGCAAATTTAACAAAACAGGCGTATACCTCTGTTTTCGGGGCTCTCAACAATTTAGTAATATACTAACCATTCGAGTCAGCACTTATCGCCCACTAAGTAGTAAATTTCGCTCATTTTTATATTACTACCTATGCATACTAAGAGTCTAGTAGTGCCTTTTGTGGCAAATGATTGGTTAGTATTTATTTACTGAATATGCCGACCTTTCTTTTAAGAGTGTGCAGTGAATTAGCTAGGTGCTCTTAGAAACCACAAAAGAGTGCTCTGTAGACATGAAATCGGACACACTTGAAAGGAAAATACGACCTCTGTTTTACGTGCAGTGTTTATGACGTGCGTTCATGGAGTTTAATAAGGATTACTAATATAGAAACGGGACACAATTGAAAACAAATTACGACCTCTAGTTCACGTACAGTGTTTATGACGTGCATACAAGGAGTTTAATGAAGATTACTTTTGTGTTGCGCGTCTCGTTGGATGCTGGGAGAACTACCCATAGCGCATAGTTCTGTCCGAGCTCACAAGCCAGCACCGAGAACACACAGTTGATAGAGATAGCCTCTGTTTAAAAACAAAATATGAAACGATGGCTTTGTATGGTCTTACTGTCACTCTCGAGGGTAACCACGTCGGAGTCAATTTATCCACATCCAAACTTTGTGATGGTGCCTTCAAGCAGCAGTATTTGCTTTCGCAATGTATAATGATTTTGCTATAGCATGTAAATAGCAAGTGCTTCATAATTTCTCTTGCAGTAAACTCATTCCTCCCGCCAGAGGTCAGTGATGTGAATTTCGTGCACTTGCAAAGCTGGCGAGTGCTGCTAAATTCTCCTTCTTTTTGTTCTCTTGTAGAGCAGCAACAGCCTCTTGGGTGTTTTCTTGAATGGCGCTGTAAGAGAATGAATAATGTGCAGCGAGACTTCAACAAGCAGGCACAAAATCGCAATACCGAATCCGTAGACACCCACAAGCACACATCCCTTTAGGTCGTTGAAGGACAAAGCTGAAGTTACCAGCATTTCGGTTTTCTTCTCGAGAGAAGCCGTGTGCAGCTCCTTGTATTCCTGCAGTGACAAGCGTCTCTGAAATAGTCCGCACTCGAATGCCTTGACTATTGTCGATGTGATGGCATCCCGATAGCGTGAGTTGGACCGTATCATAGGCCCGCTCAAGTAAGGAGAGATCTTCTGAGTAAGTGGTGCGTAATCGTTACTGTACAGCTGTCTCGTGTAAATTTCGTGGCTCTTGATGCTAGGTGCGTGCAATAAGTACACCATCCTTGAGTCGTTCATGCGCAGCACTTGGTTGTCTGCTGAGACACAGTTGCGCGCAATACGCTTCACGGGCGCGTAAGCACCCAAGCTGAACGTTACACCGTCTCCGGCATAAGTCAGCCAACAATGACGATAGCCTTGTAAAATAACGTCACGCACGCTGGTAAACTTTAGCAAATGCCCTTCGAGAGGAACGTCACGCAGTAGTGACGTCAGAGCTGCCTTGAAGCCCGTGCACACGACAACAACAAGAAGGGCCCAAAGACCAATCACGAGTCGCGACGGTGTACTGTCTCGCTGAGCTTTCGGAAGCCGGCAGCTCTGGTGTAGCAGCAACGCTGCGAAAGTGTGGCAGACGAAGCATCCGGAGTAGCGAACTTTATCACGCGATTCAATTATCTCGACAAGCTTCGTCACCGCCGAACATATACTCAGGGCGGCTGTCAGAACCAACCAAACTCTCCCGGTGAACGGTAGAAGAAGCACGGCCTGCTTTGGCATAGGGTGGCGGCCCTTGGCAAATACAGAGTACGAAAACGAGTCGTAATACACGGGAACTATGACCTCCGGGATCCTGACTGCACCCCTGACTTCCGGCGTCGGATTGTAGACCACGGCGTTAATGCTGTTGATCAGAAAAGCTTCAGCTAGGTGTGACATTTTTTCACTGTTCTGGTCGATGGGGTACATTGTCAAGTTTGCTCTTCGGTGACGTAGCGTGTCGACCAATACTGAAAATGTCGGACGCTCACATATGTAGGGGTGAAGACAGTAAACACGCAGTTCTGAACCTGACAAGGGCACTTGCCTTGTGATTCTGAGTGGCTCTCCAGCCCGCAAGGCACTGTTCTTGCAAGACAGGCATTGTATATGAGGGCCCATTGTGAGAATGGTTTGATTGTTGTTAAAGCTAACGTTGTAGTAGCCACCATGCTCTAGTGTACTGGTGATTCGAGTTCTGAAGGCGTTCCTCCATGCCCCCTTGTCCTTTTCGTAGAATTCTTCCGAAAAGACAAGAACGAAGTGACTGTATTGGCGTATAATGGCACTGGCTATCTGCGTCCAGTTTTGGCCGCAGTATATAACTAATGCTTTTGAAATCGCGCCATCTGGATGTAGGCACTTCGCGTAAATAGAGCAGTAAGGCACTCGTGCCGTATAAAGACGTGAGGTCGATCCAAGACTTTTCACGAGTTTGTGCAGGTCTTCGTGGATGCCTCCGTACTCCATGAAGCACGAGCGAGACATGTATATGTCCACAGGCGCACCCTTGAACGATAGTTTATCTATGAAATGGCTGAACATGGGTTCTCTAAGCAGCCTTCTCCACTCTGGTTCCCTCGCCCTCATGCTAGAGGCAGCGGACACAAAACACAGTAGGGAGAGCAGAAGCCTCATTTGAGCCATTAGCCTTCCAAGCAGGACATTCACGGCAGGGCCTTCACACGCTGAGCTAGAAGCATCGCAGCGAAAATGTCGCGTTGATCAAGAACATATGCGACGCGCACACCATTTGGACACTCAATAAAGCCGAGTGCGCTCGTTGCAGAAAGCATCACCGTATGAAATGCAACTCGCTCTAGAACAAGACGTGGTCGTCGTATCCGCCCCTTTAAAAATATACTGAAACGAGAAAACGACCACAGCCATAGAACTTCCTTCACAGCTAAAAGAGCCACGTGGCGTGAACTTTCTATCGCAGTATACTCGATCGCTTCCTGGTGCCCTCCTTCAGAAGGCAAGCAGCTGCATGTTTATACAATATATATATATATATTTTTTCATTTTGAGTGTACATGAAGGTGCGCTCGATGCGCATTTCGGAGATTGCTTTCGTCAAAACGATGCTTCTTTCTTGACCAACTCACTGCGATCAATAGCAGTTCTTTCGCGAATGTTAAGATAGTAAACCCTATTGATTAATAAAAAGTAAACTACACTGCTAGTTTCTGATCAAATTATGCATCTGGTGTTTCAAAGATATTCGCTGAATTTGCTCAGAATTTAGGAAAAGAGATATTAGAATGTATATTGGACAATACAACGGGTATTTTACAATATTATGCTCTTTCGTGTTTTTTTTTATTCTCGCAAACTATATGACCATGGATGTAAAACAGTGTTTGAAAAAGCTGCTATTGGTCTGTGAACATCATGAGTCCCACCAATTAGTGTAACTGGTTTTCTGACACGCTTATGTACAAATAACTAGACCAGAAAAGTAATAACACGTACATAGGGGGAGCGAATTAATGAAAAAGTTGTCTGATCCTCAATTAACAAATTGTTCTTGACACGAAACTGAAAAGTGTCTCCACGAAAGTAAATTCCCCTCTGCTGTACCTTAACAAATAGAGTCTTCACAGTGTGCATTGTTGTTTGGCGGCATGGCAGACTGACGTGGATGGGCTGACGTTGAAGTTCAGTGTCACACCTCCTCTATCCCACCTAATAACTCTCGCTAAAAACCCTTATGGAGTGATGCATGCAACAACAGCGGGTGCACTTTCATTTTTTTTGTGGGGCGGGGGCTCAATATAATATCGCTTTTACTTTCAAATTATAAGGAGGTCGTCAGGGTAAGATCAGCAGCTGCAGAGCACATGTGGGGAAATAAAGGAAGAAAGGATTGAGTAAGCGAAATAATGAAGAATACGAAACGAGGGCTTACTACCACATGGGTAGTATATATATATATATATATATATATATATATATATATATATATATATATATATATATATATATATTTATTTATTTATTTATTTATTTATTTATTTATTAAAATAGAGGTGTTGTACGTGGAGAAAGGTTCAGACGCAGCTTGGCAAAATGTGCTTTATAAGGTAGGTCTGGCTAATGGCGAGCGGCGTGCGCGAGCTACTACTACAGCCACCGATCATCATCGTCTTCTTCATTACCAGCAGAGCGTCCGTTATTCAGACTCATTACAATTACTCCCCGCGAAATAAGGAGCCATCCTGGCGACCTATGGACAAGTAAACACTGGAGGGTTGTAGCAGGGCTTAAGCCTCGAGACGTGGAAAATTTCCTGACCACGATGACGTTGGTCAGAAGATGGTTCCAGTGGCTCGATGAGGTAATTCACCGGTGACGTTTTTTGTAGCACACGATATGGGCCGTGATACTTGGGGACCAACTTGGTAGAAAGGCCAGGTGTAGCAGAAGGGACATGCAGCCAGACGAATGAATTTGGATTGTAGGAAGTAGTGTTATTTGATGCGTCATGGTGGTGCTTTTGGCGTCCTTGGTCTTGGGTTGTGAATGATCTTGCCAGTTGGCGGAATTCTTCAGCGTATGTAGCGGCTTGAGATAAAGTCGTGGACTCTGAGGAGTCAGATTTGTACGAAAGAATGGTGTCCATAGTTCAAGAAGGTTCGCGTCTGTAAAGGAGGAAAAAAGGAGAGAACCCAGTAGTGCTTTGAATGGCGGTATTATAGGCGAATGTGATAAACGGGAGCACTCGGTCCCAATTGGAGTGGTCTGACAAGCTATGCATAGACAGCCTGTCACCAAGGTTGCGGTTGAAGCGCCCTGCCATTCCATTGGTCTGGGGATGATAGGCGCTTGTAGTGCAGTGAATGACGTTGCACTCACGCAGCAATGCTGCGATGACGTCTGACAAGAATACGCGACCACGATCGCTCAGTAACTCCCGAGGTGCTCCATGACGTAATACGATGTTGTGAAGAACGAAAGTCGCAACGTCTTTTGCTGTAGACGAGGGAAGGGATGAAGTTTCGGCATACCGCGTGAGATAGTTAACGGCAACTATGATGCAGCGGTTACCGTCAGCAGTGTTGGGAAGGGGACCATAGACATCGATGCCGACGCGGTCGAATGGTCGGGATGGGTATGGTAACCCTTCCGGAAAAATTGCCATGGTGGATACTAGAAAACATGGTGGGCGTAGTGGAAATAATAGTGGGTATGGCGGAAATTATGATGGATATGGTGGGATGTAGTGGAAAATATGGTGGGTATGTCGGGACATACTGGGTGGTATGGTGTACAGATGATGGGTAAAGTGGAAATGATGGTGGAAAGCAGACGCTAGATGGTGGGCAATAATGGGACACTCTGCCCACAATTGCGATAATGCTGGGAAGCCCTAAGCATATGGTGGGTGGTGCTTATTATGGTGGGCAATATAGTGTACCAAGCTCAGAAACTCTTCCCACCATTGCGATAATGCTGGGAAGCACTAAGCAGATGATGGGTGCTGCTTATTATGGTGGGCCACATGGTGTACCCAGCTGAGAAGCTCTGCCCACCATTGCGATAATGCTGGGAAGCAGCAAGCAGATGATGGGTAGGCTTATAATGGCGGGCAATTTATATAGTGTACCAAGCTGGGATCTGTACACTACATGTTCTACAGCCATGATTTCCACCAAAGGTTTGGCCTACCGACCAAGCCCATACAATTGTGTTATCCGTGCTTCCGGGTTTCAGAATACACGATTTCGACGATTAAGAATGACAATACTGCATAGCCATGGCATATTACCCTAAATGAAGCATTTTTTATTGTGTATGGTGTCCGCTCAAGAAGCAACAAACATCGATGCGACGCGATGTAAGCACTCCCAGAGAACGTACGTCTCTTCTCAACGATAGCCGCCGGTCGAACTCGCCAGCACTTCTCTAGCTTTTGTGCGAGAACTCAGACGTGGCAATTCGTATGCTTGGGGAGCCAATATGATAGCGTAATGTTTCCTGCACACTGCATTCATTTTGGCCAAGCCGTTATGTAGTTGTTGCTTTAGCGAAAGAGATACAGCATTGCGCTGGCATGACCGCCCTCTACATTGCGCGAAAAGCATCCCAATACTCAATCAAATAAATTAGGTGAGCCTATCTGTGGAATGAGCCTAGAAGCGTCATAAAGCGTGAGCAGATGTCGCCCTTTAGAACGAGCGCGAAATGAATATTAAACTTAGCAGACCCCGCCGATAAACTGTTGCTGCTCCCCAGCCCACTTGGGTTTTTTTTCTCGTAGTTGTGAATTGCACAAAAAACAGCACTGGTGCCATTAACACAGTTGCAATCGTTACAGGCAGCAGTTGCTTGTGTTTAATAAATGTGCAATTTTTAGTAGCAGGTGCAGATCTCGTCTATGTCGTGTACATGACAAACATAACTGAAGTTGAACCGTAAGTTTGTATGCCAACTAACTATTTGACACACAACGGACGTCATGTTGGTATGGCGCAGTGGTTAGTGTCTCCAAATGGGAATCCGCAGGTTGCACGTTCGATCTTCCGTGGTGCCTTGTTTTTTTGTTTTTGTTTTTTTACCGGACGGGTGTTCTTTGATACCGTTTTTATAGAATTCCTTTTTATTTTTTGTGGCAGCTCGTCACGGTGATCCTGACGACATTTCGCGCTCAAGCGTTGCCGGCACTGCAGCACCCACCATATCCCACTATGCGCGATGGTGGGCGTTTCGCATCATTCACCCACTACATTAATCCACTATAATGGTGGGTGGTCGTTTACACCATGCCCACCATTCGTTTTTTTTCGATAGGGAACGGTAACAAGGTACCGCTGGCGTGATAAGGGAAAGTTTTTCGTCTCTGGCACGTCGAGCAGGCCCGAACGTATTGTCGTATAAAACGCTAGATGCCATGCCAGTATTATCGGTGACGTTTGCGAGAATTACTCTTCAGGAAACCTGCGTGGCCACATTGGGGGTCGTCATTAAACGTGGAACAAATTTCGGATCGCAGATGACGTGGAATCACGAGTAGCCACTGACATCCACCGGGTGCGTAGTTGCGTCGGTACAGCACGTCGTCGCGAGTAGTGAAGTGCTCGACTTGCCGACGCAACGTGCTAGAAGGGGGGGGGGGGGGGGGAAGCCGTCCACCCAGCCAGAATGTCTAGAATCGAAGCAACCCAAGGGTCCTTGCGTTGCTCAGATGGCATGTCGGCGATGGTGACGGCAGTGGCATCACAGGTTAGACTTTCGCAGCAGGCCGGGTCAGGGGGTAGGGGCGAACGGGATAGGGCGTCTGCGTCCGAATGTTTCCGGCCGGAGCGATAGACCACGCAAATATTATATTCTTGGAGGCGTAATGCCCATCGGGTGAGGCGGCCGCTTGGATCCTTCAGTGACAACCAGCAGAGGGCGTGGTGGTCAGTCACGACGTCAAAAGGGCGCCCGTACAAGTAAGGTCGAAATTTCTCTATCGCCCAAATAATGGCGAGGCATTCCTTTTCAGTGACGGAATAGTTGATTTCGGCTTTGCTAAGAGTTCGGCTTGCGTAGGTAACCACGTACTCTTGGAAGCCGTTTTCCTGATGATGATATGTGGGGTTTAACGTCCCAAAACCACTATATGATTATGAGAGACGCCATAGTGGAGGGCTCCGGAAATTTAGACCACCTGGGGTTCTTGAACGTGCACCCAAATCTGAGCACACGGGCCTACAACATTTCCGCCTCCATCGGAAATGCAGCCGCCGCAGCCGGGATTCGAACCCGCGCCCTGCGGAAAGCCGTCTTCCTGCTGTGCAAGAATAGCGCCTATCCCGACACCACTAGCGTCGGAGTGGATCTCTGTGGGTACCGATGGGTCGTAGTGTCGCAGAATAGGCGGCGACGTAAGGAGGCGGTGCAGTTCATTGAAAGAATCGTCACAAGTGGCAGACCAGGCTGAAAGGTCTCTAGAGCCGGCGAGGAGCTTGGTCAAAGGAGCGATGATCGTCGCAAAATTGTGGACGAAGCGCCAGAAGTAAGAGCAAAGGCCTATGAAGCTTCTGAGCTCTTTCATGGTGGTCGGTTTGGGAAACACTGAAATGGTTGTAAGTTTGGCAGGGTCAGGAAGAATGCCGTGTTTTGAAACCACGTGGCCAAGGATCATAAGCTTTCGAGCGGCGAAATGGCACTTCTTCATATTCAGTTGCAGCCCCGCGGCACAAATACACGCGAGGACTTTCTCGAGGCGGGTTAAATTGGTAGCGAAATCAGTTGAAAAGACGACAATGTCCTCTAAATAACAAAGGCAAACGTTCCATTTGAGGCCTCGAAGGATAGAGTCCATCATTCCCTCGAAAGTAGCTGGCGCGTTGCAGAGGCCGAAGGGCATGACTGTGAATTCGTAAAGCCCGTCGGGCGTGATGAAAGCTGTTTTTTCGCGATCGGCCTCTGCCATGGGTACCTGCCAGTATCCAGAGCGCAGATCTAAAGAAGAGAAAAATTCGGCTCCCTGTGGGCAGTCCAAGGCATCGTCCATGCATGGCAGCGGATAGACATCCTTGAGCGGGATTCAGTTGAGACATCGGTAGTCCACGCAAAACCTGATGGATCCGTCCTTCTTCTTCACCAACACAACTGGAGAGGCCCAGGGACTGCTTGACGGTTCGATTATGCGACGTGTCAGCATGTCCTCAACCTGTTCATTGATGGCACGGCGTTCGGTAGTTGACACACGATATGGACATTGCCGTAATGGCGTCTCTTGACCGGTATCTATACGGTGAACAACAGATGACGCTCGACCTAAGGAAGGCTGATTGTGGTCAAACGAGGCTCGAAAACGCTGGAGGAGCTTGATCAGCTGTTCCTGCTGCCCAGGCGTGAGGTTGCAATCAATGGACTTGCGGAATACATCCATAGGTTCATTAGCGTCTGTTGTGGGTGTAATGGCACAAGCCGGTAAAAATGGCTTGTCTGGATAGATCGGGTCTTTTAAAATACAATTTAAGGTCTCGAGGCTTCCCAGACACTCGCCGCGTAGCAGGATGTACGGACAAGCAGAAACGTTGCACGCATAAAGCACCGCCGAACCATTGGAAAAGTTGATGACGGCAAACGGGAGAACGATGGTTCGGTGGTGCACACTGGTTGGAACAGGAGCATTGAGTTAGTGGCAGCAGGGAAAAACACAGGCACTAGGACGGCGGACAACGGCACGATGTGGACGTCAGCTGCGGCAAACACTTTCGAGGGACTGTGGTGGTCGATAGCAAGGCACGGATTCATCAACGTGAGTTCAGCACGAGCGGAGTCAACGAGGGCCTGATGGGTAGAAAGAAAATCCCATCCTAGTATGACGTCGTAAGATGAACGTGGGAGAACAACAAAGTTGACGGCGTACTAAACATCTTGAATAAAAGCGCGCGCTGTGCACTGAGTCGTCGGCGCGATGAAATGGGAGGTGGCTGTACGCAGAGCAAGATTCGTAAGCGGCGTTGTAACTTTTCTCAAATCGCGACACAGTTTTTCACGCACGTACAGCAACACCTTCTACTAGCACATCAATTTCGTTGGGCGGACAAAGAGGAGGTCTTGGAGAGTTCGACGACGACGCAGTTCTTGCCTCCGGAACTGTGGCTGTCAGTTTTCCTCTCGAGCGGGGCTCGTGCGCCGAAGCATCGGGGAGACAGATCGGCGACGGGGTGGTAATGACCGGCGAGAATCGACAGGGCGTCGTGCGGACAATGATTCGGTGATAGGAGAAGATGGTCGTTGGGGATTCTGGGCAGCCTGGTAATTTGCAGAATTCCCATGGTCTGGAGGCTGGAAGTCGCGACGGTGACGGTAGCGTGCTATATGTTTAACGAAACCGCATGCAAAACAGATGGGTTGATTATCCAAGGTGCGCCATGGGTTAACGACAGAAGGTGCAGGGGGCAAAACAGGATGGGGTGCCGTGTATGGCAGCGTCGTAGGGTAGGAGGACCCGGTGCCCCGGTATGCGCCAGAGACAGGTGGGGCTGGGGGTCTAGCAACGACGGCAGCGTAGGTCAGCGGTGTAGGGACAGATGGCGATGGAGGCAGTGCCAGCGTGACCTGTGTCTCAATGACCTGGCGTAGACGTGGGTCTAACGAGGTCACTGGCTCGGATGCTTCGGCCACAAGAGAAAGCTTACGCGCAACTTCTTCGCGAATGAATTGTTTGATGTGGGGCAGTAAGTTGGTGTGATCAGCAGCGACGTCGTGCACGAGGGCGAAAACTTCAGCCGTATCTTCTGCGGCCCTGCACGTCGAGACACGCTGCATACCTAAGTCGTCGTACATCCTGACAGAGCTGGACAACATCGGTGACGGTCTGTGGATTTCTAGCGACGAGCATCTGGAAGGTATCCTAGTCAACTCCATTGATGATGTGCTTGATTTTGTCGCGTTCGGTTAGAGATTCATCGACGCGCTTGCAAAGAAACAGACATCTTCAATGTAACTTGTAAAGGTCTCGTCCCTGCGCTGGACTCGACTACGGAAACGTTGTTCCGCGCGAAGCCGGCGCACGGCGGGACGATCGAAGACCGCGGCGATGGTGCTCTTGAAGGCGGACCAGTTAGTGATTTCGCCTTTGTGGTTCTTGAACCAGAGGCTGGCCACATCAGCGAGGTAAAAGTGCACGTTTCTGAGCTGGTCGCAGGCGTTCCACTTGTTGGAAGCGCTTACGATTTCGTACTCGACGAGCCAGTCCTCGACGTCTTGTTCGTCGTTGCCGCGAAAAATTGGTGGGTCGCGTTGCCGAGGCACGCCAGTTCCAGGTTGATGGGAACCCCGACACCTCCACCACTTAAAATAGAGGTGTTGTACGTCGAGAAAGGTTCAGACGCAGCTTGGCAAAATGTGCTTTATCAGGCAGGTCTGGCAAATGGCGAGTGGCGTACGCGAGCTACTACTACAGCCACCGATCATCATCGTCTACCAGCAGAGCGTCCGTTATTCAGTTCAGATTCATTACAATATATATATATATATATATATATATATATATATATATATATATATATATATATATATATATATATATATATATATATATATATATATATATATATATATATATATTCAAACGTGGGGGCAACTGTTCGCTTCACCCCACAGACACGCATTACTCGATGTCATGCAAAGCGACACTGTCGCCCAAAGTGACCGCCCCACAATACGGACGCGGCAGATGATAAATTCCGCGACAGCGGGCGTTCGTGAGCCGTCCAAGGTAAACCGATGCTGTTGTCTGTCGCCCCATGAACTCACAGTCCTCTGCCATCAAATGACTGGAGGTCTTGCGGCTTCACTTGCCGCGCTGTGTTGTGTTGTCGAGTGGCTACCATGAAGCTTCAAGGTCTGTCCCGAAAAGCCCTGTGGCCCCCAGTAACTTGCGCAGCACAGAGCGTCACGATCGCTAAAAAATGGTTTGCAGTCACCTAATCTGTGCAAGTGCATTGCACCTGCTACTGGTTTTCTTCGTGATCTAGCGCGATCACTTTCGTACCATTTGCTTGTAGATACGACTGTTTGTCTGCAGCGCTTAACGCAGCAGTATTGTTATTTAGCCTCACCGTATACGTGAAACAGCAGGTGGAGAAGGTCTTCCACTGCGTGTTTGAGCTGCACTGGCGCACTGTAGGCAACCGAACGTCATAGGCTAATATAACATGGAGCAGAACCGGTGGGTTGAAACCACGTTAACAGAGTTCAGAAAGTTTCGCGGAAGCGCCATCACTCAGATGGCCTGAGGCACTATACCACAGCAGTCTGTGCTTTTTCTTAATATAATTTACCAGTGCCAGTTTACCATGCTGGAAGTACGAAACCACCAAACCACCGTAGTCGGCTCGAAGAGCTCTTAGCCTGCAAGACCTCTGTTAGCTATATTATCAATTTTAATACGCTGGCACACGCAATGAATGACTCTTGGGGCTAAAAAGGTTCGCTAGTGCTACCGCTGGACCTTTTCGCCCGTGTTTCTCACTAGCCGAGTGGTCCAAAATGTGCACCCTATCTCGTGGGTGGACAACTGAGACTTCGTCACCTGATTTGTGGCAAGATTGGTCACCGCGGTCTTTGGACCTCCATATAAGGGGACGATGGGCTATAAAACCATATAAGGGGACGATGGCTATATACTCTAGTCTATAAAAGACGAATACATGTTTAAAAAAAGATATCTGAATCTAAGCTTAATCTTTGTAAATAGCGAAATCTATGTTGTACAGAGCTGTATTTTTGTACATAGCGGATTCTCTGCTGAATCTCTGTGCAGTTCCATCTTTCAACTATCATGTGAATAAACCTTTCGTTCAGTCTCTTAAGAACACGCCTCCTCACGGTCGTGCATCGGCAATGCGGACGACGGCTCGGAGCCAGCTACCCTAAAGAAAGCCTGCCGTGCCTGTCATCGACTTTTTAATCCTCAGCAAGTGGTTGACAGCGGTGAGATGGACCTCGCGACATGGTACTGTGTTGTGGTGAGTGCTTGGTCTTTTTTTTTTTACTCTCCAGGCTTCATTTGGTGAGTGCGAATAAATAGAAGCTGGATTGTGTGTGAGATAGGGAGATCACCTGTTTGTGTGTTAGAGGGATCCCCTACATTTTTGAGACGCAGGACCAAAGTAGAACAGCAATCATGGAGGGTAAGACACTGCTAAAAGATGGTGTTTTGCAAATTTGCGAACACCTAAGTATTAAGGTTCAGGAAAGAGTGCACAGGTCACAAATTTTACAACTGATTTTGCAAGAAGCCAATGAGGAGGATATTGGATACGCGTCAAAAGCTTTCAAGAGGTTCGAGGAACGAAAAAAGAAAAGAGAAAGTGAAGGGAAGGAAGAAAGAGATTGAGAGGAAGAGATTAAACTACTGGAACGTAAAATTGAAGCAATGTGGCGGAAATTTCAGCCATCCGTAAGAGTAGCACACGAGAAGTGCGAGGAACAAATGCGTGAGGTACAGTTCACAGCCGTAATAAAGGCTAGCACGTGTGAATATAGCAGCAGATTCAAGGACGAATCGAGTGTGAGAGCGGCGAGAGATGCGGCGCCAATAGGAGAGGCCGCCGAATGCCAGAGCGAGTGCGACGAGGTGCTGTGCCAGCGGTATGCTAGAGAAACAGGTAGGATAGCTATAGGCAATCTGGTACAGACCTCAAGTGCTGTTGTCACGACGGTGAATTTTAGCAACCATGTCGAAGTAGTCAAGGACCCCGGAGAAAGCTCACAAGCAGCGAAAGTAGAGAAAGAGGGCTACAGCGCAGTTGCAGATAGCTGCCTAGAATACGAACGAGATCGTTCAAAGAGGTGTATTGCCCCTAATTATGTTTACCTATCCGCGAGTCTAGAGTGCGAAAGAGATGATTTTGTCAAAAATCATTTAGACCGCGCAAGTGAGACAGCTGACGAAAGCTGCGAGAGAGTTGACGAGCGTGAGTTGCGATCGGGAAGCTCGGAAAAGAGCCATGAGAAACGACGCAGACGAAAGAGACGTCACGGAGCAGCGGGCGAGACAAGATAAACTACGCGTGTAAAAGAATGTTGGAAACCTGTCAGCGTAGCAAGCAGACCTAGGAGTTCGTCAATGTCTGGCTCGATGGTTGGACGCCCCGAGATTTTTTGTCGGTTTGGAGGGGGTTGTAGTGTATGAACATTTCAGTTTCATGGCACTTAGTCGATGGATTTGCCCGAATTCTATACGGTACCCAGAGGCGCTTCGCTACTCGGTGGGACAGAAGCGAAATGAACAAAGCAGTGGTATTTATTCGTACGTGGGGTAGCGCACTTTATGTAATGCATGTCGTGTGTTATTTCATATACACTCATTCGCAAGCATGATGCTGCAGAATTATCCATTGTGTTACTTTGCTTAAGAAGCATTTCCTCTAATTCTTTCTTTTTTCCTTTACACCTTTTCACTTTCAATTGCTGTAAATACTGTATAATGCTTGTAACTATTGCTTATATGCCCTGTTGTTTCTAATCTTATTTACACGTTGTTTTTTGTCCTATCATCCCTCTTAGGCCATAAGATACAATCTTGTAATGCGTCCGTTTTTTTTTTTTTTTTTTTGCTGTCTGCCAGGCTCTGCCACTCAAGCCACCAATTGGCTTTGGCAGGCCTAGTCACATGTACTGCTTTATTTGAAGATACCAAAGGTATTATTATTATTATTATTATTATTAATAATATTATTATTATTATTATTATTATTATTATTATTATTATTATTATTATTATTATTATTATTATTATTATTATTATTATTATTATTATTATTATTATTATTATTATTATTATGTCCACTATGCCCATCGCCAAGCAAAATTTGTAGGTCTACTATGAATACACAGGTAAGCTTATGCGGACCCCCCCATACTGCCATGTGAGGAGGCCAGGGAGGCAAGCAGAGCAGGCGCTCCTCTCCCCGTTGAACTACGCCAATTAGATGTGCATTTGAATCGTCAGTGTACGGCTGTTTTTGTCGTTCGGAAACTATGGTATAGCAGCCCGCATTATCTACTTTCGAAGTCATTACGCTCTTGATCCAATGTGGACATTACGAAAGTACCGCCGTAGTCAATGGTCGCTTACATCTTTGCCAGTGCAACAGTTTTACCGTCTGAACAGAACAAGGCGATCCGGTGCAGCAAGGTTGAAGCTTTCGTGCAGACTAACCATAAAACTTTAGAGGCAAATGTTTAATCATTTATGTACTGCGAATAATTCGTGGAACAGATAAGCTCGGGTTTTCGTAAGCAATAACAACACCACGTAATGCATGAAGTACGTTACTTTTTTTTACTTCAATTTACACGAGGTAGTAACAAGTAAGTAGGAAATGGTACTGGAAAAACGTTGTGCAAGACCGATTCGGAGATATGTACAACATGCCAATATACAATTTTCGCTGTTAGCTTCTCACTCAACGCAACATTCTGATTTCGCCACCTCTGGCAAACACGAATAGCTGAGTAGCACTAGCAGCGTAGTCTTTGTAAAGAGGTAACGTTTGCGTCGAAAACTTTGGAGGGGGGGAGAGGGTTGCGTTATTCTAAGTTGCTAACTTGTTTCGCTTTTGTTCTCGCAGAAAATATGGTAACACCATACGGAACAACCGTGTTTGCCACTGATTTATTCCTTGCAGTTCATGCACATTTACACCGTTACGCGGCGGGAAGAAGAAGAAGTTGTCACAGAGAACAGCCTCTGCTTCGAGCTCTGTGAGTTTCCTAATTCCTTTGCCAACTTTTTTCAATAATCGACACACCTCGAAGGGGCGTTCCCCCTTAGAATGGGGGATCAAAACCCCATCCAGCAACTGGGACCGGACCGACCACATCATAGTGCGTCTGACGCAAGTTCTCACCCCGGCCCAAGCGGGGCCCACGATGACAATTCTGATGACTCCTCCGTTGAAGATATGGCTTCGGACAGCGACTACGTGGTCGTACCAAGCCGACGCCTGAAGAGGAAAATCAGCCGGACATCGCCCACTAGCCGGCAAGCACAGACAAAGGCGAGTAGCATGCGGTCGTACACCATTTCGTATGTGCCGACATCGAAGACAGACATCTTGAACTCTCTAAATAGGCAGAGCCTGACAGAGTACTTTGAGCTCATCGCTCCAGGGAAAGTCGTAGAAATACGCATAAATACCCGAAAGAACATACTGTCCGTGGAGGTCACTACGAAGGCCTTAATGGACACGCTGAAAGCGATTGTTCGATTAGGAAATATTCCGGTTCGCGCATTCTCCGCGTACGACAAAGAAACGACAACAGGAGTTATATACGATGTGGATGAGGAGATAACAGACTCAAGTCTCGAGAAACTGCTGTCATCGTCGGCTCCCGTGCTTGGCTTCCACCGCTTTGGACGCACGCGATGTGTTAAAGTAGTGTTTCAGTCGAACACGTTACCCACACATGTAAAAGTTGGGTACGTGAGGCACTCGGTACGTCCTTACGTACCAAAACCTCTGCAATGTCATAAATGCATGAAATTTGGGCACGTTAGTGCAGTTTGCAAGGGTGCAGTAACCTGCAAGCATTGCGGTGGCCCTCATGATGGTGATAACTGCAATGCTGTGGCCAAATGCCCAAACTGCTCAGGTGCCCACGACGCAACATCAAAGGAATGTCCCAAAATGAGGAATGAAATTAGTATCCTGAAGAAGATGGTTCGAGACCACTCCACTCACAGAGAAGCTGCAAGGGCTGTACGGCGCCGTAAACATCGTTCGCGACATCGACGCAAACGAAGCAGCAGTGCTCATAGCTTATCGAATTCGACACACAAAACCGTGCCCTCACCACCTCCTAGCCTACTTTTGTCGGCCAGAAAGGAGGATACAGATGCTCAAATGCCAATACAGTCCACGCAAGTACAATGTAACCAGTCATTGGCTCTCCCCACGTCGGAAACTCAGTGGCCTTCACTACCGTCAAGAGCTATGGTAGCGCCATCACCACATAGTGCCCCTACCTCCAATGAAGAAAACAAGAAGATGGACAACACAGATGTCAAGGCTATGCTTAAAAATTTCATGGGTTCGATGCGTAAGATTCTCAGCAGCCTAAACACTCCCGCTGCTAAGGCGGCTGTGCAGCTACTTGAGGTTTTGGAGCCTCTTCTACTGGTTCTTCAGTAAGTGAACATGGCACTGATGTTCGAAGAACGCATGCGCCAGTCGCTTGTTATGCAATGGAATGCTCGTGGCCTACGTGGCCGTCTGTCAGACTTCAGACAATAGGTTTTTAAATATAAATTTCCTATTATCGTTATATGTGAACCGAATATGGTTTCACCTTTTCGTATATCTGGATATATCCAGATTTGGTCCCGGAGTGATCAACATACGAGCAAAGTTCTCGTTTGTATACGCCGGGATTTGACATTCTTGAGACATGAAGTCGCGTCGCATACCAGCAATGATTACGTGAGCCTGACTATAACACATAAAAAGCGAACATTCTCCGTAATAGGAGGATACATACACCCAAGCGCACAGATGGACTGCTTCCACCTGGGGACCATTCTTCAATCAGCACAAAGGCCACACATTGTGATCGGCGATTTCAATGCACATCATCCTCTCTGGGGTAGCACTACAACGAATTATCGCGGAAGGGATTTAGCCAATTTTATATACAACTATGGACTAAGCGTGCTCAACGACGGATCACCTACATTTGTTCGTGGCACGTCCTACAGCAGCTGCCTCGACCTCTGTTTCGTTTCCAGAAACCTTCTGTCTTCCGCATGTTGGTGCACAGATTTGGACACTCGCGGCAGTGACCACCTTCCAACCTATGTTCAGTTCAGGTGGTTTCGCCGCACGCACACACGCTACATCCGTCAAACCGACTGGACACTGTTCAAGGCATCTGTCAAGTCTGGCTGTGAACACACGACCGATCCATCCGAGGTAGAAGACATCATTGCTTCTTCACTGCGTGTCACAACCAAACAGGTTAACCTACCGATGCAGAGATCAGCAGTTGACTCCCAATACGAGGCCCTTCGTGCAATCCGTCGCCGTGCCGAACGACGATACAGACGAACGAAGTCACCTTCAGACCTTTCCGCCTGTCGTCGAGCTCAACGACATGTTCTTCGGCATCTTGACAAGATTGACAGGCAACGTTGGAGAAATTTCTGTGGATTTCTGGACCCCAGGCAACCTCTATCTAAGATCTGGCGGGTGGTACGAAGTTTGCAGACAACTCCCCAACAACATCAACCATTTCAAGCTGTTGCTCTACATCAGGGACGGACAGAAGTTGAGATAGCCAGTGACTACTGTAGCCTCATCGTGGACACCACTGATGATCTTGCCACTAATGAGCTTCTTACTACCATTGTGCCTTCATCGTCTGACGAGCGCCTTGATGTACGTTTTACAATACATGAGCTTGACGCTGCGATTTCTGCCTCCCGCCGATCATCGGCACCAGGACCTGACGGAATCACTTATGCTGCACTCAACCATCTTGATACAGAAGCACGACATATTCTGTTATCTCATTATAACACCTCATGGGAGTCAGGAGAAGTCCCAGCTAACTGGAAATGCAGTCGCATTATTGCACTGCTCAAGCCAGGAAAGTGTCCTTATGCACTTTCTTCCTACAGACCAATCGCGTTAGCCAGCTGCGTCGGAAAAGTGATGGAAAGAATGGTACTGGCACGATTAGAGTGGCTTCTAGAGAGCAACAACTCCTTTCCTGCATTTATGAACGGCTTCAGAAGAGGCCGATCTGCCATTGATGGTGTGGTCGACTTGATCACCAGCGTTGAAGAGGAAAGAAGCCGACGCAGACTAGTGGCGGCGGTCTTCTTAGACATTAAGGGTGCCTACGATAATGTGCTGCATTATGCGATCCTTGACGCACTGGAAGATTTCGACATCGGTGGACGACTGTACGCTTGGATTTTTAGCTACCTTAGGGACCGCATCATTTACATGATGACAAGTAACGGAGACACCGATCGATATAAGGTTCATCGTGGTGTTCCCCAAGGAGGAGTTCTCAGCCCGATCCTATTCAATGTCACAATGACCGGCCTAGCAGCAGAACTTCCCAGCACGGTGAAGATCACTGCATACGCTGATGACATATGCATATGGGCATCCGGAACTACTCGTCCGCAATTGCGAGCTCGACAACAGCGTGCAGTGACGATCACATACAAATATCTACGACGTCAGGGGCTCACTCTTTCAATCGACAAATGGCAGTGCTTGCGTTCACGCGCAAGCATATGTCGCAATACCCGATATTTATTAATGGGACAGCGATACCTGCTGTAACGCACCACAAGTTCCTTGGGGTTGTCGTACACAGAGATCTATCGTGGACGAGGCATGTCGCCGTACTTAAATCTAAATTGAAGAGCTTTGCTCTCATTCTTCGCCACGTTGCAGGAGCAAGATGGGGCCCATCAGAATCATCGCTACTTCAATTATACAATGCTCTATTTGTGGGATACATTCGATACAGCATGCCGGTGCTTTCTAATATGGGACCTAGTTGTGTGAAGACACTCGAGAGTGTTCAAGCTCAATGCTTACGAAGATGCTTGGGTCTACCACGCTGCACTTCAACAAATGGGACAATCGCAGAGGCTCGGGCTTGTCCCATCAGTGTATACATGCTCTGCGAGCCACTTAGAGTTCACCTACGATTACTGAGCAGACACAGACAGCACCCACTGTCAGTACTACCCGCCACTCACCCAGATTGCAGTTTCTCAAAAGTAATATTGCGGCATGAAAATATTATACCACCAAGGTTTTCTCCGCTAAATGCCCCTGCAGTGCCACCATGGATTCTGCCTAAACCACCTATCTCTTTTACGATACCTGGAATTACGAAGAAGTCGCTCATTTCTTCTGTTGGCCTCAGACAACTGACTCTATATCACATTTATACAACGTACAGTGATTCTCTGCACGTGTACACCGAAGGATCCACCACGCTAAACACCTCCGCCGCAGCCTTTGTCATCCCAGACATGGATATCGCTCGTCGATTCAAAGTGGACCATAAAACCACATCAACTGCCGCAGAGCTTGTCGCTATCCGAGAGGCAATAAGGTTTATTTCCGGAGAGCGACCTCGAGCCTGGACGATTTTCTGTGATGCCAAACCCGCTTTGCAAACCATTAATTGCATCATGAAGCAAGGTCCATATTACTGCTTGGCAATAGAAATCACAGAACTTATTCAGGTTGCTTCAACAAATGGCCATCTTATAACTTTCCAGTGGATTCCCGCTCATTGCGGCGTGGTGGGAAACGAAGAGGCGGACGCTCAAGCTAAAAATGCCTTAAGCAGTGCCCCCGAAGTACGCATTGCGTTTTCACGAGCTGACACGAACGCCCTGCTTCGCTGCGTGATGCGCAGCTACACACTTCAGCACTGGACCAAACCGGAACGGCAACACCAGCGACTTCACAAATGGGACCCGGAAATGAGGTTCCGCATGCCTCCTAAATTGAAACGGCATTTCACAAGTATGATCCACCGCATTCGTCTTGGTGTAGCGTACACTAGACGTACGCACATATCATCGGTCGCAGTGACACCGGTCCAAATTGTGAACACTGTGATGTGCCAGAAACACTTGAGCACATATTTTGTGTCTGCCCAGCATACGCACGTGAACGACAAACACTGATTTCTTCTACTGAACAATATCGCAGTAGGTCATTAACTGATGAGACCATCTAGGGCCCTTCGCCAGACACCAACAGTGCAACTGCGGTCACAAGACCAGTTATTACCTTTTTAGAAACAACTGGTCTATGTGCGCGGCTCTAAAATGTGTCTCCGCTAGAAAGAATACTACATACTCACCTCTATATCTCACCATCGTCATCCATTATTCTTTCTTTTCCCCTTTCCCTTCCCCCAGTGTAGAGTAGCAGGCTAGAGCAAACTATCGCTCAGGCCGACCTCTCTGCCTTTCTGTAAATAAACATACTTCCTTCCTTCCTTACACCGTTACGCAAACATTTAATAATTTATTTCGCACTGTGCGACTCTCATGCAGAATTTCATGCGAAGCAGAGTATTGATTTCTTCGCTTTGAAGCCACTTTCTGCATTGCAGCTGGCAGTAAAGAAGTCGCACTCAAATATTTCTTTCAATAAGGGTTTTTGATAAATGCTTGTTGTCTAAACTCACCGCGTGGTTGTAGTCAGCGCCTCTTTCGGGGCTTTGATCAACAGGCAGTATTTTTTTTTCAAACTCACAAATATCCAGAACTTTCTGTCAACATTTTCCCTCTATACCTCTCAATCAACATGCCTGATAATAGATCCATGTTTACGAATTGAAAAGATGATAAGGTGCTTACACGCTGCATTCCGCAGGATTATGTAATTGTGTGTGCACTAATTAGGTGTGTCTCTAGCTGTAATCAACTTTACATACTTGGCACAGGGCTTATTGTAATTTTACGATGCGTCAGCCGAAACTGTTTTGACGAGCCCGATGAGCACCTTCGGCCACAGAAACAGCTTTAGCTCCTCCGTGCGCGAGGTTGAGTCGGTCTCGAGCTTAATTGCTTGCATGATTAATTAACCATTCGTCCCAACATTTTCGCAGTAGATATAATCGCATTAGTTCATAGCTGCTGGGAACAGTTCTTTCGGAGCGTATTTTATATTCCTGCTAAACGGCACTCCCCGCAAAATGAAGGTGTGGTGGGTGGCGCCACAGACGCTAACAATACCTCTGTAGTAGAAAGAGGTTCGAGCAGAATTGTTATGACATGCTTTCTTCAAGCGAGAATGCTTCACGCATTCGAATGCTGCAGCACCTAATGTTCGAAATTACCATAGGTTTTACAGCACGATGAAAACAGCGGCGTTTGTTGCTCTCTCGTGTGCATCCTGGCCTCTCTGCCGAAATTAAAACGTTCAGTGCAGCCATGTCAAAACGAATGCTTAACTACTTCTTGTCACGACGGAAGTTAGTGAAGTTAACCCAAGTGTCACCTAGAGAGACGCTCATGTTGATTGCGAGTCAGTTATCACTTTAAAAGGGTAGTCGTAGTGGTTATAAGAAGAAGAAGGCGCCTAATATCTGCAGCCCGGTAGGAAGCACGGCCCAGCGCCGGAAAGAAGCTGAAAACTATGAACAATGCCATACCAAACAGTGGGGCTGTATTTCGACGTAGAGCACTTCTCTGGGGACAGCCAGCCGGCATTCCTATGGGAACAAGAAAAAATGTGTTCTCTTTTGAGACAAGAGTGCAGTGTGTGATCACAGATTAGGTTGTGCAAGGCTGTAGCCCAGGTGTTGCCGAGGAGGAGGGGGGGAAGAAGTTATCATGCCAGTCTTCATAGGCTTGGAGTGTTTTCCTACACACACGCACACACAAACACATACATACATACATCATCATCATCATCATCAGCCTGACTACGTCCACTGCAGGACAAAGGCCTCTCCCATGTTCCGCTGGTTAACCCGGTCCTGTGCTTGCTGCTGCCAATTTATACCCGCAAACTTCTTAATCTCATCTGCCCACCTAACTTTCTGTCTCCCCCTAACCCGCTTCCCTTCTCTGGGAATCAAGTCAGTTACCCTTAATGACCAGCGGTTATCCTGTCTACGCGCTACATGCCCTGCCCATGTCCATTTCTTCTTCTTCTACATACATACATACATACATACATACATACATACATACATACATACATACATACATACATACATACATACATACATACATACATACATACATACATACATACATACATACATACATACATACATACATACATACATACATACATACATACATACATACATACATACAAGATGACATATTCTAGGCCAATGGCAGAAGAGCTCAAGTGCATTGCACGCCATAAAACGCTGCTGACATCCTTACGGGCCACAGGCTTGAACGAAACGTTGTATACAGGGTGGTTAGTGCGTGTGTGTGACTGTATGTGTTATGTGACTGTATGCGTTATATGTTTAGCACTGTATATATCATCGTCATCACCTGGAACCTGGAGATACATGTAAGGTGAGAAACCAGGCAGACGTGTACTGCTCTCCATAAAATAACTCACTCTGTCTATCTCAGTTCCAATAGGGATTACAACATGAGGGACAATGCGAGACAGAGTATGATTATAGGCTAAAAAAACGTGCATCAACAGCCGCTTAAAAGGCCGTAGGGCCCACTACAAATGCATTGGCAATTGGTTTATACAAGAACGAAAAAAACAATCATGTGATAAAATTGCGAGGCCATCAAACCGCCTTCAGTGTGTATAAAATACTGGCTGAAAATGCATTACTGGTCATGAAGGTGGCCAGTTTGTTACATTGCGTGGATGCAACGAGAAAAAAAAACGATAATATAAAGGCACTTGTGTGAAATCGTGAAGAGGCAACGGTATTACCGCTGTTCTGGCAGTTTTCGTTTAAGAAGAAAAAGGTGAAACACATAATACTGGCTTCAAAAAAAGTCCACTTGAGAAAAAAAGTTTTATGAAAAAAATTCACGCATCTCAACGATGCGAATGATAACGTGTGGAGGAAACTATTTCCTAAGGTCAATAATGTCTACTTTGAAGTCGCCGGCCGGTATAAAGGACGGACGGACTCATAGACCGATGGGCGAATTGATGGCGCAGGTGGTTTTTTCCCATCTATGCAGCAGGTGTGTTGTGATATGAGTGTAGACACCGGTGCATTGGTATGCAATGCTAGCACTTAAAAGCACTATTTACACGGTGTTAACGCCTCGGCGTACAGGAAAGATTACAAAATAAAGAAATAGATTCTGAAATATCAAAAAAGGTCTACGACTTTAATCAAATATATATCTTGATTCAGCATCCGCCATTCTGTGCTTGCCGTAATCCTTGAAATCAGTGACGATGTAATAGAAATATTAAACATATTGTAAAAAAGGAAGAGGCTCGAGCCTGTGCTGCGCGCTCGATGCCGCTGCGTCTGCGCCGGAGTACTTCCTCTTCTTGATACAATATCTCTAGTATCACCCACGCTATACTGATAAAGTTTGACTAGCATTGTTAGAAGCCCCCATTTTTACTTTTCTATCTGCCTTTTCGGCAAGTGTTCATTGTTTTGCCGTTTACCGGATAAAAGCTTCATGTAAGCAATCATAACCTCATGTCAAAGTGTAAGAGGGAACAGCTTGCGGAAATCGTTTCCTCCTCCTTTTTTTCTTTTTTTGCATTTGACACTTTTATTTACAGTGAACTCTTTTGTCAGTGTTCTTTTTTTTGCACCATTGCTAGGCTGTAGATACTGTTAAAATATTTTTTTGTATTTCACCTTCGCCCCTTTACATATTGTAACTCACTTTTCTAGTATGTATTGTGCTTACATGTATGCTCATAAGTTGAATTGCAAGTATTGCATTTTCTATTTATCTCCATATATATATATATATATATATATATATATATATATATATATATATATATATATATATATATATATATATATATATGTATATATATATATATATATATATATATATGTATATATATATATATATATATATATATATATATATATATATATATATATAACGTATTATCGGTGCTGCGTCCTCACACAATGCCCATCGAGGGTTCGTTAGGGTACTGTAAATAAAGAAATAATCTATCTGGGTTCTCTAATTCCGGAAATTCAGATGGGGCCTCATGGATCAAGAACATGACACCGAAAAATAATCTCTGTTCAAGATGACAGTAGTCTGATTCCGTCACCTTATGAAAGCACACAAGTCAGTGCCTTGTGTGCTTTCATAGCACACAAGGCAAGGCAATAATGAAACTCTTCATATGCTTTTGAACAATACAAACTGCACACTTCAACGCATAATGGAAGTGCACGGCCAGACAGCTAATGCGTAAAAAGGGGGCAACTGAGTTTGCGCAAAAAGGTTTTTACTGCTATGAAAAAGAACATGCCTTGCATGGCGCAACTTCACTAACGTAAGTGCTACCGTAACACGCCGCCACGCGTTTCCTTTGCCACAGGTGTCGGAGCAGTGCCAAGTAGGTCCTGCCACAGCATGCTCGCCACAGTACCCGCAGCTGCCGGATCCTCCACCCGCTCGCGACACACTTTTGTTTCGCTTCACCCTCTTCACCACGATCGAATGAATATATTCTTTCGGCTCGTTTATCTGTAATGAAGCTTAAACAAAACCCAACCTGCCTCCCGTGTCTTTGAGTTTCAAACAGATGTTTACTTAAGCAAATGCTACTCCAAGTTTCGCTTCAAACCGTTCTTCCAACACACCCGTCGACACCCGTTTCAACTTGGTTGAACGCTGTGCACACTGCTGCTGCTTCGCATTTTATCAGGGTTCCCTTCGGGTAGTTGGTGTATTACTTTATTTTGTCACTTGACGTTTTGTCATGCAAAAGAAGAGCTTGTAGAAAAGTATAGAGATTTTTTTTCGCGTCCCTTGACCACCTCTTGACTTGAATCTCTTTTTCTCCAAACCGCATGCAGTACACCATGCAGTAAATTTTTCGACAGCTTCTTTCGCACGAACAGATATTGCGTTCCAAGCACCCTGATGGCATTTACATCGCGCTCTGTTTGTTGCAGCCGAGTATATGAACTACCCAACTTTGTAAGGGCGTGACGCAGGCGAGGAACGTAAATGCCTTTTGACACGCGAAACAATGGCGAAAATAGAGAGTTCCGACAGGCGAGGACAATAAAAATTGGTTTCATAACGCACCCCCTCAACATCTTCTGAACACTGAAGCCTGAGTCACTCGCTAAACCTATATAAACAACGACAAAATGCACTCCAGTGGTCACTACTGATGCACGCCCGTTTATGCAAGGTTTAGAATCCATGGTGCACGTCTCCTAACACTTGATCAATGTAGGCATGCGCTGCGCAGAAACCACAGCAAGAACTTCGAGAGACATGCTCAAGCGGGGCTCTGCTTGCGATGGCGCACTGCACAACGTGACTGGACTTCGTGGAAAACAAGCGATCCTGGTTGCGCCATCTCCAAGTGGCGTCGGCAACAAATTCGATCGCCGAGAAAGAGCGCAGCAAATTCATTCTTGATATATGGACGGCGCGTAACCTTATTACAGTGCGTGTGCTGTTGGCATGCAAAAACTACAGGTTTCGTAACAGCATGTGTGAACTCCCAAATCCGCTGTACGCCATAGAAATACGCAATATAAAAAATGTCTGAGGGAACGAGCAACATAGCAATATTGTGAAGCAATCCAGCTTGATTCGATCGAGTAGATAATTGAGTAGATCAAGCAGGGTTGCTTTTGGCGTAACAACTTTCCACTTATCACACGGTGGCGGAGAGACACATTCATGCAGCCTTTATTTCGCCTGTTATAACCATCTTCTTTTCGAACTTGCGGTGTACATTTCGAGTGTCTGTGATTCTTTGCGAGAGACGAAAACTTCACTTAAAATTAAACATAAAATGGAAAAAGCATGGTTGATCCCTTCATAATAGGAATCGGTAAAACAAGAAAGTAAGACGTGTGCTAACAGAAGTAGTTCAATATTTACTGTAGATTGCTATAAAAGTGCTTGCACTTTGTGTATTGGTAATTAGCAGCTACAGCACCACTTAACGGTAGTGTATTCACTTTAACGCCTAATTAAACATATCCGACAACTAGCGTCCGTCATCAATGATCATAGATGCTTGTAGTAGTTGTAGTAGTTAGCGATGAGAGCAGAACCAGAGAAAGTGATGTTAGAGCTAGGAGAGCTTGATTGATTGGACGCCGAACTTTGGCTCACGTCGCCTCCTCGCGGCATGTTGGAGTACTGAGCGCAACTACCTGACCAGAGGGAAACGCAGTACATGTTGTGTCTTCCCTTTAGCCGGCCGTGATCATTCGCCGAGGCCAGTACTATTGAGGAACGTGAAGTTAAACCTAGCAAAGGGTGTGTTTCAATACTCACCGTAGATGGCTAAATAGACAGCTAAGTGGGCGGCAGCCATTTTGACTCCCATTCCAATGGACAGCTTCGAGAGACAGCTCAAGTCCCAATAGGCAGCTTCGAGAAGACAGCATTGTAGACAAAAACGATGATGGCTACTTTGTTATCCAAATAAGATTGCGGCTCAGCAAACTGCTCGGGTGGCTCAGATCTCGCCGGAAGAGTCGTTTGAAGTGATTTCGTGCACAAAGTTACACGGCTTTACTGCGCGGCCGCCGATCGACACCAGTACCAGCAGAATGAAACTAGTGGGAGCCACAGCAGCAACAACGGCCGTTGAACAATTTCCTACCATAATCTCTGCGACTGGACACGTTCGTAGTTCAACCGAGCCCCACTAGATGGCACGACATGTGCAATTCAATGGGAGTTTTGTTCGGTTCTGACTGGTGCGGTAAACTGACGCGTTTTTCTAGAGCTCCCGATCGACTGCGCAGATAAGAGTTCTTGCATTATTCGTGCTTGCTTTGATAATTACAAGGCAGCAGTGTAAACCTGTAAAGCACTTATGACACTGTGAGGCATTTTGGGGGGTCAGTCACCAGGTATCTATTTATTTGTGTGTGTGTTTTTTTTTCTCCTGCCACATCGTGGTGAAGGTGCACATGCACCAAACGCGAATTTTTTTTGTAGTAGAGGTTACACAATTTTTTGCTTAAAACAGGGTTCACCATACGCCGTGTTTCGTAATTATCGAGTGGGACAAATCATAAGGACAATTGGTGTCAAGAAGACGTAATTAGTAAAACATTAAAATGTTCAGCATGCTGGGTGGGTTTGAAAATGAAGGCTAGTGCGAACGCGAATGCAGAGAAGGCTGATGTCAAGTGTAGGCAATAATAGGTCAATGAATTAATGGGGAAAATGAAGGTTGCCTAGAGTGAACTGCTGATCAAAATCGCCGAGCTGAAGACTGCTGTGGCGACTGAGCAAGAAAACACGAGGGCTATGCAAGAAAGGCATAGTTAAGCTGAGGAGGCACTAGCGAAGGTGAGCAACGGAGCGACCGATGGAGGGAATGATAGGGCACCAGCACCTAGAACGGCGGAGACAAAAGAGAAAACACGTTCAGCCGGTTCACTGGTCAAAAGACCCAGCTTTAGCGAAGTAGTGGTAGTGGTGGGAGGGGACAAAGCAGCCGACGTCACAGGTGCAGGTAACCTCCTGGTGCGGAACACTCAAGCTGAAAAGTCACATCACGTCATAGTCGCCGGGGACTCAAATTTTAATCGATGCGCAGAAGCAATCAAAGAGAGGGTAAGAGGTGACAAGCGAGTTTCAATGGGGCCGTTCTCAGGACGTAAGCTGGAAGCAGTCATGAGGCAAGCGAGCGCTAAACTCAAGACTAAAGATGATGGGCGAAACCTCGTGATAATTGCGGGTGGTTTAAACAAATGAAGATACAGCAGGACTAGCGACCACGCTGGTGAAAGGGGTCGATGACATGTGCACCATTTCCCCTCAGGTACAGGTAGTGATATGCACGGTACCGGAGGTACTGGTGCGTGACGGCAACATGCAAAAAGTGGTTGTGGACGCAAACAATGAGATATGGCAGATGAGTAGAGAGAGAAGCTTTGAGGTAGTGGAAACAAACAGAGAGGTGCATAAGGGGCGATAGGGGGCTAGGTCATGAGGTGGGTTGCCGACTTGCAGGACGTGCAGTAGCTTTCTTTTGGGGATGGGGGAGGGGCAAGCTGGCCCTTCGGTGTCTAGAATAGCTAGAACCGAGCAAAATGACCAGTGGGACTTTTCGACATGTGGTATAGACAGATGTGCTTCGGAAGTGGCACCAATATCAAATACACAGAGTCCGGGGGCGAAATCGACGTAGGCATGAGGGTCGAGCCAATTCAGACATCGTGTATAATAACATGCAGGGTGGCAGAAATAGGCTGAAGTGGGGAGAGATAGAAGAACAGCTAAGGAAGGAGAAGCTGATGGTAAATGGGTATGTAGAAACATATCTTAGGGACATGAAACAACCACCTAGAAATCCGGACTATGCATGGGAATATTGCAATAGAACAGAAGGCAGCAGAAACGGGGGCGGTATTGGGGCATTTATACATAAAGTACAGACTGGCAAAGGGTCAAGCTGGAAAGAAGGGAACATTTAAGGCTAAAATGAAAAGTATCAGGGCAGATGACGCTCCTGGGTTTTGTATACTTGTCGGCAGGAGCAAAAGCCAGAGATGGAAACCAAGAAATGGAGAGTGCATAGAAAATGACATTGACGAACTAGGAAAGGAGTTTGAGGTAATTATATTAGGAGATAGAAATGCACACATAGAAGGTATATATGGGCATACTGACCCCTCAGGCAGGATGCTAATGAATATGTGTCAAAGGCATGATTTAATCATTTGCAGCAGTACCGAAATGACATGGGAGGTGGGAAGGCTGCCATCAACGATAAATTACGCAATGATGTCACATAGGATGTATGATCGGCTAAGAGTGATGAACATAGATGAATGTGGGTCAAGAAGCTTAGGTAGTGATCACAAACGTATCAAGCTGACTTTTGGAAGAGAAATGAAAATGGTAAAGAAGCATTATGAGCAACCACACTGTAATATTTATTCAGGAAGGCAAATGGAGATATCAACTAAAGAGATTGAGAAAATAATCACCAAAGATACTAAAACAGAGTGGACGTACACAAATCTAACTCAATTGTTTAAATAGAGCTTGCTAAGGTACGAGTGAAATCAACCGGGAAAAGGAGACACAAACCCAAGAGCTCGTGGAATGAGGAAGTTATGAGAGCCATAGTAAGATGTCAGGAACCCTCCAAGGACGCAGGTACGTTAAACAGAAGGGTTAGGCGGAAAATTTATGTCAAAAAATTGGGATAACTTTTTGAGTTGCAGAAGGGAAGCGTCCAATCTGATCAGTGAAAAGATTAGAAGAAAGGGGGCCCAATAAATGGTGGAAATATACAAAAAGATTAGAAATTCAGCTGCAAAGCTTTGGAACCATCTCGATTCTCTGAGTAATAAGACAAGCATGGAACAGAGGTTTATAACTACAGTTCAAGGGGTTAGAAGGGGATGAGGCAATGGATTATATAGAAACAATGATGACTGAAAAAATTTAGACACCAAGAAAGCGCTGCATGCACCATACCAGATAAAGATGGACCACTTAGCGATGTGGCTCCTGGGACAACAAGAGTGGGAAAGGGCAGAGAAAAGGGTTCCTAATAGCACATCAACAGGTCCTAATGGCACCCCAATTGTGGTAATAAAAAACTAGGACCAAACTCTAAGCAAACAATAAGAGAGGTAGTGAGCAAAGCAATAGTGGATAGTTAAGCCCCCAATGGGTGGAAACTAAGCAGGATGAGCATGATCTATAAAGGAAAGGAGGACAAAGCTGATATAAACAACTACCGTTCTCTAACTGTGACATAAGCAGTTTATAGGCTTGTGATGCCGATAGTAAAGGAAAGACTACAGACATAGGTGGAAAATGAGGGGGTGCTAGGAGAACTACAAAGTGGGTTCCGTAAACGAAGGAGGTTGAAAGACACTCTGTTTTCATTGATACAGTGTATAGAAATAGCGGAAAAAGAACACATGCCCCTGCGGCTGGCATTTCTAGATATCAATGTAGCTTACGATAGTGTGATTCAAAAAGGCTTGTGAGGAATACTGAACACAGTAGATGTGGAAGATTGAATAACTAATCTTCTAAAGGATGTCTACAAAAATAACAAGGTTGTTATAAAATGGGAAGAACAGGTATATATCCCTACAGAGATACAACGCGGGCTTCGACAGGGATGTCCCTTTTCACCTTTGTTATTTATGCTGTATCTAGAGGGACTAGAAGCCAAATTAGAGGAGAGTCGACTCGGATTCAGCGTCTCTTTTATCAAGCAAGGAAAATACATTGAACAGTCATTACCAGCACAGATGTGTGCAGATGATATAGTATTATTAGCCGACAACAAAGAAGATCTGCAGTGATCGACAGACATCTGTGGTAATGAGGGAGATAGGTTAAATTCGAACATCAGCAGGAAAAATTGGCATACATGATTTTTATGATAACAAAGGCAGTGAGCATAAGATACAGGAAGCCACGCTAGAAAGAGTGGATAAATAAAAATATTTGGGCGTATGTACAAATAACGGGGCTTAGCACCTAAGGAAGCACGAAAAATACGTAAGGACTAAAGGCACCAGGAATGCAGCTGTAATGCATAATAAGGCACTGTGAAACTTTAATGCGTATAACGTTGTGAGAGCGATTTGGAAAGGTGTCATGGTCCCGGCTTTGGCGTTCGGTGATGCTGTCTTGTGCATGAGGTCAGAGGTTCAAGCCACACTGGAAATTAAACAACGTGGCATAAGTAGATTTGCTTTGGGAACACAAGGGAATACCCCAAATCAGGGGGTACAGGGTGACATGGGATGGACATCGTTCGAGTGCAGGGAAGGTAGCAGCAAGACAAAATTTAAGGAACGCTTGAGAGGACTGAAATAGCAGCTTTGGGCTAGGAATTTGTTAGCTTTTTGTACATGAAGAATGTTGATAATAAATGTAGGAAGTTAACTCGAAAATTGTCAAGCAAATATTTAGACAACAGCAGAATACCAAGCCAAAAGGAAACATCGATTAAGAAGAAGGTGAAGGAAACAGAGAGGGACATGTGGAAGATTAGAATGCTTACAAAATTATCAATAGAGACCTACTGAACTTTCAAGCAGAAAATTACAAAAGAAAAAATCTACGATAATTATCGGGGTAGTTCATTGCTGTTCGAGGCCATGCATAACGGGAGTATTGCGGACTTAAACTTACCGAAACAAATACGAAGGCACAGACGCTGTATGCAGTGCGTGCTGAGAGGACGAAACGGCTGAGCATTTAATAATGCTCTGTAATGGGCTCCCTTCTATAGTCCAAAATAATGGCGCGGATTTTTCAAAGCATTGCGGTTCAGGGACCGCGAAGGCAGAATAGACTGTAAACGGGTATAATAATTAGGAGGAGGCTAACTGATTGCTGGCTACAATCAAGGCGCGAGTGAAATTCAATCCTTAAACACACAGTGACAGTACTTCGCTAGGTGGCGTGAGCCTACGCCCGATCTAAAGGGCACAGCTGTATGCATTCATCCATCCATCCATCCATCCATCCATCCATCCATCCATCCATCCATCGATCCACCCATTCAACCATTCATCCATCTATCCATCCATTCACCCACCCACCCATCCATCCATCCATCCATCCATCCATCCGTCCGTCCGTCCGTCCGTCCGTCCGTCCGTCCATCCATCCATCCGTCCGTCCATCCATTCAACCAAGAGAAAATTGAAATTTCGATATACTCGCGCCATTCTCTATAGTAAGCTCCGGTGTTTTTTAAATACGAAGCATTTCTTAGCGAACTTCGGTGACTTTGAACGTATCTATCTATCTATCTATCTATCTATCTATCTATCTATCTATCTATCTAGCCGCTTACGTATGGGCACTCTCGTAGTCACCCCCTTAACTTCGCGTGAACCAAAATTATCATGGGAGGGTAACATGGTTTGACGAATATGATGCGCTGCTTAAGACATGAATGATGTCACAATACTGTTGCGTACGTCGTCAAACACTTCCCGCCAGACAGTGGCACATACCTAAGGGCGCGTATGTGCCGCTGGTGTGCTGGTATGTGCCACAGGGGATTGACACTTAGTATCTACCCAGAAATGACGAAAACACACATGGGCAATTTAAACGCGCGAGAATTTGGAAATACCCGACATTGGCACCGTTGACCCGACGAATTCAAAGAAAAAGTGTAAGAGTCATAGCAGGAGTCCAACCCAGGCATTCTGCATGGCAATCCAGAAGTTTACCATCGAGATACGCCAGATCTTGAAACTACTTTTCAAAGAGACGCTAACCTTCGTGAAACGTCAACATTGGTTGCAGTGCTGCCTACTTATTTTTGTAAACATTACATGTCTACTCCTTTCATACAGCATTCACGTCGGATTAACGTCTATTGTGGTTAGTTGCCATGTGCTGAAGTTGATATATGTAACTGTGTCCAGAACCAGCATCCTCGCGAGCATCAGCGCTTCATATCAGCTTCTGGTGTTTCCAATACGCATGTTTCACTTGGCATCGTTGCGCAAGTGCAAAAACTGGTTATATAGATATTTGCAAGTGTTCAACATGTTCTATGCGTGTAACATATGTATATAGACTTAACGTCATTTCATGAGGTGTCCCTGAAAAGAATTGCAACTCGGTAACCTTCCCTCCGCATGCTTCGCATAACGTCGATTCAGAGGTACGTGGGATCTGCGAATTTTTTTTTATGAATCCAACAAAAACAAACAAGAAGCATTTTATTACGTCTCTTGATGCGCGGAAGGTTCTTTTACTGCAGCTAGTTCAATTTATAGGGAATAACTGTAGGTGGTAGGTCTGACGTAGTCGAGATCATTTTGCGATTGTCATTGTCGTGACGAATGTGTTCTCGCACATTCACCTTAACTGCTGTTTATAATATTGTCGTTTTAGACGCTGTCATACACTAAGCTTTCACTTTGGCGTAAGTTGTTATTAGACTTAAGTGTACCTTTAAGGGCGAAGCACTTCAGGTCACCGAGCTGTCGGCACCACCTGAGGTAACGCAGACCAAACCACATATAGCATAGCCTTCTACCACTTGTTCCCATCGCTAGCGCGACACGTGTGCCCCGAACTCTACGTGAGTGAAATGTGCAGTGTGTGCGCGAGCGCGAGAGCCACCCTGGCTCACATACTCTGGGGATGTGACGCAGACAGCGCGGACGGTCCGGTGTTACCGCCGCAAGTAGAACAGCGTGTGGGGTCTACGGACCCAGAAGACCAGCGAAGGGCCGTCCGGCAGCTCGAGGTCGCACTGGCGCTGCAAAGGCGAAAGGGGGACACCCTCAGTAACCCGAGCGGCGCCGGGGCACGAAGGCCTTGAGGTCTAGGCCCGCGTGACATTAGGACTTCTAGTGTAACGTGAGATAGGGTGAACCCCACGCCCTGCGCGGCCGGAGGGAATCCCGCATGCTGGAACCCAATAAAGTTTATTCTCTCTCTCTCTCAAGTACCTTAACGGTGATACTAAGTGAAAGGATTAGTACTACAGATGAGGCAACACAGTCAGCACATAAATATTCCAAGAGGAATTAAGCGAGAAATAGCAAGAGAGCGAAAGGCGAGGAAGTCGGAAGGGAAGTAGAAGTAATTGTAAAGAAAGATAAAACACACAAAATAAAACTGGAAAAGAAAATAGGAAATACAGAGAGGAGGAGAGAAATGGAATGGAATAAAATGAAATGAAAAAACTTTATTTATTGGAATGAAAAAACTTTATTTGAGAAATGGAAATCGAATTAAAACAAGGAAACCTGCCCATCTTTGCAGTTCCTTGAGGCTTGGCCCCGGCGGCATCCATTTTTTTTCCTGTAAGTTTATGCATGCCCAGCCCATCCCAAAAGCTCTCTGCACCTCACCCGGTATCGCTCTGCCCCCATGCTCAACGTAGTTTTGCCCACGTGCTGGTCTCACGTAGTAATTTTATGTGAAGTTCGCGTTGTGGGTCATCAGCGCACGCTGGCAACTTTTCGTATCGCTCGCTTTGACGCTGACGACGAAGGACACTGACGCCGCCGTCGCCGGTGGTCAATTTTCGAGTTCTCTTCGTCTTGATTATATTCGCACATACTCTCCAAGCATGCCACCTACGAACATTCAAGTAGAGGCACGCTTTCAAAACTTCAATACGATGGTGAGTTAAATTTATACCGGGACTCGAAGTTTAGGGGCAGGCAAACCAAAACGGGGATGGCCAAGGTGGTGCGTCTGCTGTTTTGTTTGCCCTATAGCAAGCTGCTCGTCTCATAACCTTGACGTCACTTCCGCACCATTTGCCACCGTGCGTTGTGGGATATTACAAGACTTCTTGCTACATAGTCGTTTGTGTTAGAACGAATTGCCGCCTAGTTGATGTTGATATCGATGTAGCGAGGTGCTCCACCTCGTGCTGTCATTGCGCGGTAGTGTACACACATGAAATAGAGTTTAAATGTGTTCTATAGGTTATTACAGCCACTGTTCTTGTGGATAATGTGTGTATCGGCATTAATAAATCTCAAGGGGCCATCTACCATAAAAACTTCTGAGCAGCCACTTCCTTAACTAATATGTTTTGCTTGTTGCCTTCAAAATAAGCTTACCGCGTTCAAAATTGCCCCTTTTTTCTAACCTGAATTGAATGAAGAGCATGTGCACTTTCCTTCAGTAGAGATAATGGCTGCGGGCGTAATAAACGAGAGAAACAGAATAAGAGAAGGCAGGGAGGTTAAGCATGAACACTTTCAGTCGTCTACCCTAACCTAAGCTGTGGCGAAGCATTCGCAGGTTCGAACGAATTATCATGGGAACACAAACGCGCAAATATACACTGCGATCGTCCTTTCGCCAAAGAGAACAGGCTTAGCAATGAAGCCATGCAGAGCGCTGATGAAAGCAGGGACCTCATAAAGAGAGCAGGACGTGCGCTACTCATAACATAATCTTTATTTCGGAAACATGTTGTACTTGAGTATACAGTAATGGAAACCGGAAATAACACTAAGTGCGTGAGTGCGCTGTCGATTGCTCTGAGCGTAAAGGAAATCGCGTATCTGAATGACGCACGCTTGCGCTTCCGATGGAGTTCTTGCATTGTTGTTTGCCGTTTTTATTGCTGTGTAAGTGCAACATGTTTTCGAAGTCGTGGTACACCTGACCGCCCTCGCGCTGGCCCTCTAGACAGCCTGGGCTTCAGAGGTCGATTCCTCGGCTTTAATGAGCCTCATGATTTCCTATTGATGGAAAGAGGCGCTGAAAAAGGCACCTCTTTCCACCTGTACGAAATGATGAGGCGCAACTCCACCGTACTTGCTCAAAGTGCGCGTACCCACCACACCGGGAACAGTCCGGGCTTGGGAACCGTTCGTGGTGTATTGTTAAGCTAATCAAACCAATGACTTTAATGCTGAGGGAAGTAAAAAAGAAATTTTCGCATTTTCTCAACGGCACAGTACTAATTCTCACTTAGATTGAAAATAAAATGGACAAAACATCAAGTTTTCTATCGGTGGGATCCGACCCTATACATACAATCTTCGAACTGAGCCTAATCCCCACACGCCGCGTGGGTTAGGATTCGTGCAGGCTAACACGCCCAGGCATTGAGCAGGCATACATGCCTTACAAAAATAGATTAACGGGGAAGCACTCTCCATTGTAGTGAAAACGAAGGAGCATCGGACGCGCAATACGAATGTTGCGAGTTCGTATCCAACCGACAGAAAAGGGAATTTTTCGCTTTTTTTGCTTTATTTCAACTTAAAAGAATCATTATGATATATTTCAGAAAGCGCAAGTAATGTGCCCTGTTTTTAAGTCAAAACTGTTTGCCAGTTTTGTTAACCTTATATTAGAGAAACGCCTCCAACAAATACTCCACTTGTTTTTTTTAATTATTCGTCCTCTTAATGCCATGTCTCATGGAATTATACACAACTCGATGCGTACCTAGCATTGTTTAATATGGATCAGAAAACATTACAGCGATACCTTTTAGTCCTCCCCAGTTCTATACCAGTATTTATGTACGTTTAACATTACTGTACACTGCTGTTAAACAAGTTTATCACTGTATCTTTATTCTGGTATATCGTAACTGTACTGCTGAGGCAAAGTGGAGGTTCATATTGGCACGTTCCATTTCTCAAGTATTGTTATCACCCTAACATATTACACAATTCTCAGCGCAAACCGCACGTGCAACTTTTCGAGAAGCTTCCGGACTGTAGTAGATCCTTTGGATAAGATCACGCCTACTCCGCGAGCTGTACAGATTATTCTGGAACCTACGACACCACCAGCGATAACGCTAGAACATTCGATAGCAAGAGTATAAATGCCGACGCACTTCGCTCGTCAGTAGTTCATCGACGGCCGACGTTCCGATCAACGCTATCAGTGCAAGACTGCTACTGTAGCCCAACTTTCTGTTTACTGGGCATAAGTTAGTCAGAATAAACAATTTATTATTCGACTCGCCGTGTGCTCCATTCGTCCACGTCACGACCCCGTGACAATATTACCTAGACTAGTTCATTTCAGCAAGTTCTGTAGTGACAAAAAACATTACCAACGGCCACTCAAAATATAAAATGAGCAGGATAAAACAAAACATATATTAGCACACCTCTCGCATCACGTTCCGTTAAAGCAGAGTTTAAATAAAGCCAATTTTTACTGCCTTTCATTGGAAGCATGGCTGACACCGAAATTCCGTTGTGAAACCTATAGTTCTCTTTTTTATGCATTAGCGATTGTCCGACATACGATCATGAAAGCCCACTTTATCGTTAACTCGAAAATCTGGGGGGGGGGGAGAGAAAGTAGCGCACCTTACGCTAAGCCCCGCTTGGGCAGTAAGCTCGTCCTGACTTGGCTAGGTTTACTCCCTCTCACCGGCCTCTTCCCCACCCTTTGCTATACTATACTACACGTGTCTATGCTTGCTCTTCTTGTTTTATATTTTTGACTGTCTCTGTGCATCTTTCATGATGCCTATATTTCTTTCTATGTATTTCCGTCTTTTTTCTCATTATTTCCTTCAATTCACTACTTAAGTCTCTTTCTGTTTTTTGTATATATTTTTCCCATTCCTTCCCTGTAATTATTTTCTTGCCTTCTTTGTTTTATCTTTTTGTTTTCCTTCAATTCATTTATCTCTTTTTGTCTCTCCTTGTGTGCTATTTCGACCGTCCTCCTTCTCTTCCCCCTCAACTTCACTCCCCCTTCCCCCCACCTTGCCATGTCATGCTACAGTACACTATTCGATGCTAAGTTATTATATGCTTCTTTAGCTCGCCTGGATAGCAGGGTGGCTACGACGCTCGCGTTCAGATTGTTGGCAGCCGAGTTTGAATCTCGTCTCGCGAAAATTTCTGGGAATATCCCTTTTAATATTTCATCCTTTTGCTTTCTTCATTTCTGCACTTGTTCTCTCGCTCATCAGAAATGAATCATTTCACACTGGACCCATCTGTGCACGTGTTCAAGATGTGAAGCCTTAGAGCAAAAAGAACACGAAATAAGAGAGCCTGTGCCGCTTCATGACGATGGTAATTTTCTATCTTGGACATACAGCAATCCTCAACAACAACAGCTCTACTGTATAACGATGGGCACTTTCCAGCAATTGAAAAACGTTGCATAACGTATGCCACCGGGCTGCTGCATTGGGATTCACTCGAGTTTTATGTACCGCAGAAGCGATGTCCTGAAACCCTCTTTACGTAACAGCAGTGGCTCGACTCAACTACGCCTAGGGTAGAATATACGTACGCGCCAAACGTATATATATATATATATATATATATATATATATATATATATATATATATATATATATATAGTTGCAAAGGGCGTAATAAAGGCGATAAAGTGCAACAGCCCTAACGATATAGGTCTCTTTTTCTTTCTTCATTGTCCTTACTGCTTATACTGAGACGCCCTATCGTGTGTGCGCCCGTTACGACATTCCTAGGTGCCGCTGTTACGACATGATTGGTGGCGAGGACTACGAAGTGAACCCGTCTAAGCTGCGGGCCTTACACATCTAACCTCCATGACGATATTGTGGTCAACACGATACGGAAACCAAACACTAAGGGCATTTCGTAACTGCCACCAGATCATATACTTTGTTGCTTTTCTGGCGTTCAGAGAGATCGAACGTTAGATATGGCAGCTGAATTCAGCAAATTTAACCAAGGAAGTTTCAATTCAAACTGAAACTCCTTGAAGCCTGCGCGATAGAAAGACAAGAAAAATTACGAATTATCTCCCTGATGGGAAACCTGGTGGGATGTGATGCAGCATTGGTGAGCACAGCGTTGACCCGGTCGCAACGATTTGAAGCGAAACTTGGTGTAGGTTCACTGAAGTAAACATTAGTTTGAAACGCAATTGTCTGGGAGGTGGGTTGTGCTTCGTGTTACATCGCAGATAAACGAGACAAGAGAGTATTTGCACTCGGCGTGCAGTCGAGCGTAGCGGGTGTTAGAGAGGGCGAAGCAAGAGAGAAAAATCTGTTGCGAGCGTGCGGAGGAGCCGGCAGCTGCGGGCGCTGCGGTGAGCGTACTGCAGGTGAGAGAGAGAGAGAAACGGACAACAGTTCTGTGCGTTGACGTACGCTCCTCGCACGTTTTTTTTTGCAGGTGCGCGCTGACATTACTCTCCCTCACCCGCAACACGCTCACTGTAGCGCCCGTAGCACCCGCAAGTACTGGCTCCTCCTCCCGCTCACAACACACTTCTCCCTCGATTCACCCTCCCCACCACCCGCAACGCTCGAACACACGTCGAGTGCCAACACTATTTCGACTTGTTTATTTGCGATGAAACTTACAGAAAACCCAAGCTGCCTCCTGTGCCTGAGTTTCAAAGAAACATTTACTCGAGTAAACGCTGCACAGAGTTGCCCTTCAAACTGTTCTTTCAGCACCCAGGTCGACGCCCGTTTAAACCGGGTCAACGCCGTGCTCACCACTGCTGCTTTGCATCCCATCAGGGTTCCCTTCGGAGAGATGTTCTTTTTTTGTTCAATCCCGCTGTATCCGCAAATACACAAATGCCACGAGCTCAGGGGACTCTTTCAAGGGTAATCAGCGATAGTGTCACGGCTATTTTCTACGTAAAACGGGCGGCTCCACGGCAGCGGGTTGCGCAACTCAAAACATTCTAGCACACTCTAGCACCACTCCAACACCTGCAGTGAGGGGAACGCGTTGATGTGCGTTTGCACGGAGGCACGTACGTACGGCGTAACACACGTAAGTCAAAGAGCTGCTTCGCATATAAAAAAAAATTCAGCAGATCCCACATGCCTTGGGAATATATGTTATGCAAAGCATACGCAAGGACGGTGCCGTGTTGTAATTTTTTGAGCGAAACATTACGAAATGAAGCTTAAGATATGAACAAATTTTCTAACCACACATATCCAAGTCTTTAACCAACTATACGAGAAACAACAGGCTTGTGAGGTGAGACACTCATTTCGCCCTAATATAATCTACAAAGAAGATCTCAGAAAAAAAATCCTGGCTTCTCGTGTGCCGTAAGAAATTTAAGGCAATATTCTAGTTTGGTATAAAGTACGTCGCGTCCAACGTAAATTTATTTCCCCGATTCAAAAAAAATTACCTGCCAACTGCCTTTCTTATTCTATGAATCTTGTATTGACTCGCACTTTCTTTTTTCAACTTTCCACGCACAGGACCAGTTCACATAAAAAAGCTAGCAAAAAAAAAAAACGCCCGGCCTGCGTGGTAGGTGCAGCACAGTCACAGCGCAAGCTAGAAGAGCGGCCTTTGAGAGCCTTTATTGGGTAACTACTGCAAACACGCTTGCTTGGTACCCACTAGGGCAACAATAATAAACTTTTGGGTAGTAGGCCGGCTTTCTCTATGCTATTTTTCGTCATTCTTGTGAAAAGTGTGGTATCCGCTAAACACTTGCAAGGAATTTTGTTCTAATTGTCCATGCAGTGGCTTACGGCGATGATGAATTATGGCTGTAGTGGGTATGCGCCACAGTTAATAGGAAAACAAGAACAAGCTTTTGTAATGGGTTGGGGCATTGGATGGCCCACTCGTTATGCTAATCGCATTGTGCGACGACTGGTTTTCTTTCGCTGTTTTAAAACGCTTTATAAGTCGCATAAACACGATTGCTTTCCCAACGTCAAGCCTGCCTAAGGCTAGTTTGACAAGTCACAAGCACCCCCAAAGGCTGTTTTCCGAGAAGCAACATCCAATGCGTGTAGTGTTGTAGAGACCTTCAACCCTGCTCCGGAGCGGCTTGTACTTCTGGACATGTGTGTTTGTTTACCAAACTTTTGAAGGTTCTTTGGACTGTGTGATATTGTTTGTGTCTTCCGCATGTATGCGTGCGAGCATAATTTTGAAACGTTCAATTGTGCACATATTTCTCATAACCTTTGATTGCATTATTTTTATGTATTAAAGAAAGAATTAAAGCACCGCTGTAGATAGTTGTAGAATACTGGGCTGGCACCCAGCGCACCCGGTTTCGCGCCACACTGCGCCATTCGTGCAAAATGTTTTTTTTTTCTAATTTCGCGCGATGTGATTACGGACAACAGCAGTGGTAGCGGGCAACATGCAACTGCGCGTGATTCGAAAAGAGATCTCATAACAGCTTTGGCTGTAAAAAAATGTTGACGTACACTATGCCGATATTCAAGCAACGCGCCAAAACAGTCACGTCGATTGAGTGTCGCCATCTCTCCGCAGAGCCGCAAGAGCTGCCACTTTCAGCAGCAAGGCTTCCGAAACGGCAAGCCTCTCGAAATGTTTCGCTTCGCAAGCCTTGTTATATATACTGCTTTTGGTTTCGGAGGCAATGCTTTGCGTTGGTTCTTTGGATCTTGCACAAGAGACGGCGACACCAGCTGCAAAGCAGTATTTTCGCCTTCGTGGTAATAAACAGTGTCGAGCGACTTTTAAAGGCAGGAAATCTCTGTATTGACTGTACCTGCTCAGAAACTATTTCTTGTCATGTGAAGCCAAATAATCTATGTTGTTTGTTTTATTTTGTTTTAGCTGAAACACCTATTGCGTAGAAGTTACACGCACTTGGTCGCCTTGGTCAGGCACGCATTATCGTTAACTATTCTAATGAAATTTATATTATATTTCAATTTCACTATGCGGTGCCGCTTAGTAAAAATAATGTAGTTTGAATAAAAAAAATCAAGTAGGCTTCGCACTAGTGGTGCCAAGCCTTAGGGAAGTGCGCAGCTTGGCAGCCTTCTTCGTTTCTCTTTTGTTCTTTGTTTCTATTTTGTTCCTTCTTTTTTCTCTATCTCTCTCTTTAAGTTTATTTCTTCCTTTTCCTTTTCATCTTTCTTTTTCGAGCTTTTTCATGCCTTTCTTTCGCTGTCTTCACTTCTCGCTTAATTTTTCTTTCTCTCTCCATCTTTCCCTCTTTCTGTCTCTCTTTGTGAATGCGAAGCATTTCAAAGCTAACTTCAGTGGGTTGGGCCGTATCTATCTATCTATCTATCTATCTATCTATCTATCTATCTATCTCTCTATCTATCTATCTCTCTATCTATCTATCTATCTATCCATCTATCTATCTATCTATCTATCTAATTATCTTGACTCACAGCTCTCCTGCAGGCTGTTTGGATAATGCGATCTGAGCCCAAATTGGTATGGCTTAACATGACTGTATGACAAGCATAAGTGAGTAGTCATAACATGAAGACCAAGACAGGTATGCCGTGAATGTCATGAATTTCATGATTTACATGTCATTGCCTTACTGCCCATGCGGTGGTTTTGTTAGCCTGACATATCGCAAAGCTGTTATGGTATGACATGACTGCATGGCGAACATAACTGACAGGCCCTCACGTTCCGACATACCCTTACATGGAAATCATGACACGCGTTTCATGTAAAAGCATAACTACATGCCACGCTCATCATGCGCTCGCGGTCGTTTCACTTACTTCAAATACACCAAATTTGGTATTAAGTGACGTGAATGAATGACGAAGCTATATGACTGGTGCAAACACGATAATCATGACATGCGTGTCATGTAAAAACATGATAACATGCAACGCCCATGATGCGCATTGCAGTCATTTTGCTAGCTTCACATATAAAATTCGGTATTAGGTGACGTAAATGGATGATAAAGCTTTATGACTGGTGCAAACATGATATTCATATGACACGCGTGTCATGTAAGAACATGAACACATGCCTCACTCATGATGCGCTCACGGTCATTTCGCTAGCTTCACATGTACCAAATTTGGTATTACGTGAGCGGCGGCTGCATTTCCGATGGAGGCGGAAATGTTGTAGGCCCGTGTGCTCAGATTTGGGTGCACGTTAAAGAACCCCAGGTGGTCGAAATTTCCAGAGCCCTCCACTACGGCGTCTCTCATAATCATATGGTGGTTTGGGACGTCAAACCCCACATATGAATGATGAATGGTATTACGTGACGTGAATGGGTGATCAAGGTATACATCTAGTGCAAACATGATAAACATTACGTGCCTGTCATGTAAGAACATGACAACATGCTACGCTATAGTGTGCTCACGGCCATTTCGCTACCTTCACATATACCAAATTTGCCGTTACGTGACTTGAGTGGATGACAAAGGTACATGACTAGAAACAACATGATAATCATGACATGAGGGTCATGTAAGATCAAGACTACAAGACACGCTCATGATGCGCTCGCGGTCATTTCGCTAGCTTCCTGTTGAAAAAAAAGTGGTATTACGTGACGTGAAGGGATGATGAAGGTATATGACTGGTGTAAACGTGATAATCATGACGTGTGTGCATGTAAGCACATGACTACATGTCATGCTCATGATGCACTCCGGATTGTTTCGCTTGCTTCACATATACCAAATTTGGTATTGCGTGACGTAATTGGACGTAAAAGTAGAATAACACGTCCAAACATGATAAGCATGATATGCATGTCACGTAAAGCATGACAACATGCTAAGCTCATACCATGCTAGCGGCTGTTTCACTAGCTTCACAAACACCAATTTAGGCGTTATGTGACGTGAGTGGATGGTGAAGGTACATGACTGGTGCAAACATGATAATCATGGCATTAGTGTCATGTCAGAACAAGACTACATGCCATGCTCATGATGCACTCGCGGTCGCTTCGCTAGCTTCATATACACCAAATTTGGTATTACGTGACGTGAATTGATGACGAAGGTATATGACCGGTGCAAACTTGATAATCATGATACGCGTGTCATGTAAAACATGACTAATTACTACGCTTTAGCGCGCACGCGGTCGTTTCGCTAGCTTCATATACACCGAATTTGGCATTACGTGACTTGAATGGATTACGAAGGAGTTATGTTTCGGGCAAGCAAAGGGGGGGGGGGGGCCAGTCGGTAGACGGCGCCTGACGAAAAGGAGAGATAATGAAAAGTGGCTGCACAGACGGGGTACTAAGCTATTCGCCTCTGTACGCGCCTTTGTTGCTAAACCCCATGAGCTTAAGTTCACCGCACCTTGCGATGGTGAGTCATCCGAACGGCGGAAGCGTTTTCACGGTGAGCAAAACAAGGGGTCTCTGTCGCGACATTATTTCCGACAGGATAATTTGGTGGCGTGTTGTCAAAGCAAGTATGGACAGACGACAGCATAGTGTGTACTAACTCCTGGCAGCCCACCGGCTGTCTAGCCAGGCTTAATGTTGCGTAAAAATATTTTTAAGCTGTACGTTGACGAAATGACGGAGTTCTCCTTTAGCTGATTTTTTGGAGAATGAAGACAGCAAAGTGTGGGAACGCAGAGGCGGAGACAAGTCTCTGAGGAAATGAGAGTTGTTTGCTGCATCGGTGGAGCATCAAGAAGGCGATCGTCTCACGAGGCGGTCCCCGATGTGACGGAAGGTACTTAATGGAGAGAAATGAAGATGAGGGGAGCTTGGTGCTCGACGACGAGAATGGGAAGCGTGGACAGAGGTTGCGCTTGGCGCCGACTCTGATCCAGGGTTTCATACTACATCGAGAAACCGGTGTCGATTTTTGTAGTATACTAAAGGCTTGGCCAGTAACGCCGACGTTAATACAGCCCAGTGCTTACTGTGCGGTTGGTTTAGTGGCCGCCCCAGCCTTTGATTGTAAATAAGTGACTGTGTATAAATAAACTGACGTTTACCAGGAACTGAGCAACCAGGCCTGCCCAGTCTTTCAACGTGTCGTTGGGGTCATCTGAGCCACCAAAATTACATCCATCATGGTGCAAACATGATATTCATGACATGAGTGTCATGCGAGACTAAGACTACATGCCACGTTCATGACGCGCTCACGGTCGTTTCGCTAGCTTATACACACCAAGTTAGGTATTACGAGACGTGGATGGATGATGAAGGTCTATGACTGGTACAAACGTGATAATCATGAGATGCGTGTCATGTAACAACATGACTACATGTCATGCTCATGATGGGCTCGCGATTGTTTCGCTAGCTTCACATATACCAAGTTCAGTATTACGGGACGTGAATGGACGACAAAGGTTAAAGACACGTCCAAACATAATAATCATGATATGCGTGTCATGTAAAACATGACTACGTACTACGACAGCGCACTCGTGTGTCACAAAACGAGCGTTCAAAAAGGGCGCGCCGCCAATTTCTCGCGACGAAGCGCCGAAAGGTCAACGATAAAAAAAGAAAACAAGCATCCAAAGAATCCCCGGGCGCGCGTCTCTCTCCCTCAGAAGCGTAGGTTCGCCGACGAAATCTCCTCGCATCGGTGGCCGAGCAAGCCCGAGAACGTTCTCGATGGAAAGGGGCGTGGTGATGCAGGGTTGCGTCATCCGTCGCGGACGGCCCTCGTACCATATCGCCCTTTCCCCAGCCTTCGCTGCGTATCGCGCCGACAAAATGATGAGAACTTTCTGGAATCTCGCGCGGAAGGTATTTAATCGAGCAGCCGAGATGGGAGATTAGGAGAAGAAGGAAGTTAGCGCCAGAGTGCGTTGGGTATCCCGCCGCGTCTGTCGGTGAAGGTTTTGTCCTTAGTGACAAAGCAAGAGAAGAAGAAAGTATGCGCCAGAGTGCGTAGGGTGTTCCGCCTTGTGGGCGAAGCCTTTTGTCTTCCGTGACAAAGGAGGAGAAGAAGAGGATTTCCACGTGAGGGGTGAAGACTCGAGCTACAGGCAAGAGTGTGTGTCTACCACTATCGAGCGAAGACGCGTGGCAACAGCTGCGTGTGTGAAGCCGACGTGTTTCTGGCGAAGAAGTTTGGAGCCTGGAGAGCGGTCAATTGAACACACGAGGTTTCCTGGAAGAGAAACTTCGGGGGCAGCGGAACGACAACAACGCTGGACTTTGAGTGAGTGATTCTCGGAAGAGTATCATCCAGACTTTTGTTCCAAGAACTTTGGACTGGATAGGCTTTCTATCTCTTTAGTCTTTAAGTGTCTTGGTTGTTCAATGCATGCGACTGCATTGTAGTGTGTATTGTTGTCTGTGTCCGTTGTTTCGAGTGTGGCTGATTGTACTCTGTAGTACGTTGATTGATTGATGAAATATTGTACTCAACTATTATGGAGTGTGCATACTTGTGTATTGGTTTTGATCTGCCATTATTGAGAAAATAATTTTGTTTATTTATCAACTCTCGGCTCTGACTTGTTTTTTGGGCCACAGCCGGCGTCCGCTGGCGCGCCAAAAAGGACCACTTCTAAACTGTCCACGCTTTGGTGGTGCGGTTCAGGGGGCCGATACTTCGGCCCTTGGAATTAGCCCGGCGATCGCCTCCCTAATTAACGGGACCTGTGACATCGTGGCTCTTTCACTAGCTTTCCCTATGCCACACTTGGAATGGCGTGGCCTGAGTGGACGAGTGAAAACAAATGCGAGGCGCAAACACGATAATCTTGAGATGGAAATCATGTACGACATAATTTACGTCCACTTCGTAACTTTGTGCTGATTTTATTGTGACAATTCAACTTTCCACGTTCGTGCTTCGCATATCATCGATCGTAACTGTGCGTGGGACCTACCAATTTTTCTGTCTTTGTCTTTTTCTTTTTTCTATCTCGTTAAATATCTGTTTCTTTTTATATCTTTCTTTCTATATCTCTTTTTCCTTCAGTTTTTAAGTTTTTCTCTGTTTCCTTTTTTTTCTGAATATCACTTTGTGCTCCTTTTGCTCTTCCGGGTCATTGCATCCATCTACGGATAAATGGGCGTACGTGTTCTTTCAGCAAAGAAGAACATCAAAAGGGTGACGGACAGGGTGCGATCAGGCTAATGAGGATAATAGCTAGCACAGCAAGGAATAGCAGATAGCTAACACAGCTACGCTTTCAGAACTTGTCGCTTCTTTAAAGGCACATAAATGATTCGCCAATAATTTACAAAAGTTGACCGCTTCGGAGCAGTGGTTACGATGTTTGGCCATGACTATAGAGTGCCCTATTCTAGGTCACTGTAGCCATGACCGCCAGGTCACGTGTTCGATCTTGGCCACTGCGGTCGCTTTTCCGCGGAGGTGATATGGCAGAGGCCTCTTTAATGTGCGCTGTTAGTGCACGTTGAGAAACACCAGGTGGATGAAATTGGGAGCCCTCCACTACGGCGTTCCTAATGACCGCACGCTTTTGGCTCGTAAAATGCAAGATAATATTATTAAAATTTATTGCCCAAGCACTCCGTACAAATGGTTTACCAGCGAAAGCTGAAACATGCGGCTACGGTGTTCAACAGTGAGTTACACCCGACGCTGCACTAAAGCCTTTCACAGATAGTAAAGACGATAGTCTTTCATAGTACAATTAGACGCAAATGATTTCAGTAGGTCTTTCCTGCTGTTTTGTCTGTCACATGATTCAGTAGAACGCCAAAAGTTTAACCCCTCACTAAGTGAGCAGCCGTTTTGATCTGGTTTCTTCGTTCACACGTGCTAACATTGTCAGTCGAAATTTAATAGGTAATTTAAAAGACCACAGTACTAATTATGCCGCGCTGTTGATGCGATGCTATGACTTAAAGAACCACTGTTGCCTACTTTTTACTAAAATGGGGAGCCCTAATGTGCACGCCGCCTCATTTTTAGGGGCAAAGCTTCTTAAAGGCCAACTCCGGTGATCTTACGGGCGAAGCTTCTTACAACGGCACCCATTCGTCCCTCGTCGTAGTACGTAACATGTCTTACGCTTTGACCTGCAAGGTGGTTCCGGTGGGAGATGTTTCCTGTGCGTTGTTGAACAATAAAAAATTAGCAGCGTGCGCGTTAACTAAAAGCCGAATTTTCCTGTCTCTCATTTCCCATTAGCATCCATTGGCATGTACATTGAGCACTATCTGACACGAAAGGGTTGCTAGGTTATACTCGCTGGGCGTAACCTTTTTGGTTTTAGAAAGGTTTAGTGATCGTTGGGCCGCAGTGCCATGAATATAGTGAACTAGTATATACCATGAACTCGAGGTGGTTAAAGGTGAGAAGTAGAGACGAAGCGCAAGCCGTAAGAAATTGTGCGTGTGGCACCTCTCTTTTAGTCCTTGGAATGTCCGCTGGATGTCGGTGCTTCTATATGCGGAATATATGATGAAAAGATGCGAGATGGTGGTTCTTGGAGTGTTGACTAGATGGACGAATGGACACACAGACAGATGCATGGACGGATGGCTGCACGGACGGATGGACGCATGGACGGATGCAGGGGTGGATGCATGGACGATCGCAGGGACGTATGCACAGATGGACGTGCGGACGCACGAACAGACGCCCGCACGGACGGGCGAATGGACGCACGGACGGTCACACAGACGGAAGCATATATGATGAAAAGATGCGAGATGGTGGTACTTGGAGTGTTGACTAAATGGATGAACGGACAGACAGACAGACAGATGTATGGATGGACGCATGGATGGCTGCACGGACGATTGAACGCATGGACGGACGCAGGGGCGGATGCATAGACGAACGCATTGATGGACGCACGGATAGATGCACGAACAGACGCACGCTGATGGACGCATCAGCGTCCATCAGCATGCGTCTGTTCGTGCACGCGTCCACGCGCTGATGGACGCATGGACGGACGGAAGCAAGAACGAATGGACCGACAGATGCTTCGCCCCACTCTCTATCATCCACCCCGTGGATATGCTGCCATTTTTTTTTGTTCTTTCTAGCCATATACAGCTTCCGCTGTTATAAAGTTTAAAAGATGAAGTATCTGACTTTCACGTGCCCAAGCCACGATAGCACCACAGTCAGTTCTTTTAGATGCGGAGCATCTAATACTCGAGGCTTGTAGTGCGGCGCCGTCCGCAAGCTTCTTCCTCCTTCTTCCACCATCTGTGCATCCCTTCCTCCTCTACACACCGCGTGCGCTTCTCCTCTTCACGAACATTCGCTAGCTGTATAATGTAGCGCGCATGCGCGTCACGCTTCGAGAACATCGGCAGCTGACGCGCGCGCATGCGCCGTCGCGCTTCAAGAACATCGGCAGCTGACGCGCGCGCATGCGCCGTTGCGCTTCTCCCCCTTCTCGAACATTCGACAGCTGACAGTGCATGCGCCGTCGCGCTGTATATATACTCAAGGTCGGCGCTCGCTCGCTCAGTTGCCGCTCGTCGGTTGGTTTGTACGGCGCGTCGACGTCCAAGGTCGCGGTGAAATGAATTCCAACGAATTCACAAACACAATGATCAACGTCCCTTCGACCAGCGCCGCCCTTTCGCATACATGTGTACGTGTTCACTCATTTAACACCCCATTTCACAACCACGTTAACCAATTTAGCCATCGACCCAAGTAAGTCGCACTTTAACACCCCGTTAACCAATTATATGCTCCGCATCCTCCTCAGTGTTCCCCCGAGGGAAGCTGCGGGCAATTTTTTTTATTTTCATTTCACTCTCCAACTGCTAGAGTAAACGCTGCCTTTGGCGAAGCACATCCGAATGACTGGGAACTATCTAAGAAACATTCCGGGACAGATTACGTGTTCAATGCGAAGATGACAGTTGTCTCTTGCGTGGCCGCTAGCGATAATGCTGGAAACCAGGATGATGTATACGTGTATAAAAGCCCACGTGTGTCACCGCTAGTCAGCTTATCGTCGGTCAACGCTCTTTGCACTGGTCGCTTGGAGTTTAACTTAGCTGTTTCCCGGTATCAAGTTCGGCCAAATAAAAGTTACGTTTTTTGATTGATTGACTGATTTATATGTGGGGTTTAACGTCCCAAAACCACTATATGATTATGAGAGACGCCGTAGTGGAGGGCTCCGGAAATTTAGACCACCTGGGGTTCTTTAACGTGCACCCAAATCTGAGCACACGGGCCTACAACATTTCCGCCTCCATCGGAAATGCAGCCGCCGCAGCCGGGATTCAAACCCGTGCCCTGCGGGTCAGCAGCTGAGTACCTTAGCCGCTAGATCACCGCGGCGGGGCAAAAGTTACGTTTTTTCTGAGTTTACTGGAGACTTATGCACCGTCACGACCCCATGTTAAATCATTGTGAGGCAAAGCTAAGAGAAATATACTGAAATCATTTCGACCAGTTTATGTTCTCCAGTGTACACCCTAGCTTTAGACGAGAGTTTTTGCGTTTTAATCTCCATCGAAATGAGGCAGTCATGACCGCTAACCAAATCGGTGCACACGCGTACGAAAACTCTGCAGAAAAACCCAAGGTGTTAGATTCGGGATTAACTTCCAGATGAAGCATGCTCAGAAATTTCCTGAAGGAGTAAGACCCCGTCGGGAGCATACGGAGCGTGCTTGCTTGCAATGGAGCTTGTAATGAGAGAAGGGAAAGTCTGTCACTCTCCTTTGTAAGGAGATGTTATCTCGTGAAAGGTAACGAGAGGATCACTGTGAACGAGCTCTCCCGAACTCACGCGAGAGACCAGCCCGTCGCGGCATGTGAAACCTCGCGCATGGTCGTGGTCTATTTCGTTTGGGTTCAGGTGACCCGGTATAGTATACGTCTGGTCCCATGTGAGCTGGTGAATATTGCTCTCTGAGTCACATGCCTTGGCAGGGCCCTGCGTTACAGGACTTTGACCGAGAAGTACACTGTACGAAGGCAATTGCAGACCCCAAACAAGACGTACAGCTGCAGGCTGTTCAGATGCTGAGAGGCGTGGCCTCTCTGTTCTGAGATAACACTAGCCAATGGCTGGGTGCGTACCTACCTAATTGGCCCACTGCCTGGCCTCTCGGGATGAAAATAAAGTTGTTTTTCTGTCTTTCTGTTAGATTTGGGAATCTTTGCCGGAATATTACGATCTCTCAATTTCAAATTATTGAAAAAACTTGAATGACTGTCCAGCAGATGAAGGGCCTAGGCTCAGGTGTATGCCTTTCTTACCGCCTAGTTTAAGGTCGGCGAGACACAAATTTAATCATGCACAATTCAGAACATAACCACTTTCACACGTCTGTCATCACTGTGCAAACTCTGCTCATACTGTTTTGAATGTGAATTCAATTGGAGGATGCCTGAGAGTACCGAAAAATAATCAAACTTGATATTCCGCTTACATACTTGCGGCTACCCTCAGTACTATTTTACAAATACGGTGCCTGCATCCAGTTTGTCTCAACATCAGTTTTTGCTGTCAGCACGAAAGTACGGGAAACGAGATCAACAGACAACAAAGTCAATAAAGTCATAGGGAACATTATTTTATGTTTTAGGTGTAGCGTAATGATTTTTAGTTTGAAGAGAATCAAAGTGGCCGAAAAAGCCACCTTTCGGTGGGATTTGGTGGTGTGGGTTTCAATCGGTGGGATTCCAACCCACAGCCTCTCCATTAAGGATAATTTGCTCAACCTATCGAAATACGAATAATTGCGCTGCCTCGTGAATTTTTTTTCTGTAGTGTAAGCGTAATTCCTGTGAGTGTTACCCAGTGTCACTTATAGCTAAGTCGGCCAATGCGGAATTTTTTCTTTCTTTTTTTTTGCTAGGGGGCGCCACGTTACCGGAGACTTTTTTCACAAGATAGCACCTCACCAATAAGCTCACGCCTGCTACGTAAGGCACCACGTCTGCCGGGACAAAGCCTTCACTGGCAATCAAAGTACGAAAGATGCGGAATTGTTCTTGGGGAATCGTTTGAAATGCCATTTTTTTAAAGGGGAACTCTCATTCCAGCAGCTGCCTGTCTGGCCCACCGTATTATTTGTGAGCATCTGCGTGATCCTGCTTACTTATTAAACATTACGCTGCTTCATTTTTTATCTGACGCACGAAATGCGTATAGTACAGACAAAATTACACTTGTCCAGCACGTCGAGCCGGTCACTTCAGCTGCCGTTTTCTTCAAAAATATGCACAGGCCGACGCCACGTTGATGCTTATCATAGTCACACCGCATGCTAGGTTATTGTGCTATAATTCAAGCATGAACGGAAGTTCGTAGCTAACGTTGGTAGTAGCTACATAAAACAGCGTACAAGCGACACGTGCTCCGTCACTCTCAAAAGGTGTGATTCCATCTGCACTACTTTAGAGCATTTTGAATTCCGCCCTTTTCCTGCATCGCACAAAAGATGCCGCAAAACTTTGCTCCGAATGACGGCTGCGATATAACGAAATTTTGTCTAACTGCTACTCAAGGGAGCTGGCACGTTGTAAAACCTTGCACTAGAAGGTACCAAGGTGATCTGACAACCATGCAACGAATTAATCAGTACTTACAGGAAGCAGTGCAACTTGAGACAAAACATAGGTTCTTCGCGTGTGTAGGAATCTGCCCAATGTTCCAGATCGGCAAGCACTGTCCCTTCAAGCACCGAAGTCGCACGAACAGCGCTGCAACTGGTGATTGTTCGATGTTTTTAACTCACGTCGCTTGAACGAGTTCGCCCACCATCATACCGGTCCCTGCAGCGGCGCGACACACTCATGAAGCGTTAAACTCGGCTCGCATGAATTCAGACTACACACGATGAAAATACGGCAAGATTCACGTGGGCGTACCCTAGCGAGCCAACTTCCTTTATCACGTTTTGCGGCGGCAGCGTGCTGCCGCCTGTTGTGGGTCGGAAGGAAGGTCGCTGGTGATGGCATCCCACCGCTGCCACCAGTTGTTAAGGATGGGTTGAAGAAAGGTCGCTGGAGGATACGAGAACAGAACAAGGTTCATGTCACTATTTACACATATTTACAGAGAGGAAAAGTTAGTGGTTTCACAAACCATAAGCGTGGTGGTTGAACGTTACATAGTTTAGAGCGACGTCCAGCACTCTGCGGCGTCGTTTTAAGCCCTGTTGGGCTCCTCCTCTCCGAGTGGAACACCAATCACACACACACAGGTGAGGGGCGAGCATGCACGGTCCACGTGAACACTGCACTGCAAGGTGGCGCCAGCAGGGCTCTTCCTCGTCGTGTGTGTGCCGCTAGTCGAGAGTTCCCACGATCCTGGCAGCCTACTTCAAAGGGTCCGCCGCACAGCTCGCCCAATTAGCGGGGCGATCTGCGGTGGCCGCCGCGGTCTCTTCCAGGAAGACGCCGTCCCTGTTGTCCTCTTTGTGGCGTCGCGGCGACACGACGTCTCATCCTCCGGCTAGCACGGACAATGCCTGACGAGCATAGGCAGCCGGCCGGTCGTCTACTTGATTGGGGATTAAAAAGGAGCGCCGCTCTTTTGTCAGCTCTGGCTCCGGTCACAACAGCTTCCCCGATGAATCACCGAGGTCATCAGGCACGCTGCTGCTTGAAGGGACGACAAAAGGGTGCGCATTTGAAGGACGGGAACTCACCTTTGCTTGCTGCTTGGTCTGGATAATTGCTCAAATCTTCGGCAGCGTCAGTCAGACTGGGCGCCGAAGGGATTTAGAACCTCTCCAGTGGATCGGCTTACGCACAAAGGCGTCTGCCCAGACGAATTTCCAGGCCAAACTTAACAGCTCCTCCGCCACCCGGAAAATCTTGGCTGGCCAGCGCTCCCAACCGCTGGGCACGAAGAGAATGGTTGGTGACGAGGACGATGGCCTGGCTTTCTCCCTCCAGCTGCGAACTCGAAACCAACTCCCAAACCAGCTCACAATGGTCGACACCAGCAAGGCCAACCATACAACACAATGCCATGCCGAAGTCAAGCACATTGGACCCGCTTAAAACCCTCCATGCTTTTCAAGAAACGCAAACAAAAAAAACCTGCACGCTAAAATTTTGAGACGGAATTTCGTGCCGCCAAAGTTACAACAATCATGGATGTGGAGATGCTTACTAAAGATGGAACAAATTGCCGTGTGAGAAAAGCACACAAAGGCAAATACAATTTGGCCCCATATATTCGTAATCCCATTTTTACAATACTGTCTTTCTCCCACTATCCGCACTACTAAGTTGTAACTCACATTTAACTTCATGACTAATTTCATGAAAGACAACTACTTAAATTCCACACAAATGCAGCCTGAACCTACAAAAGGTATCTGGGCGCATTTTCTATTCTCTCATTACAAACTTTACAAGGCGTAGTCGAGAGTACCTACTTTTATGTCACTCTGACGCCAACAAATCTCTCTCACACATCAGATCTAACTGCGTTTTTATACATCAGTAAAATGTATTTCTAGCCTCAGAATTTGGTGAAAGCAATGCTCTCAATATATCGAACTGTGTAAATCTTTAAACGCATCTCTAATCTCAACGTTCGATATAACATAACGCTCAGCGAAAGAATTCACCTGATCCCTGAGCACATACTAAAATAATAAAGGGAAATGCAACTCGTGTACTAACACGATCATTTGCTAGATGTAGTTTCATGTCAGCCCATGTTTTTAAAGAACGCACATTGGTGTGCGCCCTAGCACGACATCATACTCTCATCCAAAGAGCGTCAGCACACCAATCGCTCACCTAACCGTAGGCCATTTCCCTGTAACTCAACTAAAAACACTTACAATGCCCTTAGAAAATCTAGAAAGGAAAACTGTATCCAAACAAACTAGCCTGGGAGAGGACAAAGGAGCATTACTTCAAAACCAAAAATAAGCAAAAAGCATGCTACTAAGAACACTCCCCTGTTCACTCACCAGCTTACAGTTGTCCCTCACTTCAATCGCACTCGTGGCGGTCGAGGACTTGGCGGATTTCTAGGGCGCCCGAGGCAACGTCGCATAAGTGCTACAAGCTGAACGGCAGCGTTACGCCTCATTCGCGATTTTAGCGGGCTTTTGTCAATCTGGCGGAGGGAACCCGAGCAATGCAAGGGAAAGAGTGACGGTGTCCTCTTTGGTCTAGCCGAGCGGTGTTTAGTTATTGTGGCCTTTCTTCTAGGACCGCGTCGACACTCTTTTCCATGAAAAGCTCTAAATCTCCACCGCGCATTCCGTCGCGAGGACTTGCGCCATGGCCTACCGTTTTGCCGCCTGTGCCTCACTGTACGCCACAAAGGCCTGTTCGTTGAACTGGCCGATGATCTACTTTTCCGTCGTCCGCCCGGCTGATTGCTACCTCTTCCACGCCTTCGCTTTATCGCTCGCGTACGCTTCCCTCTTTTACGGCAACGCTTGTGACCAACCGTTTTCTCACAATTAGGAAATTGGCTTCGCGTTGCGTCGTCGGTGGCTTTACAGCTCAATGGTGCACCATGACACTTGCTGTGGACGGAATCGGAAGACTGGTGCTTTACACGAGGTTCTGTTTGCGAATCCGCTTTCTTTGTACTTTTCTTCCGGCGGCTAGGACGCATGCAAACCGAGTTTGACGCGGATGCAGAACTCCTAGTTCTGTTCGCTACGCTCAAACGTGTCGTGCCTTTCTTTACCCCCGTTGTGCATTTTGTCTCGCTCGTAACTCTCCGACGTCGCCTGCGTCTGCGCCGCTTCTTGCGGGTTGTTTCCGAGCTTTTCGATAGCAACTCACACTCGTGAACCCTCTCACAGCTTTCGTCAGCTGTTGAACTCACGCAGTCTAAATGATTTTCAACAAAATCCCCTCTCTTGCACTCTAGACTGGTGGAAAGCTCAACACACTCAAGAACAGTGCCGCAGTTTTCTTTCACACAATCTACCTCGAATAGGTGGGAGCTGTTGGCAACTGTACTGTGATTCTCACCCTCTGCTTTGGCTGCTGCTTCTGAGCTTTCTCCGGTTTCCTTGCCTACTACCACGTTGTTTGCAAGTTCCACCATCGCGACAACCTCAGTTGAGGCCTGCACCAGCCTGTCTACAGATATCCTAGCTGTTTTGCTAGCATCTAACTGGCACAGCGCTTCGTCGCACACGCTCTGGCCTTTGTCGGCCTCTCTACTCAGAGCAGCACCTTTCGCAGCTCTCACATTTGGTTCGTCTTCGAACCTGCTGCGCTCTTCACACGTGCTAGCCTTCTCTAAAGCTCTGGGCTGCACCTCGCACTTCTCGTGCGCTACACTTGCGAATGGCTGAAACTTGCGCCTCCTTGCCTCGACTTTTTCTTCCGACAGTTCAATCACTAGGCTGAGTGCTCGCTCACGCTCTTCACCTCGCTCCCGTTTTTCTATCTCCCATTTTCGCTCACTATGCACCTTGGTGCTATAACAGACACGCGGACCTCTCTCAGGCTAGGTTTTACTACCAGCACAATGTCACGCGTTCTTCACGGGAGCGTTTGTGAGCTTGTACTCAGTTCGCTTTCTGTCAACTCTGATGCCGAAGCACCGCAGTAAAGCTGCCTTAGCTACATCGTACCTATTGAACTGTTCCTCGGAAAGGTATAGTATCCTACCCATCAAGTTGCACGGAAGGACACTCGATAAGGCGAAAGACCAATAGTCCTCGTCGAGCTCTAGATCTCTGCAAACTTTCTCGTAAGAGGTTAGATAACTCTCTAAATCCGCACCCTCTTCAAATGCATGGATCCTTGAATTTACTTGAGACGCTCTAAGGAACAGTATTGATTCTTTTCTCTCTTCCTGTTTTCGTTCCATTCTTTTTGTTTCTTCCCTTTCCTTTCTCTCCCTTCTTTCCTTTTCTTCCCTTTCTTTTCTATCCCTGCTTTCCTTTTCTTTTCTTTCCCGTTCCTTTCGTTTCCATTCCTCTCGTTCGTGTTCCTCTTGCTCCCGTCCCTCCATTTCCTGTTTTTCGAAAATCTCTACTGCGTTTTTAATCTCGTCCTCACTGGCTTTTTCGAGATCAGCCTCCAAATCGCTGTCCTGCCCATTCCTTCCTCTATTTCAATGCCTAGATGCTTACTCACAGCCAAAAGTTCATCTCTTAGCATTGCCTTCCACGACATGATTGCCGTTGTACTTTGGTCCTGCATCTCACACATAATTAGGTGATCCCTACAACTCACAAAAGGTAATCTCCCTAATCCACACACAATCCAGCTTCTAATAAACTCACACAATTGAAGCCTGGAAAGTCAAAGCAAAGACCAAGCACTCACCACAGCAAAGCACCACGTCGCGAAGTCCATCTCACCGCTGCCAATCAGTTGTAAGAGATGGGAAGGAAGAAGTTGCAGGTGATGGCATCCCACCGCTGCCACCAGTTGTTAAGGATGGGCGAAGGAAGGTCGCTGGAGGATACGAGAACAGAACAAGGTTTATGTCACTATTTACACATATTTACAGAGAGGAAAAGTTAGTGGTTTCACAAACCACGAGCGTGGTGGTTGAACGTTACATAGTTTAGAGCGACGTCAAGCACTCTGCGGCGTCGTTTTAAGCCCTGTTGGGCTCCTCCTCTCCGAGTGGAACACCGATCACACACACACAGGTGAGGGGACGAGCATGCACGGTCCACGTGAACACTGCACTGCAAGGTGGTGCCAGCAGGGCTCTTCCTCGTCGTGTGTGTGCCGCTAGTCAAGAGTTCCCACGATCCTGGCAGCCTACTTCAAAGGGTCCACCGCACAGCTCGCCCATTTAGCAGGGCAATCTGCGGTGGCCGCCGCGGTCTCTTCCAGGAAGACGCCGTCCCTGTTGTCCTCTTTGTGGCGTCGCGGCGACACGGCGTCTCATCCTCCGGCTAGCACGGACAATGCCTGACGAGCCTAGGCAGCCGGCCGGTCGTCTACTTGATTGGGGATTAAAAAGGAGCGCCGCTCTCCTGTCAGCTCTGGCGCCGGTCACAACAGCTTCCCCGATGAATCACCCAGGTCATCAGGCACGCTGCTGCTTGAAGGGACTACAAAAGGGTGCACATTTGAAGGACGGGAACTCACCTTTGCTTGCTGCTTGGTCTGGATAATTGCTCAAATCTTCCGCAGCGTCGGTCAGACTGGGCGCCGAAGGGATTTAGAACCTCTCCAGTGGATCGGCTTACGCACAAAGGCATCTGCCAAACTTAACACGCCCCGCTTCCCATCTCTCTCATTTCTTTCCCAAGTGGCGTTAATAAGACACAACGTTCATAATACTTGTGTAAAAGGCGACCGTGTCCCCGTCGTGCATCACAATTATTGGAATCTACTCAAAAAAAGCCTATTACTTCCGTAAAATAAAACCTGTATTTCAGAAACTGATTTTTTTCATTTAAAGTGTTTTTTCTCTGCTCACATTGACGCGCTTCTGGGGCCACTCTAGTGACACACCCGGCTTTTTTGTGTCGTGGAAATGTGGTGGTGGGCTGCTTTTCGTTGAAAACTTCCCGATGAGGTGAACCAACTGGCCGCATATTTGAAAGCACGCCTGAAATGAAATGCGACTTCCTTGTTGGACTGAAACTATTTTCACGTATTTTCCCGAAATATATATTTCTTATTGCCGAGTACACTGCATCGTAACTTTGATATCAGAGTCTGATTATTTTAACGCGATAGCGTTAGAGGGCACGTGTCGCAGAAATGCCACCGTCGGCATTGGCTCCGTTGGTTGTGAGCGAAAAATCGTCCGTGAGAGAAAATTCAAGTTACAAAGATCGCCGCGGCAGGCCGCCACTTGTCCACGCGCGCGCGCGATCACACTATATATATATAGTGATCTATAGCGTGTCACACTACAGCGGGACACACTATAGTGTGACACTGCTCACACTGAAGAAAACACGCATACGAAGAAAGAAAGTGCTCACGGTCGCGAGGCACGGTAACATAGTTTCTTTGCCCCTGCCACCCCTCCCTGCTTAGCTT